>CM038679.1:171543038-172067257 GCA_021605205.1 Aegilops longissima
TATAGCGAGATAGCACAAGGACGGTGCAAGCTGGGAACGAAATGCAACTGTTCGAATGTTCCAACCATCATATCCGCCCGAGATTCAGATCTGGTTGGTGTTAGGATATTTCAGACTCAGCATGTCTGAAAAGGAAAGGTTGCAACACAATTTGACGCGATTGGCTTGCGAGATTCTCGGGATATGAACTACGATAGCAAGCTCCAAAACATGAGCTGGTTCTGCTACAAACCTGTGAACACATTGTCTTAGACAAGCATGACCACATGGTAGTCTTATAATAAAACACTACCGAGTTCGGGTGGGGAGCCATCATCGAGGGTATCGAAGTCTTTACACAAGTCCATGGATTAGATCCCAAGCATAGACTTCTTTTCCTTGTTCAAGTCAATCAGTGGCTTGGTGTGCTATGGAATCCATATGGAATGAAGATGATCAGTCTATCAGACCATAGAATACTTCGCACGTGCAAGACTGACTTGGGATGATTCCAAAGGAACAAAACAAACCTTTCTCAAATTCATGGCGGCAACTTACACCAGATGCACATGAATTAGAGGAAGTCACTACTTTCATCCAAACATATGCTTCATGAACGAAACACGAAGAATTGCTTACACAAGTTTCCAATACTAGGTTGATGCTCAACATGACTCATGGGGGAGACAAAAATGCTACTGATGGGCTCAACAACAACTCATCGAATTTCCATATCATCGACTTCCACCATCATGTGAACACGTGATAGTATTGGTCGGACCAAAGATGTAATGGTGTATGCTCGAGGATCAACCACGAGTAAGACAACATCACGGATATCGTTGGTTCTGATTTGACTTGACAATGGCCCATACTCAAATCAAAGAATTGGTAGGACAATAGGTCCAACAACTGATCACAGGACCAATCGATGAAGATATCATCCTTCTTCAACACACACTACACAAGAATATCCCTTTGGATCGAACTAAGTTAGGCAAGCTTTTATCTTCCAACTCTCCAAGTTGTTGTTTGGCTTAACCAACTAGCTCGGGGTGTCCAACACAGATTCTTGGAGAAAGGGTGGTTCACAAGAAACCAACTTGATCACGGCTCAACATAATAGTCAGGAACAACCGGTAACACTTCCAAGAAGATATTTGGAAAGTCACGAACCACGGTATGTTACTAAGCTCGAGAACAATCTTGCTTTTGAGGGCAAGACGATATGATCGAATGAGTGAGGACTTGATGTAATCCTAACTCATAGATCAAGGTGCACCGTAACTAAGGACTAGGTAGCACGATCAATCTTAGGATGATGTTTTAATAACCAACATGCCAAGAATGAGGATAATGTCCATTAGCTGCCAAGCAACAAGTTGCTCGAGTATTGATTTCACACATCACAATTCACTTGTCGGCATTCCGGTTACAACAACACGAAGACCGAGGAATGAATGATGATGGTGAGAAGTATCACCGCATCAAGAATGCATAAGAGGAGGTGCAATTTCCATGACATTCTTGACATAAAGATGGTAACACTCAGGTGGAACAGAATCAAAAGCTGAATTGGCATTTTGATCTCATGGATACAACTACTTTGACCCAATCCTAGAAATGGATGAGGTATCGAGTTTGTTTCTCCTAGTCATTCCGAATAGAATGGCTTGACGGACCACAAGGATAAAATGCATCGATGAACACAAATGCACACATACCCTTGGCTATCAATTGATAGATGAAGGTCAGAAGGCATCTAAGAGAACAACTCAAAGGAACATATAATTTTCTGAGTTGTGGATGCACAGATTAGTATGTCGAGCAAAGTTCAACATTTCTTCCGGATAACCCATGCGGAAAGGTGGAATTGGCAGATTCACAATTATGAATGGAGAACTCCTCAAGAGCACTCTTATTGTGATCTTTTGGCTCAAAAGAACTTTCGCCATAAGCGGTTCGTAGTATTTGGAAGAAGGAAATACCACGGACCTTGAGGACTATCGCAAGGTTACTAATATCCTAAAGGCACTAGCAAATACTAACAACATGAAGTAGGATGAATCTCGGGTTCAGCAACCCAGGAATAGAATACCTACTACTAAATGGCATCACGGGACGCTTTCGAAAATGATGGCCAGAATCATCACACTTGGGATACAAAAGCATTGCTAAATTGCTAGGTGACCTCCTAAGCATCTAGGGTCATAATAATAGTTCCAACATATATGTCAAGGCAATAAATTACCCCAACGCACCGGTTAGTGTGCTTATTCTGACCAAAGAGGACATCGAATGAAGGAAAGGATTGCAATGCATCGGACTATTTAGAGACCAGGATGACTCGGACAAGATAACGGCTGTAAATGCTCAAAATGATTTGAGACATCCTGCGAGAAAGGTGGCATAACCACTCCACAACATCATAACAAGATTCCGAGATCAACAGTTATCATACAGAAATAGTAGGAACTGAACTGGGGATTAAAACCAACAATTTACAAGTCTATGGATTAGTAACACGTCATCCTAATAGACAGATGAGAAGCCTAGTTCTTAAACCCCGTAGAAGAGAAGAGGATGACTCAGATCAGAAGGCCATGAGGTATAAGGAGTAAAAAGAGCCTTACGTTCCCTCCCACAATCAATTCCCCTACATGTAACTAAAGCATTTCTAGACTCAACTTCGACCAGTTTGGCTTGGTAATCCTACAGGCAGTCAGGCTCTGATACCAACGCTGTCAGGACCCCGATCCTAGGTCACACCGATCTAGCATGTAACACATCATATCACTTTGCGGCCTCACGCACGGTATTCCACACGGTGTCGCCTTACCATGGCCCGGACCGTTTGCGTCTTTTGGCTCACGATATGATAGTGTCGCTAGCATCCATATGACGAAGAACCGGGCCGACATGGCTAGTCGTGAACCCAAAGCGGCGCTAACCCATGGGGACAGGCATACATGAATCACATCGAGCATGTCGGTCATCAACGTATGTATTCGGCTGTAGCACTGGCTAACAGGACTCCGTAATCCCGGCTGTAGCAGGCTAGGCAGGACTCGAAAAACACCGCGTGACATTTCCCGAAGGGACAGACATAGGAACGAAGTGAGACACATGCCGCCAGTCAAGTGTCCAAGCAGTAGTGCTGGGCTAGCAGGACTCGTGAACCGGGCTGAAGCGGACTACTATCGCTCGAAGCACGAGACTACATTTCCCCATATGAGAGGCTGCCAAGGATAAACAACTAGTTTGTCGGATCCCACACATACCAAGCATTTCAAACATACACACATTATGCTCAATATGCGTAGATACAACATGGCATCACAACATAACTCTACGACTCAAAATATTATTCATTAGGCTCAAGAAGCGAGATATTACAAACATGGGTCTCATGACCCAACACTCGAGCATACAAGTCAAAGCACAAGCGGAAGCTAATCATGTCCGAGTACGCATAACTATAAATGGAAAAGGCTGAGGAGCGACTATCTACCAGATCCCGCCGAGGCACAAGATCGTAGCTGAGGTAACAAGCTAAACGTCAAGTCCACGTGGAACTACTAGCGAGACCGACGTCTCTCGCAAAACATAAAATAAGCAAACGTGAGTACAATTGTACTCAGCAAGACTTACATCGATCTAACTACATATGCATCATTATCAAAAGGGGTGGTGGAGTTTGACCGCAGCAAGCCAGCTTTGACTCGGTGGCTATCCTGAACTACTTAATGCAAGTAACTCTTTTGAGGTGGCTTTACACGAGTCCACATATTCACCATATCAATACACCACTATGGATCCGCTCCCGCCTCCCTCACGAGAACGCCATCCATAGCACTCACGCTTATCTTGCGCATTTTAGAGTATCCACTTTCACTTGTCTATGAACTGATATAGGCAACCCGAAGTCCTTCTCCGTGGACACGGCTATTCGAATAGATCATATTTAACCCTGCAGGGTGTACTTCTTCAAACACGCTCACCACTTATCGCCGTTTACACGACATGTACTCGGCAACCTTCAAGCGGAAGCCCAACGTGGGTGTCGGCCACGGCCTACCTAAACACTCAAGTCCCTAGTCCAGGTTTATCGCCTATTCGGTTCCATCCGCAGGAGTCCGCCGAGGTTTCCCATACAGCCCCGAACGATGTGTGCAGGGTTCCCGAGATACCAAACGGGCACTTTCGGTACATCAGACACAGTGCCTACCGCAACACAACCCACCCCTAAGGTCAGCGCTATGCGTGCCCCAAAGATGCTACAAACACCGAAACTACTTGCAACTCCGGACTAAGGACAAGGGTGGTTAAGAAGCCGAGAGGGTCAATTAAGGATCCCAATGCGTGGTAGTAACTGTTTCATGGATCACAAACACGAACTCAGTTCTCGAGGACGGCTGCAATGAGACAACCCACCATGTACTCCTACATGGCCTCTCACCGCTACCTTTACCAAATCGTGTTCACACACTTAGCTCACACACAATAGGACATGTTCATAACAATTCCAATTCATTCCCGATGAATCAGACCCGACTCAACTCTAAGCAGTAGCAGTGCATGACAAACAAGCATAAATGAGTAGGCACATCATGGCTCAAACAATTCCTACTCATGCTAGTGGGTTTCATCTAATTCTTGTGGAATGACAGTCATGCAAAGGATCAAGGGGTTCAGCTACGCAGCAAGTAACACATGAGTCGTTGTTGTCCTAATGCAATAAAATAGAGCAGGAGCGAGAGAGTGGGATTATATCGGAATGAACAAGGGGGTTTTGCTTGCCTGGCACTTCTGAAGATAATATAGTTCTTCATCGGTGTCATCGAACTCATCGCTCGGTACATCGCTCTATCGAGAGGGAAAATACCGGGCGAACAAGAGAGAGCACAATCAATGCAATGCACATATATGATGCATGATCATGTTAAGGTACTGAATTTACCTAGTGCAATAATAATCCAAGTTAGTTGAAGTGGAATTCAAACAAGGTTGAATTCCAACTCCAAATGCTATTTCATAAATTACCCTAATCATGATTCATCCTATTCAGTGATGTTAACTTGTTCAAACATGCATGATCATGACATAAACAGATTCTTCATATTTTTCTGATCATTTTTCATATATAAATTATTTCCATCCGAGTTACGGTTGAATTTATATGATTTTTAGAAGTTTGGGGTATTTTCTGGAATTTACTGAATTAAATTAATCTAGAAAATATATAATGCGTCAGCCTGACGCCGATGTGACGTCAGCGGTCAACTGGGTCGCTGTCCAGGTCAAATCTGACGCTGGGACCCACTGGTCAGCGTCTAACTAACTAACCTAACCTAATTAACACTAACCTAACTTAGTTGGCAGGCGGGCCCGCATGTCGATGAGGGAGAGGGAGGTCAAACCGGCGGTGGGTCAACCCACGCCGGTCGGTGAGTCGATGGCGCCGCGTTTAGTCAGGCGAGCCAGCGATGGCGCGCAAGTGCATATCGCTGTTCCGGCCACCAAAAGGGTCGGGGAGGTTACCTACGGGGGGGCTGGGGATGAGCTGAGGCTCTTGGTGGGGTGGTTAGAGCTCGGGGCGGCCGGTAGAGGCACCGGCGACGAGCTATGCGGCGGCCGGAGCTCGGGCACGCTCGGGGTCGAGGCCACAGCGGCCGGGGGGGCTCGTGCGAGGCACCTACGTGACCTATGCAGCGCGGGGAGAGGGTTGAGCACGACAGCCGGGCCACTAGGTGGCCGGAGGCACGTCGGCGGCGGACATAGGCGGCGGCGAGTTTCGGTCACGGTGGGAGTGGTAGCTCGAGGGGGAGAATGAGTCGGAGAAAAGGGGGAATCGATTCGGGGCTCACCGTGAGTGCGATGAGGCCGTCGGTGAGCTCGGGTGGGCACCGGAGCCGGCGAATTGGGCGACGGCGACCGGCGGGTCCGAGAAGGGGGAAATGGTGGGGGGCGGCGCCTCGGGGTGCTCCGGCGTCGGGGGACTTGGTGAGGAGGGAGGAGAGGGGCTAGGCGGAGGCCATGGACACGTCGGCGAGGCGAGGGAGGGCCTGTGGCCGTGGCTACGGCGAGCGGTGGCGACGGCGGCTCTCGGTCGCGTGAGGGAGAGAGAGCAGAGGAAGGGGAGGGGTCGGGAGAGAGAGAGAGAGCTGTGGGGTCGCGTGGCGCTCGGGAGGCGCCCGAGGCGTCGGAGTGAAGCAGTGCAGGAGCTGCTGCGTGGCGCCTGGCAGCGGCGTGGCGGCACGCGCCCGCCCCTCTGGCAGAGGAGAAAGGCTGTGGGGAGGCGGTGGTGGGCTGGGCAGCTGGAGTGGCCCAGCGTGGGGGGGAGAAGAAAGGTGGGCGGTTGGGCGCTGTAGGTCAGTGAGCCCTGTTCCTTTATTGTTTTCTGTTTTCTATTTTGCAGTTTGTTTTGATCCAGTTTTAAAACCAAATCAATTTTATAAATCCTGAAAATATTCACGGGCACTTTCTGAATTATTTCTATGGCCCACAATATTTCCAACATTATTTGAGCATTTAAATTATTTATAGTGTTTAAATGCCCAAAGTCAAATGGTTTAAGATTTAATTCAAAAATCCAGAATGACCTATAAGATATGTTCATCATTTTTGGAAGGGGCTTCCACCTCTATCAAAAATCATGAACATCTCCAAAGGCATTTTGGGTTCATTGAAAATATTTTGAAGTTGAACCTATTTGAATTGTTTTAGTGCTAGGGCTTGGTCCTCCCCATTTCAACTTTCTGAGAAAATTAACATGATGACATGAATGCCTTAATGCAACTAATGTCAAGCAATTCTAGGGCTGTGACAGAGCACGATACCCTATGGTTTGATGACCGTGTTTATGTGCCCAATAACCCAGAGATCAGGAAGTTGATTTTGCAAGAAGCTCATGATTCACCCTATTCGATTCACCCAGGAAATACCAAGATGTATTTGGATTTGAAGAATACTTTCTGGTGGACCGGAATGAAGAAGGATATTGCGGAGTATGTAGCAGTTTGCGATGTATGTCAGAAAGTAAAGGCAGAGCATCAGAAGCCAGCAGGATTGTTACAACCATTGCCGATACCCGAATGGAAGTGGGATAAACTAGGCATGGATTTCATCACAGGTTTGCCAAAGACCCGTTCAGGATATGAATCGATTTGGGTTGTAGTCGACCGATTGACGAAGGTAGCTCATTTTATTCCAGTCAAGACTACCTATAGCAGTGCTAAGTTGGCAAAGATATACATGACCAGAATTGTGTGTTTACACGGAGTTCCGAGGAGCATCATATCGGATAGAGGAACCCAATTTACCTCAAAATTTTGGAACCAGTTGCACGAAACATTGGGAACCAGACTGGAATTCAGTACAGCTTTCCACCCACAGACCGATGGATGACCGAGAGAGTCAATCAGATTTTGGAGGATATCTTTGAGAGCTTGTGCACTAGATTATGGATCTAGTTGGGATGATAATTTGTCGATGCAGAATTTTCTTACAACAACAGATTACCAAACCAGCCTAAGGATGGCACCTTCGAGGCTCAGATGGAACAAGATGTAGGACACCGTTGTCATGGGACTAAACCGGAGATCGTCGGTTGTTTGGACCAGATTTGATTAAGGAATCTGAGCAGAAGGTTAAACTGATTCGGATAGGCTCAAGGTAGCCCATCCGGACATAAAAGAGCTATGCCGATTCAAAGCGCAGCGATTGAGTGCGGTTGGAGACAGAGTATATCTTAGAGTATCCCGCTCGAGGAGTTAAGCGTTTTGGAGTTAAAGGAAAGTTAGCACCACGCTTCGCTGGACCGTATAAGATTTTGCAATGCATGGGAGAAGTTGCTTATAAGCTGGAATTGCGGAAGGACTGTCGAGGAGTTCATGATGTATTCCATGTTTCTCGCTTGAAGAAATGTCACCCGAGATAGCAGAGATACGTTAAGAGACACAGTGCCACTGGAAGCAATTCAGTTGAAGGATGATTTAACATATGAGGAAAAACCGGTTAAGATTCTCGATTTGCCAGCAGAGTTACTCGCAGCAAAGTTATCAAGTTTTGCAAGGTTCAGTGGAGCCACCACACTGAAGATGAAGCCACCTGGGAAAGAGAGGAAGTTTTGCTCAAGGACCACCCTCACCTATTTTCTAGCCAACCCGAATCTCGAGGGCGAGATTCCTCTTAAGGGGGTAGGTTTGTAACATCCCAAATTTTCAATTTGGAATGTTATACATTAGGTCATCATGCATATCATATTTTCTCGCATTTCTCCGATCCTAGAAAATTTCACGCAACTCAAGGACCCTCGGAGAGAGTTGGAAGTTTCATTATTTTCATATTCGGGATTTCTCAAATTATGAAAATATAGGATCATTGGATTTATTTAATTATCTTCATAATGTTTTTCCGATAAAAATTAAGAGAGGGAATAATATGACTTTCCCAACATTTAGGAAAAATGAAGATTTTATAAATAAATCAAATATTGGTTTTTGAAAGTTTATTTGCTTTAGGCAAAAAAATGAGCATTTTAAAAATATGCATATTTGCCCCGTTTTAAAGTTCATTTTGTTCGACTCATTTTTAGGAGTCGGGGAAAATTTATTTTATTAAATTTGGAGTCCGTTTGGTTTGATTTTTATTTCGTTTAGTTTTGTTTAAAAAAGCGCGCCGCCTCACTTTGGGCTAAGGGCCCACTGCCCAACCGCCGCCCTGCCCAGCCGCCCCTCCCCTCAAGCGCACCTGGAGGAGGAGCGCCGCCGCCGCCTCCCGAGTCCGGCTCGGACCACTGGCCGCCACCGCCGTTGCCCCCTCCCAAGGCACGGAGCCCCCCCCTCCTATTTACCGCCCCCTCTCTCTCTCCTCACCCCGAGCCCCGCCGCCACCCCGCCCCGAGCCGCCACCCTCGCTTGAAGGCCTTGCCAGCGACGCCGACGCCGCCGCCGCCGACCCCGCCACCCGCCGACCCACGGACCCGCCGCCACCCACGCCGAGCCTCAGAGCCCCGCCGGCGACTCACGAGGTAGCCACCGCCACCACCCCACCGATCCGGTTTTCTTTAAAAACAGATCTGATTTTTCGTTCGTTGCTCGGTTTTTTTTTTAAAAGAAAACCTAGATGGTTTTATTTTTTTTCGGTTTTATTATTTAGTGAACGTTCACCGACCCGTTCGTTTCAATGAACGTGTTTGTCGGATTAGTTACGATAATGAACGTCCGCTGTTTAATCTGTTCGTCGTTTTTCTTTTAATCGGATTTAATCCGTTATTTTTCGATTTCGATTTCGATTCGATTTTCAAATCTGTTTATTTTCTCGCTCGCTTATCGGAATCAGGTGATTCAAGCGCCTGGAGTTTCGTTACGAAACCGCCGTTCCGACTAACCTACTGAAACAAGGTTTTGCTACTGTAAAATTTTGACCTAGTTTCAGATTGCTAAAACCGAGTCATTCTCTCTTGATTTTCGACTTTCGATGTTTTATTTGGTTTGATTCTTTTGTAACCAGGGTTCTTAAGTTGAACTCTCTTGTTAGATCTTTTATTCGAGATTTCCCTGTGCATTAGTTTAGTACTTATTGTATGCTTGTTGTTTGTCTGCGTTAGATCACCCGGAGTGCGCCGCTTGTTACTTCGAATCTCTAGGTCTCGCGGATCATCAGCAAGGCAAGTAACACTTGATCATACCTTTTCTACTACCCAGTTTTTATTGCATTAGATCAAACCCTCAAACACTTGCATGTTTAGGATCTAATTAAATTGTGGGATTGGGAAGTAGACTGAGGTAGTACCTATTACCTGTTAACTTATGAAACATTGGGAGTTACTTCTACGTTTGCTTATTATGCCATGCTATGCTAGTAGACGTGGATTGGGTGAGTGAATATCCATGACAGATGTGAGATTGTTAATTAATGGTTTATCTAAGGTGGCAACCTAAACACACATCTGGGTGGATTGAGGCACCTGGTTTCTATCAGACTTGCTGTATTTCTTGGACCGCCACCTGTGCTCTAAGGGATCATAAGATTATTCAAACTGGAAACTTCCGTGTGCAGCCACAAGCCAATTATGGGCTCTGGCGTAGTTGACTAAGTTGTGCGAACTCTTACGGGTAGGCTAGCTGATGTAGGGGATGTAGGTTGGTACGGTCTACCCACATGTAAGGTGCTAGCGCTTCGAAAGACTATGTCTCGGTCATCCGCTTCTCAAACACCATGTAGTGCGAGAACCAAGCGAGGCGATCGAGTCTTGTGGGGAAAAGTCATAAACCTCTGCAGAGTGTATAAACTAATCATGATTAGACGTGTCCCGGTTATGGACGTTTTGAGTATCCGTAATTGAATATCATGTGAATCTCAACATGTTACTTCTAATAAATGTTATTGGGTTTTGATGAGTACTTTTAATTGGGATTGAGGATGCTGTCAACCATTCTCAATGTTTAACAACCACCATGATAGTTAAATAAAATTATTCCTTTGTTGTAGGGAAAAACTAGCTTTATGCAAAATGTAATCAGAGAGCCTTACCACCAGCCATATATGCATGTAGTATAGGCTTATTTCCTTCATTGCTCTCTATGTGTTACATTGCAAAGCATATTCCATGTCTTGACCTGTTTTGGCTGCAACTTTCACGTTGCAGACTTTTCGAACGACGAGTAAGGTGTTAGGTCATGGTTCTATACTCAATGATGCCGATGGAGTTGATGGACTCACTTATCTTCCAAGCCTTCCATTGTTATTATTAGATGGCCTTAAGCCATATTATTGTAATAAGTTCCCTTGTGGACAACGATGTAATAAGTGTGTGATTGCTACTCTGCTATAAATCCTTCAAGTATCTTGTGTGGTGTCAGACATTCTCGATCCGAGGATGACATCGAGCACGAGACTTGATCCATTCGGGTCTGGTCGCTACAAATACTCCCTCTGTAAACTAATATATGAGCGTTTAGAATACTAAAGTAGTGATCTAAACGCTCTTATATTAGTTTACATGGGGAGTATCATTTTTTCTGGATTTCTCTACTCTCTACTCTTATAAAAACCAAAGCCAACTGGCAATTACATTAAAAGATCGTCTTTTCTCCCACAAGATAAACTACTCATACAAATGCATCTTCATGTTCAGTGCAACTCACGGGCATTTTGCTAGTTAAGATTTTAAATTTCATTCATTTTTTGCGGAGAATTGTTTTTTGAATTTTATTTTGATATAATTTTTTAAAAATTATTTTTAATGCGACTCGAAATTTCGTGATTAAAAGTGTTCGGACCCACAGAAATATGAAAAAATTCGTTGAATTTCTTAGCAGTGACCAGAATATATGGTCTGTAATGCTAATAAAAAGAATATGGGCTTCAAATATCCATAAGAATTAGCAAATGGGTTGAATGATTGAAAATAATGGCTAATGGGTTGTATGTTGTTTTCCACAGATTTGGAGGCTGACCTGGGCCTACTAGGTTGACGATGACGCTGCCCTAAATTTTGTTTGACGCGTACGCAAGGCTTTGTCAACTTAGTCCACACAGAGTAGTGATTGTTGGATGTCCATCCAACGGCCGCCGTGCTTCTTCAACCTCTGATCTTCCTGCTCCAGTCGCCCAAACCAGCGTCGGCAGGACTGCCTGCTCCCTCCTCCCGTGGCTGGCTGTGCTGCCGCCAGGCCATCCCTCTACACACCCGCACATCCTGTTATTTTACGGCGACTCAGCCTCACACCGTAGCCGACCAATCAGCGCTCGTACACCCCTCAGCATGGGCATCCGCTGTGGTGGCTTTGCCGGCTCCGAGTCATTCCCTTCTTGGGCCTCGCCCTCGTCCACCGCATTTGTTCTCTCGGCGCGGCGAGGTCAACATGGTCAACAAACAATAGCCATTAGAAGAGGCTGACAGTAGGGGTCCACACAAGGAAATGCTTCCTTATTACACGCAAAATAATGATTCCTCCACCTGACAGCTGGGACCACTGGAAGGGCCTTTGTATTTCTTGAAAAAAACGTTCACCCAGCTGTCATCTTGGACCCACCAGCTATATCTTTGCACACAAGGAAGTGCCTCGTTATTACGCAGAAAAAAAATGAATACTCCCCTTGCTAGCTGGGACCCACCATTGTGGGAGGCTGACTTGTGGGCCTACTAAGATGACGGGAACGGAGGGCTTTGTCAACTTAGTCAATATGAACGATGCTAGCTCCAGGGACCATACCTGTCCATCCAACGGCCGTAGTGCTTCTTCAACCTCTGGTCTTCTTGCTCCAGCCGCCCAAGCAAGCGTCGGCCGTGCCGCCGGCTCCTACCTCCCGTGTCCGGCTATGCTGCCACCGCTGGCCATGCCATGCCTCTATACTCACCCACACCTCTTGTTATTCTCCGCGTCATCCCCTTCCCAGGCCTCGCCGTCGTCCACCGCCCTGTTGCTCTCGGCACGGCGTGGTCAACGTGGTCAACGAACGACTTCGATTGGAAGAGTATTGTATGTGGAGAGGCTAACAGTTGGGTCCACGGCTGCAGCAAGGAAGTGCCTCCTTATTACGTGGAAAATAATGATTCCTCCACCTGACAGCAGGGACCCACCAGACGGGCCACCGTATTTCATGAAAAAAATGTTCCCCCTGACTGCTGGGACCCACCAGCTACATCTTCGCACGCAACAAAGTGCGTCCATATTAAGGGAAAAAATGATTCGCCCTCCTGACTGCTGGGACCCACCAGCTACATGTTCGCACACAAGGAAGTGCGTGACAGTGGGGACCCACCCGGTCAAAGCGTACGTAGCGTTGTCATTCTGGTCGTGAACGTGTATGTACATACTGGTCGATCGATCTGTCTGCAGGCTGCAGCAATGAACCATGGCCGTGTAAGGAAGGGCACGTGTGGTAGTAGAGGCGCGCACGTGTGGAAGTAGAGGCGCGCACGTAGCATGTACACGTACAGCGGCCAGGGTGCAAGAAAGTAAATACAACCACGTACGTACATACGGGCGGGGTCTCGAACGCCTACTCGCGCATACGTACGGCCAGGGCTCGTGTACATGGTTGTGGTTGGGTCGGAACAGATAAACCGTGTCATCGTTGTGTTTATGGGGAGGCAACGGAATGCGTCGTGTTCATGGGGAGGCAACGGAACGTGTGCTGTTCATCGGGAGCCAACCAGATTGGACGAAACAGGCGATGGAAATGAGGCCTGGCGTACCGCAGAACGGATGAAACAGCCTTGTGCTCGACCGGCCATGGTGGAAACGGGATCCTGTTCATGGGGTCGGCGTACCGCAAAACGGAGGAAACAGACGTCCTACGGTCGAAACGGGGTCCTGTTGATCAGGAGGGGTGTGGCGTACCGCATAATGGAGGAAACGGACTTGTGTTGGAGCGCTACGGTCGAAACAAGGGTCCTGTTCATCGGGAGGGGTGTGGCGTACCGCAAAATGGGACTCCAAGGGATACTATTCATCTCCACCGTTGACCTCCTCCAGCCTCCATGAGCTACTGTTCATCAACTGTCGACCTCCTCCAGCCTCCAACTTTGACTGTTCATCCACGGGCTCCTGTTCATCCATCCTCCACCGCATGCTCCTCTACCGGCTACTGTTCAACCAGTCCTCTCCACGAGGATCTGTTCAACCACCCCTCCATGGGATACTGTTCATCCAGCCCTCGCCCGGCTACTATTCAACCAGCCCTCCACCGGCTATTGTTCAACCAGCCCTCCATGGGGTCCTGTTCATCCAGCCCTTCACGGGGTCCTGTTCAACCACATGCTTGATTGATCGGGGTCCTTTTCATCAAGCGGCAATGGCCTCTACTACCACGGGGTCCTGTTCATCCAGCGGCAACGGCCTCTACTACCACGGGGTCCTGTTCATCCAACACCCCACCGGGAACTGTTCATCCAAACCCCCCAACAACTCTCACTATTCATCCAGAGGCAGCATCGACCGGCTTCAGTTAGCAGCAGTAGCGAAGGAATCACTCGGGTTCAGTTAACAGCAAGAGATCAATCGATCGCTCGGGTTCAGTAACGCGTAGCCTGCAGTGCAATCGCTCGGGTTCAGTTAGAGCCCAACGCCTCGCACCCACGCGCCTATGTGTACGAGGGAAACACGCATCGCTCGGCCCCCGATCACCCACCGTAACCGGGAACTCCCCGATATTTTCCTCGCCCTCGCTTCTACCACGGTTTTTTCCGTCATGCACGGCCCAAAGAATGTCATGCAGCTGCGTCTCCGGCCCGCCCAGGATGAAAAGCCCATTTTGTGTCATGATTTTTTGTCATAGAAATAGGAGCCCACCACATCTATGATGATACAGGGTTTTGTCACAATTTTCATGATAGAAGTGTCATAAGCATGACAGAAAAAAAATCGTTTGGCCCAAAATGTCACGGATGTGTCTTTTTTTGTAGTAGTTCGCCCTCATCGTGCCCGAAAGGCTTTCTGGGATAGTGTTGAGACCTGTGTTCGGGGCAACTTCGACCTTGCCAGGCTCGCCAACCCGCCAAGGGAGGTTTTTCCTTAGTGGTGTCTTGCTCCTTTAGCTTGACTTGGTCTTCTTTGTCTGCCATTCGATTTCTCAAAGAGCTATCTCTTCTGCTTGGTCTGGTCTTGGATGTCGTAACCTTGCTCTTGAGCCTCTGTACAGTCCAAGAAACCCACGTGGGGTTTGTTGCATCGACAGGCGGCTCCGTTGGACTAGGTAATCCATGACCCACTATCTTGAGCTAACTGATTACACCCGAACTCCGGATGGTTGTATTTGAACAGGGCTGGAGGCGTCAGGTTGTGTCCATTAATGGCCGTCCTCCTCAGCCGGAGGATCACTCCCGTGATGACGATCCGGGATATCATGACGACCCAGAGACGTCGATTGATTTTGAAGACGGGGTGTTTTATCAGGAGAGCCTCTATGGCGTCAAGGTTGCTATGACAGGCTATCACCCCGAGGCTCTTCCCTCTTCCATAGTAAGTGAAAAGAAGACCCTCCCCCGAACAGGGCGCTCATCTCGCGCTATTCCCCACGTCTAGACTTCTGCTCCCAAGGGTCGCCGCAGTACGCGTAAGACCGCCTTGGGGGGTGCACGGATCGTGCCAAGTTCAGCCCCTAATGGGAGATCAAAGTGGGAAGCCTCCGTCGAAGCGGAAGCACCTACCTCCTGATGACCCACAAGTATAGTGGATCTATCGTAGTCCTTTCGATAAGTAAGAGTGTCGAACCCAACGAGGAGCAGAAGGAAACGATAAGCGGTTTTCAGTAAGGTTTTCTCTGCAAGCACTGAAATAGTAGGTGATTGATAGTTTTGTGATAAGATAAATATTAACGAGCAAAAAGTAAATAATGTAAATAAAGTGCAGCAAGGTGGTCCAATCCTTTATGTAGCAAAGGATAAGCCTGGACAAATCCTAATAATGAAGAAGGAGCTCCCGAGGACACATTGGGAATTATCGTCAAGCTAGTTTTCATCACGTTCGTAAGATTCGCGTTCAATACTTTGATAATTTGATATGTGGGTGGATCGACACTTGGGTACTGTCCTAACTTGGACAAGCATCCCACTTATGATTATCCCCTATGGCAAGCATCCGCAACTACAAAAAGGAGTATTAAGGTAAACCTAACCACAACATTAAACATATGGGTCCATATCAAGCCCTAACAAAGCAATGCTTAAACTAGGGTTTAAGCTTCTGTCACTCTAGCAACCCATCATCTACTTATTACTTCCCTATGCCTTCCTCTAGGCCCAAATAATGGTGAAGTGTCATGTAGTCGACGTTCACATAACACCACTAGAGGAAAGACAACATACATCTCATCAAAATATCGAACGAGTACCAAATTCACATGACTACTAATAGCAAGACTTCACCCATGTCCTCAGGAACAAACGTAACTACTCACAAAGCATATTCATGTTCATAATCAGAGGAGTAATAATATGCATAAAGGATCTGAACATATGATCTTCCACCAAGTAAACCAACTAGCATCAACTACAAGGAGTAATCGACACTACTAGCAACCCACAGGTACCAATTTGTGGTTTTGATACAAGAATGGATACAAGAGATGAACTAGGGTTTTGAGAGGAGATGGTGCTGGTGAAGATGTTGATGGATATTGACCCCCTCTCAATGAGAGGATCGTTGGTGATGACGTTGGTGATGATTTCCACCTCCCGGAGGGAAGTGTCCCTGGCAGAACAGCTCCGCCAGAGCCCTAGATTGATTCCGCCAAGGGTCCGCCTCGTGGCGGCAGAGTTTTGTCCCGTAAGCTTGCCCACGATTTTTTCCAGGGTAAAAGTGATGATATAGCAGAAGATGGATGCCAGAGGCCCACCAGGGGGCCCAGGAGATAGGGGGCCGCGCCCTACAGGGGGGCGCGCCCTCCTGTCTCCTGGATAGGGTGTGGGCCCCATGGCCTATTTCTTTTGCTCATAAATTCTTATAAAATCCAAAAAGTTGTTTCGTGGAGTTTCAAGACTTTTGGAGTTGTGCAGAATAGGTTTCCAACGTTTGCTCTTTTTCCAGCCAGAATTCCAGCTGGCGGCATTCCCCTCTTCATGGTAAACCTTGTAAAATAAGAGAGAATAGCCATAAGTATTGAGATATAATGTGTAATAACAGCCCATAATGCAATAAATATTGATATAAAAGCATGATGCAAAATGGACGTATCAACTCCCCCAAGCTTAGACCTCGCTTGTTCTCAAGCTGAAGCCGAAATCAAAAAATATGTCCACATGTTTAGAGATAGGGTTGTCGATAAAAATAAAATACGGACATGAGGGCATCATGATCATTCTAATAACAGCAACATATATGGATTTTTTCATATGATTTCCTATGCTAAAGTAATAAGCAATTCACAATGTAAAGTATGGTTCAAAAACTTCATTGGGAACTAACAAGCTATAATCTCAGTCACTGAAGCAATTGCAAATTATCGTAACATCAGAAAGAGTCAATAATAGAGCTTTTCAGCAAGCTCACATACTCAACTATCTCGTAGTCTCCTATAATTGTTAACACTCACGCAATACTTGTGGTTATAGAGTTTCAGCCGGACACTGAGAAAGATAGGGGCTTATTGTGTTGCCTCCCAACGTAATCACCTTTAGGTGATGTCAACAATAATAGCCTATGCCAACTTACATCCAATTGGATATATGTATCATGATCTTTCAAACACGAGGAGCTTGCCAAAGGATAAAAATAAAAAGGGAAAGGTGAGCATCACCATGACTCAAGCATAAAGTAAAACATAAAGTAAAAGATAGGCCCTACGCAAAGGGAAGCAGAGGTTGTCATGCGCGTTTAGGGTTGATGCATAACGTCTTAGTGCAAAAGTCCGTCACTTTATATTGCCCCTTGTATGTGGACCTTTATTATGCAGTCCGTCGCTTTTATTACTTCCACAACAAGTTCGTACAAAGTTTATTTTCTCTGTACTAATAAGTTATACATATTTAGAGAGAAATTTTTATTGCTTGCACCGATGACAACTTACTTGAAGGATCTTATTCAATCCATAGGTATGTACGGTGGACTCTCATGGCAAAACTGGGTTTAAGGATATTTGGAAGCACAAGTAGTATCTCTACTTGGTGCAAGGAATTTGGCTAGCATGAGGGGGAAAGGCAAGCTCAACATGTTTGGAAGGTCAATGACAATATACTTTAACTGAGATGTCGGAAAACATAAACCATTACGTTGTCTTCCTTGTCCAACATCAACTCGTTTAGCATGTCATACTTAATGAGTGCTTCACAATCATAAAAGATGTCCAAGATAATATATTTATATGTGAACCCCTCTTTCCTTATCACTACCTATTAATTGCAACGATGACCAAGGCTACGTTCATCAATCTATCAACACTTTTTATGCCTCATACTTTCTATATGCGAAGTTATCACTATCCATAAGATCAATATGAACTCTTTAGTTCTTTCTACCTTTTCAAGATCATAGCAACATAGCAAAGCCCTTGACTCAACACTAATCTTTATTATAGATAGCACATGGACTCGCTTACATAAAGAGATCACAATGCAAAACTCAAAACTACTTGATATCAAAACTTCAATCTACTAGATCAAGATACTACTAAAAGGATTGAACTAAATAAAGCGGTAAAGATAAGAGTGTGATGGTGATACGATACCGGGGCACCTCCCCCAAGCTTGGCAGTTGCCAAGGGGAGTGCCCATAACCGTGTGATTATTTCCTCAGAGGTGATGGAGGTGGTGATGATTATGGTGGATAATCACACATCGAGCGTAATAGCTCCTCCAACTTGCGGATAATGCCCTTGAGCCCAGCAATATGATCCTTCAACAAAATATTCTCCTGTGTGAGATACTTCTTCTGTGTGCGGGCTAACTCAATCATCTTGAAAGCTTCAATCTCTGTTGGAGTGAAAAGGTTAGGTAAAGGTTGAGGGGTGTCTTATTCTTTCACCACCGGAGCTTGAACCTCCATGGCCTTCTTGATACCTCCATCCTTGTTGATCTCTTCTGGTTCCTCTCTTTTCAACTATATCTTCAATAGCCAAGCATCCTTGTCTTCGTTGTTGGAGAAGGGAGAAGTCATGGTGCTCTAAATCTGCAACAGAAACAGCTCAAAACGAAAACAGAGGATATTTGCGTGATACGGTGGTCAAAACCTTCGAGAGTATATATAATGATTTTTTACCGACCAAAATACGTAACATACAAGAAAACGGAGTCCGGGGGACACTCGAGGTGCCCATGAGACAGGGGGGCGCCCCCTACAGGGGGGCGCAGCCTCCTCTCTCATGGGAGCCTCGTGTCCCTTTCGGACTACTTCTTTCTTCCTAAAATTCTTAAATAATCCAAAACTGATAAAAATTGCCATTAGAGTTGTTTTGGAGTCGGTTTACTTACCGTACCACGTACCTATGCCTTTTCGGAGTCTTGAACGTTCTAGAAAGTGTCTCTTATGTATTCCTCAGGGGTTATGGTTTCAATAATATTAGTTTCAACATTGATAGGATTACCTGGAATATATTGTTTAATTCTTTGACCGTTTACCACCCTCGGATTTGTGCCTTCGAAGTTGTTGATTTTTATAGCACCAGAACGATAAACCTCCTCGATAACGTAGGGACCTTCCCATTTTGAGAGAAGTTTTCCTGCAAAAAATTTTAAATGAGAGTTGAACAATAACACATAATCTCCTACATTAAACTCACGCTTTTGTATCCTCTTATCATGCCAGCGTTTGACTTTTTCTTTGAAAAGCTTGGCATTCTCATATGCTTGGTTCCTCCATTCATCAAATGAGCTAATATCAAACAACCTCTTCTCACCGGCAAGTTTGGAGTCATAATTGAGCTCTTTAATAGCCCAATATGCTTTATGTTCAAGTTCAAGAGGTAAATGACATGCTTTTCCATAAACCATCTTATATGGAGACATACCCATAGGATTTTTGTATGCAGTTCTATAGGCCCATAATGCATCATCAAGTTTTTTGGACCAATTCTTTCTAGATCTATTCACAGTCTTTTGCAAAATTAATTTGAGCTCTCTATTGCTCAACTCTACCTGACCACTAGACTGCGGGTGATAAGGAGATGCGATTCTATGACTGACATCATACTTAGCAAGCATCTTACGGAAAGCACCATGAATAAAGTGTGAACCACCATCAGTCATAAGATATCTAGGGACTCCAAACCTCGGAAAAATAACTTCTTTAAGAATTTTAATAGAAGTGTTATGATCAGCACTACTAGTTGGAATAGCTTCTACCCACTTAGTAACGTAATCAACGGCAACTAAAATATGTGTATAACCATTGGAGGCAGGAAAAGGTCCCATATAATCAAAGCCCCGAACATAAAACGGTTCAATAACAAGAGAATAATTCATAGGCATTTCTTGACGTCTACTAATGTTACCTATTCTTTGACATTCATCACAAGATAAGACAAACTTACGAGCATCTTTGAAAAGAGTATGCCAATAAAAACCAGACCGTACTACCTTGTGTGCAGTTCTATCTCCAGCGTGGTGTCCTCCATAAGATTCAGAGTGACACTTGCGTAGGATTTGTTCCTGTTCATGCTCAGGCACACAACGTATAATAATACCATCTACTCCTTCTTTATAAAGGCGTGGATCATCCCAGAAGTAATGTCTTAAATCATAAAAGAACCTTTTCTTTTGCTGGTATGTGAAACTAGGCGGTATATATTAAGCTACAATGTAATTAGCATAATCAGCATACCAAGGAGAAGTACGAGAAGCAATGACAGCCGCTAATTGTTCATCAGGAAAACTATCATTAATAGGCAGTGGGTCAACAAGAACATTCTCTAACCTAGACAAGTTGTCTGCAACGGGGTTCTCAGCTCCCTTTCTATCAATAATATGCAAGTCAAATTCTCGGAGCAAGAGAACCCATCTAATGAGTCTAGGCTTAGCATCTTTCTTTTCCATAAGATATTTAATAGCAGCATGATCAGTGCGAATAGTGACTTTGGAATCAACAATATAAGGTCTAAACTTATCACATGCAAACACAACTGCTAGGAACTCTTTTTCAGTTGTAGCATAATTTCTCTGGGCAGTATCAAGAGTTTTACTAGCATACTGGATAACATTCAATTTCTTATCGACTCTTTGCCCTAAAACAACACCTACAGCATAATCACTAGCATCGCACATAATTTCAAAAGGTAAATTCCAATCAGGTGGTTGAACAATAGGTGCAGTGATCAAGGCTTTCTTAAGTGTTTCGAATGCTTCCACACAACCATCATGAAAGACAAAAGGAATATCTTTTTTCAATAAATTAGTCAGAGGCCTAGAGATTTTAGAAAAGTCCTTAATGAACCTCCTATAAAAGCCGGCATGACCAAGGAAACTTCTTATACCTTTTATGTCCTTGGGACATGGCATCTTTTCAATAGCATCAACTTTGGCTTTATCAACTTCAATACCTCTCTCAGAGATCGTGTGCCACAAGACAATGCCTTCATTAACCATAAAGTGACACTTTTCCCAATTCAGGACGAGACTAGTGTCTTCGCATCTCTGCAAAACTCGATCAAGGTTGCTCAAAAAATCATCAAAAGAGGATCCATAGACGAAGAAGTCATCCATGAATACCTCACAAATCTTTTCACAAAAATCAGAGAATATAGCCATCATGCATATTTGAAAGGTAGCAGGTGCATTACATAAACCAAAATGCATACGTCTATAAGCAAAAGTACCAAAAGGGCAAGTAAAAGTAGTTTTAGATTGATCCTTTGTGACATTACAGTATTTGAGAGAAGCCGAATAACCATCTAAAAAGCAAAAATGTGTGTGTTTGGATAGCCTTTCTAGCATTTGATCAATAAAAGGTAAAGGGTAATGATCTTTCTTAGTAGCTTTATTTAACTTACGCAAATCAATTACCATCCTATAACCTGTAATAATTCTTTGCGGAATCAATTCATCTTTATCATTAGGAACAACGGTAATACTTCCCTTTTTAGGGACACAATGGATAGGGCTTACCCATTCACTATCAGCAACGGGATAAAAAATACCTGCCTCAAGGAGCTTTAATATCTCCTTTCTTACCACTTCCTTCATTTTGGGATTTAATCGTCTTTGAGGATCTCTAACTGGTTTGGCATCTTTCTCCACTGAAATTTTGTGTTGACATAATGTGTGACTAATGCCCTTAAGATCATCTAGAGTATATCCAATAGCAGCTCGGTGCTTCTTCGGAGTTTTCAATAATCTTTCTTCTTCTTTCTCTGAAAGGTTAGAACTAATAATAACAGGATATATTTCTTTTTCATCAAGATAAGCATACTTAAGATTATTAGGTAAAGGTTTGAGTTCAAACATGGGATCACCCTTGGGTGGAGGGGGATCCCCAAGAATTTCAACGGGAAGGTTATGTTTCACAAAAGGTTCTTGTTTAAGGAACACTTCATCTATTTCTTCCCTTTCCTTCATAAACATATCGTTTTCATGGTCTAGCAAATATTGTTCTAATGGATCAGTTGGAGGAACAACAATGGAAGCAAGACCAATGATATCATCCTTACTAGTTGGTTCCCTTTCACGAGGTTGTCTACTAAACTTAGCAAAATTAAACTCATGAGACATACCATCTATGCCAACAGTGACAATATTCTTTTCACAATTAATTCTAGCATTAGCAGTATTCAAGAAGGGTCTACCAAAAATAATGGGACAAAAATCATCTTTTAGGGAACTAAGAACAAGAAAATCAGCAGGGTATTTAATCTTCCCACACAAGACTTCAACATCTCTAACAATCCCAATAGATTTAATGGTATCCCTATTAGCAAGCTTAATAGTAACATCAATGTCCTCTAATTCAACGGGTGCAATGTCGTGCATAATTTCTTTTTAAAAATCATAAGGTATCACACTAGCACTAGCACCCATATCACATAAGCCATGATAACAATGATCTCCTATTTTAACAGAAATAATAGGCATGCCTACAACAGGTCTACGTGTCTTAGTATCGGGTCTAGCAATATTAGCAGTCTCACCCAAGAAAGAAATAACATGCCCATCTAAGTCCTCATCCAGGAGATCTTTAACCATAGCGATACTAGGTTCAACATTAATTTGCTCAGGAGGTGTATAAATCTTAGTATTACTCTTACGAACAACAGTCGAAGCTTTAGCATGATCTTTTATCCTAACAGGAAAAGGAGGTTTTTCAACATAAGCAGTAGGAACAATAGGATCACTATAGGTAATATTGTTTTCTTTGACTGTACTAGGTGCAACTACTTTCACTTCAACAGGAGGATTATATTTAAACCACTTCTCTTTAGGGAGATCAACGTGAGTAGCAAAATATTCACAAAAAGTAGCTACTATCTCAGAGTCAAGTCCATACTTAGCGCTAAATCCACGAAAAGCATCGGTATCCATAAAAGATTTTACACAATCGAACTTAGGTGTCATACCTGACTCCTTACCATCATCGGAACCCCAATCTTCAGAGTTTCGTTTAATTCTTTCTAATAAGTCCCATTTGAAATCAATAGTCTTCATCATATAAGAACCAGCACAGGAAGTATCGAGCGGGTTGCGATTATCAAGAGAAAGCCGAGCATAAAAATTCTGAATAATCATTTCCCAAGAGAGCTCATGATTGGGGCATGAATATAACATTTACTTAAGCCTCCCCCAAGCTTGAGCGATGCTTTATCCTTCGCGAGGCCAGAAATTATATATGTAATTACGATCACGATGAACAAGATGCATCGGATAGAACTTCTGGTGAAATTCCAACTTCAATCGCTTATAATTCCAAGATCCCGTATCATCACATAGCCTATACCATGTCAATGCATCTCCCTTCAAAGATAAAGGGAAGACCTTCCTTTTGACAACATCATCGGGAATACCTGCAAGCTTAAATAATCCACAAACTTCATCCACAAAGATAAGGTGTAAGTCGGGATGCAATGTTCCGTCTCCTGCAAAAGGATTAGCTAGCATTTTTCTATCATACCCGAAGGAATCTCAAAGTGAATATTTTCATAAAGTTCAGTAGGTTGAGGAGAATCTCTTTGCTCTTCTGATTGGGGTTAAGATACCCCAAACAAGCCCCTCAAAGGATTAGTTTCCATAGTGACAAGTAACAAAAAATTTCAGCACACTATATAAATGTTTCCTTACCAAGTTCCACTCACCAAAAGTGCTACACTCCCCGGCAACGGCGCCAGAAAAGAGTCTTGATGACCCAGAAGTATAGGGGATCTATCGTAGTCCTTTCGATAAGTAAGAGTGTCGAACCCAAATAGGAGCAGAAGGAAATGATAAGCCGTTTTCAGTAAGGTTTTCTCTGCAAGCACTGAAATAGTAGGTGATTGATAGTTTTGTGATAAGATAAATAGTAACGAGCAAAAATTAAATAAAGTAAATAAAGTGCAGCAAGGTGGCCCAATCCTTTATGTAGCAAAGGATAAGCCTGGACAAATTCTAATAATGAAGAAGGAGCTCCCGAGGACACATTGGGAATTATCGTCAAGCTAGTTTTTATCACGTTCGTAAGATTCGCGTTCGGTACTTTGATAATTTGATATGTGGGTGGAGACACTTGGGTACTGTCCTAACTTGGACAATTGCAAGCATCTGCAACTACAAAACAGAGTATTAAGGTAAACCTAACCACATCATTAAACATATGGGTCCATATCAACCCCTAATGAAGCAACGCATAAACTAGGGATTAAGCTTCTGTCACTCTAGCAACCCATCATGTACTTATTACTTCCCTATGCCTTCCTCTAGGCCCAAATAATGGTGAAGTGTCATGTAGTCGACATTCACATAACACCACTAGAGGAAAGACAACATACATCACATGAAAATATCGAACGAATACCAAATTCACATGACTACTAATAGCAAGACTTCACCCATGTCCTCAGGAACAAACGTAACTACTCACAAAGCATATTCATGTTCATAACCAGAGGAGTAATAATATGCATAAAGGATATGAACATATGATCTTCCACCAAGTAAACCAACTAGCATCAACTACAAGGAGTAATGGACACTACTAGCAACCCACATGTACCAATTTGTGGTTTTGATACAAGATTGGATACAAGAGATGAACTAGGGTTTTGAGAGGAGATGGTGCTGGTGAAGATGTTGATGGAGATTGACCCCCTCTCGATGAGAGGATCGTTGGTGATGACGTTGGTGACGATTTCCCCCTCTCGGAGGGAAGTGTCCCCGGCAGAACAGCTCCGCCAGAGCCCTAGATTGATTCTGCCAAGGTTCCGCCTCGTGGCGGCGGAGTTTCGTCCCGTAAGCTTGCCCACAATTTTTTCCAGGGTAAAAGTGATGATATAGCAGAAGATGGATGCCGGAGGCCCACCAGGGGGCCCAAGAGATAGGGAGCTGCGCCCTACAGGGGGGCGCGCCCTCCTGTCTCCTAGACAGGGTGTGGGCCCCCTGGCCTATTTCTTTTGCTCATAAATTCTTATAAAATCCAAAATGTTGTTTCGTGGAGTCTCAGGAATTTTGGAGTTGTGCAGGATAGGTTTCCAACGTTTGCTCCTTTTCCAGCCAAAATTCCAGCTGCCGGCATTCCCCCTCTTCATGGTAAACCTTGTAAAATAAGAGAGAAAGCCATAAGTACTGAGATATAATGTGTAATAACAGCCCATAATGCAATAAATATTTATATAAAAGCATGATGCAAAATGGACGTATCACCTCCTCGGCCCAGAGGTCACGTATTTCGGAATTAAAGCGAGGGTTGCTTTTAGCACCCCTTTTATTTAAACTTGCTCAATTTTGCAGAAGGCGTATGCCTCTGCCCCAATCCGAATATTCCCTGAGTGTGCCGAATCGCAGCTCTGGTCCCAAGTCTTCGGCACAAGCCAGAGCTTCCTCCAAACATGCGGCGGCCAGCGCGCCTCCAACAGACTCCGATGATGTTTCGGTTACCAACTCCGAAGTCGAGAGCGTAATGAATCATCACTGCTGGAGGGAGACTTTACGTCATACTGCCTTTGTCGAACTGGAGTTCAGTGCTTTTAATTCAATGGATGCATACCTTGGAGCGGCCCGGACAGGTCTTGAAGGGATCACCAGTCTTTTTGCCACCAAGGTGCACGTATATAGCTCCAAAGCAGATCATATTCCCGGACCACCTAGCCCCCAAGCCTTAATTTGGGTGGGACGGTCGAGTTAAGGGTGTCTAATGATAATATTTTTTTAGGCCGTAAGAGAGCAGAACAAAAAGATGTCCGAGGAACTTGAAGTGAGTTGGACACAGTTGGTCAAAACCAAGGACAAACTGGATTCGGCTCGAAAAGCCAGCAGCGAGCTGTCACGTAAGTAGAAAAGACTGTTTCGCAGGTATACGTGATAGTTTATATATGCATTAACACCATATCCTCCGTATAGCCGCGGGAGCTGTAAGCGAGTTGCGGAGTAAGCTGGAGGCTGGTAAACGAGTGCTGACACAAAGTCAGGAGGAGAAAAATGAGCTCAAGGAAGAGAATCAATGAAAACTCGAGGAAATTAAGTGTTTGAAAACTCAGCTGGCCGAAACTTTGGAGGATAACCAGAAGCTGAAAGGTGGCATATTTGGTAAGCGCTAACCTTTTCGTGCTTTTGACAAGTATCATTGATGTGTTAATGATATTGTGCAACACATGCTTGTTAGGTCTCCTGACTAGGCGGCCTGAGGAAGAAGCAAGCACTTATGACGGGGACCTTTTAAAGGAGTTGTTGAAGACTTATGAAAGGGCCCAGAAAGCCATGAAGAGCATGGTGAAGGCATTATAGCCGTCAGATGTGCCGCTAGAGAATATGGTCGAACTAGCCTGTCGCTTTAAAAGAGTTCGGCGATGGTTTGAATTATGGAAGATATTGGCCTGCCGAGAAGGAGCATGCATGGCGTGGGCTATGGTAAATACCCGCTTCACCAAGCTAGACCCAATACATATATCCCGGATTGGTCCCGTGGGCCTTGATGGCCGAGAGATACCATTAAGCTTGGTGTATGATGATGTGATGCCAGCCACTCGCTATTCTAAGAAGGATTGTGGTTTAGAACAATTGATAGACAATGTCGATAAGGGGTAATTTTGTCAATTCTATGTATCTATGTACTTTACATTGACCGTGCTCAATCTGCGGATAAGAAGTCGACGACCGGTCCAGATTCTACCGAAGTGACGAGCCTTGCATCAATCCACTTGGTGAATTTGTTGACCATGAACAATAGGTACTTCTTTTTGTTTATGCCCCCTTTGAGTGGCCCGACCATGTCGAGACCCCAGACCACGAAAGGCCATGTTATCGTTATTGTCCGAATAGCTGTGGGGGGCATTTGGCTTTGATTCGCGAACAACTGGCATCTGACACAATGTTGGACTAATGTCTAGGCATCTTCAAGGGTCATAGGTGATACTGTTTCATGCCACTATTATACAACTTTTATACACTTTTGCCAACATTTTATATGATTTATTTGGACTAACATATTGATCAAGTGCCCAGTGCCAGTTCCTACCTGTTGCATGTTTTTTGTTTCGCGGAAAATCCATATCAAATGAATTCCAAACGCGTTAAAATTTACGGAGAATTATTTTGGAATATATATGATTTTTTGGACTTGGAATCAACGCAAACGGGGGCCCACAATGACCACAACCCACCAGGGCGCACCGGGACCCCCTAGGGTGCCCAGGTGTCTTATGCCCTCCTCGTAATTCAGTTTGGGCCCTTCCTCCGGCGTAAGAAAGATAATTTATGGAAACAAATCTTGTAAAAATTTCAGCACAATCGGAATTACGGATCTTCGGGAATTTTAGGAACGGTGAAAGGGCCAGAAAACAGGAATGCAAAATAGAAGAGAACAGAGAGGGAGATCCAATCTCGGAGGGGCTCCCGCCCCTCTGCCCCCATGGAGGCCATGGACGAGAGGGGGAACTCTCCTCCCATCTAGGGGGAGGCCAAGGAAGAAGAAGAAGAAGAAGGGGGGCTCTCTGCCCCTCTCTACTGGTGTCACCGGAGCGCCATCGCCGCAAGGATCCGGACGGTGATCTATATCAACAATCTTGCTACTGTCATCACCAACTTTCTCCCCCTCTATGCAGCGGTGTAACACCTCTTCTCCCCACTGTAATTCTACTTAAACATGGTGCTCAACTCCATATATTATTTCCCAATGATCTATGGTTATCCTATGATGTTTGAGTAGATACGTTTTGTCCTATTGGTTAATCGTGATCTTGGTTGGTATGATTGTATATTTTATTTATGGTGCCGTCCTACGGTGCCCTCTGTGTTGCAAAAACCGAGGGGCCGCTGCTGTAGGGTCTTGCAATATGTTAACGATTTTCTTATGGTCGGTGTTGCGGGGGTGACAACATCCTAAACGCGGATAAGTGGGTTATGGCGTATGGGAGTAAAGAGGACTTTAAACTTAATGCTATGATTGGGTTTCACGACCTTAATGATCTTTAGTAGTTACGGATGCTTACTAGGGTTCCAATCATAAGTTCATATGATCCAACTAGAGATAGTATGTTAGCTCATGCCTCTCCCTCATATAAAATTACAAGAATGATTACCGGTACTTGTTATCGATTGCCTAGGGACAAATGACTTTCTTGTTGACAAAAAGCTATCTATTTTTATTACCTTTCAATTTATTCATAGTTTTATTCTTGCAAAGTAATCGTAGTCTAATTCTTGCAAAATGGTGTCATACTTGTTTTAGGTAAAGCAAACATCAAGTGTGCATAGAGTTGTGTCAGTGGTCGACTAAACTTGAGGGGATATTTGTTCTACCTTTAGCTCCTCATTGGGTTCGGCACTCTTATTTATCGAAGAAGGCTACAAACGTTCCCCTATACTTGTGAGTTATCAAGACCTTTTTCTGGTGCCGTTGCCGGGGAGCAATAGTGTGGGGTGAATATTCTCATGTGTGCTTGTTTGCTTTATCACTAAGTAGTTTTTATTTATTGTTCTAAGTTGTTATCTATCTTTAGTTATGGGTATGGGACACGAAATACAAAAAAGTAGTTGTACTTGCTAATCATGGAGATGGGGAACCTCCTAAAACCCTTGATGCTCGTTATGTGAAAAATATTATGCACTACTTTGATAATCCTGAGAAAACCCCATTCAACTTGATAATGGGATTAATGCTGGATCAACATGAATACTTTAGGGATTATCGCTTGACTCAAAAAGGAAAACTTTTATGGGATCAAATTGAAATGTTGCAATGGTATGCTTGGAATTTACGCCCAACATATGATTATACTTGTTGCTCTAGGATGAAGGCTCGACTCCTTCCCTTTTCATATGATTATACTTCTTATGCTAATGTTATATATGATTAATATGAGGTGGAACAAATAGAAGAATTGGTTGCTTTTAAGGGTGCTTATGAAACTGAATCTTTGTTTAAAAAGTTTGAAGATTTCGATGATTCAGTTTATAGACCTGAAAATTTTGCTATCCTTAAATATTGCTATGATAATTACAAATACAATTCTGATATTGATATATTTATTCAGAAAGTCTCCGCTGTCCAAGAAGAGACTAATATTTTGTAGGAGTCTATGGAAGAATGAATTGATGTAACTGTGAGCTCATTGGATGAAAAAGATGATGAAGAGAGTGAAGAACAAAAGGAGGAAGAGCGGATTAGCTACCCATTCCCACCTTCTAATTAGAGTAACTCTCCAACTCATACATTGTTTAATTTCCCTTCATGCTTACCGAAGGATGAATGCTATGATAATTGCTATGATCCCATTGATTCTTTTGAAATATCCCTTTTTTATGAACTTTATGATTATGCTTGTGGCCATGAAGCCAATATGGATTATGCTTATGGAGATGAACTTGCTACAGTTCCTTATGTTGAGAATGAAATTGTTGCTATTGCACCCACACAAGATAGTCCCAACTTCACTATATCGGAGAAGTTTGTTCTTATTAAGGATTATATTGATGGGTTGCCTTTTACCGTTGCACATGATGATTTGATGAATATAATATGCACGTGCTTGCTGCTCCTACTTACAATTATTATGAGAGAGGAACTACATCTCCACCTATTTATGTTTCCAACACGATAGAATTGCAAGAAAATGCTTATGCTATGTATTGGCCTTTACTTCATGTTCATGAATTGTTCTTGTATGACATGCCGATGCATAGGAAGAGAGTTAGACTTCGTCATTGCTTGATTTATGTTGCTTTGTGCTGACTACTAAATGACAAATCATTGCTAATTAAAGTTGGCTTTGATATAACTTGGGATCCGGGTGGATCCATTACTTGAGCACTTTATGCCTAGCTTAATGGCTTTAAAGAAAGCGCTGCCAGGGAGACAACACAGAAGTTTTAGAGAGTCATTTATTTATGTTGAGTGCTTTTATAAAGTTTAAAAACAAAAAATATAGAGGGGAACTTAAAACTTCACGAAAACAAAAGTGAAAGTGAGAAAGACGAACACCGTTCAAGTGGGGGACGTCCTTGGACTTTGTTCATGCCGATGGAAACTTTGTGAATCTCAATTACAAAAAAATGTCAACAAAAATAATTATCCCCTTGTAAAAATCCTTTGTATTGTAAAATTATTGTGCCAAGATTTGCCTTCACGATGAGTTGATTGGTTGTTGCTATGTGACAAACCTCTTGAGGACGAGGACAGGCCTCGAGACATGGAAAGGAAATTAATTATTGCCCAGTGTTCAGATCTTGAGAAAGTGCTATATGCACCTCACTATCTCACTGGAGCAGCTGCATCGTGGTGCGAAAATTTCCTACACATGCACCCCAACGAAAATAATATAACCTGGGAGGAGTTCGAAGAAGGTTTTCGTGGAGCACATATTCCTAAAAGTCTTATGAAGATCAAGAAGAGAGAATTTGATGACCTCAAGCAAAGGACCATGACGGTGTCAGAATACAACGATCAGTTTACTCTGTTGTCTCGCTACGCCAACGAGGAGCATATGTCTGAAAGCAAGAAGATGGAAAAATTCCTAGACGGTCTGGCGCCCGCGTTAAAATGCCAGCTGGTTGTGCACACCTTTCCAGATTTTAAAAACGCTGGTGGATAAGGCCATTACCTTGGAAAATGAAAGACGTAGCTTGGAAGATTTCCGCAAGCGAAAAAGGGACCAGACTAATCATGCTCGCAACCACCGCAGCAAGACAGATTTTCAGAAAAGTGGGACACCCAAACCCACGACAAACGTCTCACGCCCAATCAAGAATTTCCATGCAAGGGACAAGGAGTTCACATACCGCCCAGGCATTACTTGCTACGCTTGTGGAGAAGAAGGGCACTATGCCAAGCAGTGCCCCAAGCCAAGGAACTCGACCCCAAAGCCGAACAACGGAAGCAATAGTTCGGTGCCAAAGCGCAACAATTTCAACCAAAATAACAACCACAGGAAGGGTCATCTGAACCACGTGACCAAAGAGGAAGCACAGAATGCCCCAGATATCGTACTCGGTACGTTTCCTGTCAACACAATACCTGCCATGGTTTTGTTTGATTCTGGAGCTTCTCACTAATTCATTTCGAAAAGTTTTGCCTTGCAAAATAATTTTTCGATGCTTCCCTTGGAAAAATCTATGATCGTCAAGTCCCCTGGGATTAAGCAAGTTACCCAGAGTTATTGCCAAGGTGTGGTTATTGAGTTTGAGGGGTTGAAGTTTCACGCCAATCTTATTGTGTTGGAAAATAAAGGACTTGATTTCATCTTAGGGATGGATTGGTTAACCACCAACAAAGGTTTTATTGACTGCTTCAACCGGAACGTAATTCTCACCCACCACCTCGGGAAGACAATAAAAGTTTCAGCCAAAGAAAGAAAAATATCCCGGCAACCGAGATTGAACAAGGTGGATATTTCTGAGTTAAGCAAGGTTCCAGTAGTGTGTGAATTTCCAGACGTATTTCCCGAAGAACTACCCGGCATGCCACCAGACCGAGAGATAAAATTCAACATTGAGCTAGCACCCGGAACCGCCCCCATATACAAGAAACCATACAGAATGGCACCATCCGAATTGGTAGAACTGAAGAAGCAAATAAAAGAATTACTGGACAAGGGATATATATGAGCCAGCTCCTCACCTTGGGGTTCACCAATTTTATTTGCCAAAAAGAAGGATGGAACGCTAAGATTGTGTATAGACTATCGAGCGCTTAACATGGTCACAATCAAGAAAAAAATACCCGATGCCACGGATAAATGGTTTACTCGATCAGCTCGCTCAGGCCAAGGTATTCTCAAAAATTGACTTGAGGTCGGGATACCATCAATTAAAGGTACGAACAGAAGATATTCCCAAGACGGCATTCACCTCCAGATATGGATTATATGAGTTCACCGTAATGCCATTTGGTCTAACGAACGCCCCCGCATATTTTGTTCACCTCATGAACAAAGTATTTATGAAGTTTATGGACAAGTTTGTTGTGGTATTTATCGACGATATTCTGATATACTCCAAGACACCAGAAGAGCACGCTGAACATCTCCAAATTGTACTAGGGGAACTCAGGAAACATCAATTGTATGCTAAATTCAGCAAGTGTGAGTTTTGGCTAAGGCAAGTAGGTTTTCTAGGCCACGTGCTAACACAAGAAGGTATTGCCGTACACCCGGAAAAATTCAAGGCCGTACTTGGCTGGAAACCACCAGCCAGCGTAACGGACGTACGAAGTTTCTTGGGAATGGCAGGATACTACCAAAGATTTATTGAAGGATTCTCAACCATAGCGAAGCCAATGACGCAGCTACTCAAGAAGGACAAGAAGTTTGAATGGACGGAAGCTTGCGAGAAAAGTTTCCAAGAATTAAAAAGGAAATTAACGACAACACCAGTATTGATTGTGCCAGACATACACAAGAATTTTGAGGTGTATTGTGACGCATCCCGGAAGGGCCTCGGATGCGTGTTGATGCAAGAAGGCAAGGTAGTCGCATATGTCTCCAGACAACTTCGCAAGCATGAGGAAAATTATCCTACTCATGACCTGGAGTTAGCAGCAGTTATTCATGCACTCAAGGAATGGAGACACTTTTTACTTGGAAATCGTTGTGAAATATACACGGACCATAAGAGCCTCAAGTATATTTTCACACAACCAGAACTGAATTTACGGCAACGACGCTGGTTGGAATTAGTGAAGGATTATGATGTTGGAATCCACTACCATCCAGGAAAAGCAAATGTAGTGGCAGACGCTCTAAGTTGGAACCCTAGCCCAAACGACGACAGCTTACCAAACCTGAGACCTGAATTTCGGCAGGAGTTTGCTAAGCTCAACTTGCTGGTAGTCACTGAAGGCAGCGTATCAAATTTAGAAATACAACCTACCCTGATGGAAAAGATTAAAGAGGCTCAGCATGGACACCCCAGCATTGAAGGCATTAAACGGAAAGTGAGTTTGGGCAAGGCCTCAGAATTCGTTATCGATAAGCAAGGAATATTGTGGTACGGAGATAGACTTTGCGTACCAAATATCAAGGACCTTAAACAGCAAATCTTAGCTGAAGGCCACACCGCTCCATATTCAATCCATCCTGGAGGAACAAAAATGTACAAGGATATTCAGGAGAAATTTTGGTGGCACGGTCTAAAAAGGGACATAGCCACGTTCATCGCATGTTGTGACTCTTGTCAACGCATCAAGGCCGAGCACCAGAAACCGGCCGGACTTTTGCAGCCAAATAAAATACCCGAGTGGAAATGGGACGAGATTGGAATGGATTTTATTGTTGGGCTACCTCGGTCACGGCGTGGAAATGATGCCATATGGGTCATCACTGATAGATTGACTAAAGTAGCACACTTCATCCCCGTGAAGACAACCCACACCACTCAGAAGCTTGCCAGACTTTATCTCTCCCGCATCGTCTGCTTACATGGAGTTCCAAAGACAATAATATCAGACAGAGGCACTCAATTTATTACCGATTTTGGGATCACTTACAACAAGCTCTGGGAACTCAACTGGCGTTCAGCACCGCATACCACCCGCAGACTGATGGACAAACTGAACGCGTAAACCAAATTCTAGAAGACATGCTAAGAGCATGTGTCCTCACCTATGGGACCAGTTGGGAAGAAAGCTTACCATACGCAAAGTTCGCATACAACAACAGTTACCAAGCCAGCCTGCAAATGGCACCATTTGAGCCTCTGTACGGGCGGAGATGTCGTACCCCACTAAATTGGTCAGAAACCGGAGACAGCCATATCTTCGGCCCAGACATGCTCAAGGAGGCTGAAGATAAAGTTAAAGTGATTAAGGATCGACTCAAGATAGCCCAAAGTCAACAGAAGAGTTATTACGATCAAAAACATCGGGGAGTCGGTTTTGAACCCGGTGAGTTTGTGTACCTACGGGTATCTCCTATGAGGGGCCTCCAACGATTCAAGATTAAGGGGAAGCTAGCACCAAGATTCATTGGACCACTCTGCATAGTGGCACGGAAAGGCACGGTAGCCTACCAGCTAGACTTACCCGAAGATTTATCCGACGTCCACGACGTGTTCCATGTCTCGCAGTTGAGGAAGTGCGTAAGCAACCCAGAGAAGCGGTACCCAATGAAAACATTGGCGTGCAGACAGACCTCACATATCGGGAACATCCAATAAAAATCTTGGAGGAGTCTGAAAGGAGGACCCGACAGAAAACCATCAAGTTTTTCAGAGTTCAGTGGAGCAATCACACCGAGAGTGAAGCCACTTGGGAAAGGGAGGATTTTCTTCGGACAGAGCACCCACATTTATTTGAGGGTTAGCTGAAATCTCGGGAACGAGATTTTTCCTATGACGGTAGGTGTTGTGACACTCCAAAGTTTTTAGTTGGTTTTCATCAAAAACTTTCTTGGTTTTGAAGTAAGTCATTTAAACCCTTCCAAAAATCTCTCTCTCAAAAATTTTCCCTCTGGCAAGGATTTTTGGCATCTTCTTCAACTCTGGTGTTGGTTATTAAAAACCTTTTTTCTGTTTATCCCCTTCTCAAAAATTTAATTATTGGAATTTATTTTATTTTAAAAGAAAACCCTGGGAGTGTTGGGTCTTCTCTTATTTTGAAACCACCCATGGTTTTACCATGTCTCTTGTGGTAAATATTTTCAAAACCCCTCCTTCCACTTTGGGGCAATCCAAATATTCTGTCCCAACAAGTCCAACTCATTTTTGGATTTTATTTCATTTATTTCTTTCCCCAAAACAATTATGTCCATTATTTTGAGCCTAGGTGATTTGCAAAGCAAGTACCTAATTGACTTTGAACTTTGATCTCAAACCAACTCCTCTGGATAGTCCCTAGCACCCACAACCTAGAACCATCAACATCCACTCTTTTTCTTTTCAAAATTTTCAAGTTTCAGCTTCTGCAAGTTTGGACCAGATTTGTCAAATTTGGTGAAATTCATATCTCCTCTTCTCCAAAAATTCCACCAAAATTCAGGCAAACCCCAGTTGCAATGAGAGGCCACTCAACCAAAAATAAGCTCAAGGGGAACCTCCCACATACCAAAATCATTATGTCGAACACCTGGCCTGCACTGTTACCTTGCACTTTCAGAGAGATTCAGAGTTTCAGAAAATTCAGTGTCGTCAGAGTTCGGTCACTGTCGGTGAAGGCGCCTGGCGCGTTCTGCTGACCTCTCCTGGCCAGGCGCCGCCGCCCCTGGGACGGGTGAGCATCGGTGGTGGCGAGCCTCACCGGCGTTAGTAGATTCGAGGTGGCTGCGCCACCCGTGGCGGCCAGCGAGGGCCTGAGCCTGCTCGCCGCGCCACCCGGCGCCGCCCATCGCTCCCTGGCCCTCCGCGTGGCTCTTGCATGCCAGCGCACCCCCACTGCACCGTCGCCGTGGCCCGGCAAGCACAGGGCACGCCCTCTGCCGCCGACGGGCCCGCGCCGCCCCGTTCCGTCGAACCCACCCCAAAGCCTCTGATTCAAGCTCGTTTAGTGCCTAAATGGAGCCAGTGGACCTCCACGATGATGCTCAACCACTAAACCACCCCGACCAAGCCCTGCGCCTCCATAACCTTCACCGGAGAACTCCGTTCACGGCCATCACCTCGGATCGCCTATAAAAAGGGGCCCCGAGCTCGCCCTCGAGCACGCACCACCTCTGCACCTCACCAACACTCCGCCAGGCCACTAGGAGGACCTCGAGGAGGTCTCCTCCCCCAACTCCGGCCGCCCCGTTCCGCCTCGGCCTCCACCTCGATTCACTCCGGTGAGGTCGTCCCGGCACCCAAACCTCGTCAGCAATCCCCTCGAGCACCCAGAAGTCTAACCCCCACTTCAACTTGCCCTTCGCAGCACTCTCCGGCGAGATCCAACCCCTCCCGAACCGCCGTCCGCCGGAGCCAGGGCCACCGTCGACACAGAGCTCGCCGGCGACCACCACCACCACCCACCGACGTGGAAGGATGCACTGAACACGGAGGTACCACCCGATCCCCCTGCCTCGCCGTGGATCGCCGCCGGCTACCACCGCAGCTCTCGGGCGCCGACGAGCTCCGTCTCCCCGTTTTAAATTTTCAAACCTGACGGGTAGGACCCGCCTGTCAGTCTCTCATTTTTTTAACGAACCATTTTCTGAAAGCGTACTCTGGCAAAATGCGCTTTCCAGTCTGAATCGTTTTCTGGACTTTTCTGCTAAGCCCCCTGGGAAGTTTCTATTTCATTACAGAAAGGTCCTTGGACCAAAACACTTATAGCTTTAAAACAGAAAAGGGTTTTTGAGTGATTCTTTTTTTGTCCTCTTCAAAATTTTGTATAGTTTTTTATCAGATTTATTTAAAAAAATATTTGGTATATTTCTGTACACCTCACGATATTTACGATAGCGCGTGTATTTTTGTATACCGTAGATATCGAAGGAGGTGACGGAACCGCAAACTTCACCGAGCTAGGCCCCGACTACTCCGAACCAGGCAAGCATGTTTGAACTTTTGATATGATGAGTGTTTTGGCATGTATGCATTAAGAAGTTGCATGGCATGATCATGAGCACCTCGATGAATGTCATATTACATGCAAAGTGGAGACAAGTGAGTTTTGAATATCCATAAGATATTGGATACGAGTTTGCATGGCCATGTGATGGCGTAAGAATGGGTAAGATGGCAATGTTGTAGCATGCCAGTCTTATGCCTGACTGTTTGACCAGTATCAACATGAATCGGTCCAGTTTCTATCCGTTTCCCTCCTATGCTACCACTTGTTTTTCCCCAAGGAAATATGGCTTAGTAAGTTGCAAACCGCTTTCTGGTACACACCAAATCGAGAGGCCGGGATGAGGGTTCCATGGCCTGGATTAAAGCCTATCATCGGTCGGGGGCATGGGTGTTTCGGTTGGGACGAGAGGGGGGCACCCCTTAGAGCGCGCGTATATAAATTTGATCCCATGCTATTCGAGATTGTGATCTCCCCGTCCCAAAGTTTTTCTTCAAGGCTGTTCAGGGTGATTCCTGGCAACGTAAGGTGGGATGGGTGTGTACTGGTTAGATGTGTTTCCTCCAAAATACCGTAAACGGAACTAGTCCCTCGTGACTACGGAAATCCGTTGGCTATGGGTAATTTAGTACAAACTCTGCAGAGTCAAAAATCCTTGAAATCATCTTATCCATGTCCAAGTATTGTGTTCACCTTATCTTGTCAAGTGTCAGTCTCGGTGACAGAAACTCCGGAGAACCACATGAGTGTTAAGTCCGGTTAAATGTTTATTTTCTGTGGATAAACTAACCCATTTATTATCTTGTGTTGAATATTTTCCTATGGGTACTATTTCTTGCAAGTTAACAGATATGAAAAGTGAATTTCAAGCCCTTTCCGCGATGTCGCTCAGACGTCTGACTGCGGCATTGTTATTATCCGCCATTATGTATAATTATTGGCGTGCTTGTAATAAATGGTTGAGCACCCCAGCTCGACCCTGTAATATATTCTAATACTACTGGCTTATTGTATCAAGATTTTGTCTACCAGTCAGGAGGATTTTCCTCGTGCTGGACTCAAAAGGTCGGTTTCTCAATAAGCATTTTATTGCAAAAGCGGTCTTGACACGATTCATCTGTTACTAGCTGCGGTAGTTGATCCCCTTTCCTCTGCATGACCTGTCATTGCCACAGTAAATAGATGAAACCCATTAGCATGAGTAGGAGTTGTTTGAGCCCTAATGTGCCTGCTCATTCATGCTTGTTTGTCGTGCCTACTAATGCTTAGAGTTGAGTCAGGTCTGATTCATCGGGGATGAATTGGAGGTGTGTGAACATGTCCTACTGTTGAGAGCTAAGTGTGTGAACATGATTTGGTAAAGGTAGCGGTGAGAGGCCATGTAGGAGTACATGGTGGGTTGTCTCATTGAAACCGTGCTCAGGAACTGAGTTCTGTGTTTGTTATCCATGAACAGCTACTACCACACATTGGGATCCTTAATTGACTCTCTTGACTTATTAATCGCCTTGATCTCTGTCCAGGAGTTGCAACTAGTTTCTGGTGTTTGTAGGATATGTGTTGGAGGTCGTGCATAGCGCTGACCCTAGGGGTGGGCTATGATGCGGTAGATACACCGTGGCACAGTGTAACGGGCGCCCCTTTGGTGTCTCAGGAACCCTGCACACATCTTTTGGGGCTGTGAGCGAAACTATGGCCGGATCTCCTCGCGGATGGAAACCGAATAGGCGATAAACCTGGACTAGAGACTTGTGTGGTTAGTTAGGTCGTGGCCGACTCCCTCGCCAGGCTTCCGCTTGAAGGTTGCCGAGATACACGACGTGTACATGGTGGTAAGTGGCGAGAGCGTGTGTGAAGAAGTACACCTCTGCAGGGTTAACATCATCTATTGAATAGCCGTGTCCATGATAAAGGACTTGGGTTGCCTATAACAGTTCATAGACAAGTGAAAGTGGATACTCTAAAACTCGCAAGATAAGCGTGACTGCTATGGATGGCCTTCTCGTAGGGAGACGGGAGCGGATCCATAGTGGTGTATTGATATGGTGAATATGTGGACTCATGTGCGCCACCTCAAAAGAGTTACTTGCAGCCGTAGTTTAGGATATCCACCGAGTCAAAGCTGGCTTGCTGCAGTTAAACTCCACCATCCCTTTGATGATACCGATGCATATGTAGCTAGTTCTGATGTAAGTCTTGCTGGGTACATTTGTACTCACGTTTGCTTATTTTATGTTTTGCAGAGAGACTTCAGTCTCGCTAGTAGTTCCGTGTGGACTTCGACGTTTAGCTTGATACCTCAGCTACGATCTTGTGCCCCCGGCAGGATCTGGTAGATAGTCAGGCTTCTCAGCCTTTTTCATTTGTAGATGTCTGTACTCAGACAAGTTAAGCTTCTGCATTTGCTTGTTGTTTGTATGCTCTGTATGTTGGGGTCATGAGACCCATGTTTGTAATACTTGGCTCCTCGGAGCCTATTGAATAAATACTTGAGTCGTAGAGTTATGTTGTGATGCCATGTTGTATTTACACATATCGAGCATATTGTGTGTATGATCTAAATGCTTGGTATGTGTGGGATCCGACAACCTAGTTCTTTATCCTTGGTAGCCTCTCTTATGAGGAAATGTAGTCTTGTGCTTCCATGAGCCATAGTAGTCCGCTATAGCCTGGTTCACCGGAGTCCTGCTAGCCCAGCACTCTGCTCGGAACACTTGACTAACCGGCATGTGATTCACTTGCTCGTTCTGTATACATTTCGGGAAATGTCACTTGATGACATCCGAGTCTGCCTAGCCTGCTACTGCCCGATTCACGGAGTCCTGTTAGCCCAGTGCTACAGCCGGATTCGCACGCTGCTGACCGACATGCTCGATGTTGATTCATGTATGCATGTCCCCGTAAGTTAGTGCCACTTTGGGTTCACGACTAGTCATGTCGGCCCGGTTCTCTGTCATATGGATGCTAGCGAAACTATCATATACGTGAGCCAAAAGGCGCAAACGGTCCCGGGCCATGGTAAGGCGACACCCGTGGGAATACCGTGCCTGAGGCCGCAAAGTGATATGAGGTGTTACCGGCTGGATCGATGTGACTTGGAATCGGGGTCCTGACATGAGCTCATAGACCTTACCATGTTCTTTGTTCGGGAGCAGTGCAGAACAAGGTATTCCCAGTCATCGTCAGTAAATGTGTCTCAGGAAAACGTAAGGGAATTTTATGAGTTTCTTTGACAGTGAAGTATGTTTTCTTCAGGTATTTCTGATACTGCCACCAAGAATTCTTGAAGTTAGCAGAGGTATTAGCACAGGTTACCTCATCCCGAGTTTCCAAATCCGTCCTTCTCTATAGAGAAAAATGGGGAAATTTGTTGTATTATAACCATCATGGAGGTAGAATGTATGGGACAAAGCAAAGTAATTTCCATGAATAACATTACTTACACATAACTCTTGGACGAACACCTGCAACTAGCATTTTCCTTCATCGTCAGTATAATATTTCCATGATGGGAAGATACGCACATAGGATTTAACAACATCAAATGCGATAGATGCTAAACTATGAATGGCTGGTTGTGCTTCCACCACAGGAATAGGTGTACTAACTGGTGGAGTTGAGGTTCACCATGGTAGTATTGGTGCTTTGGGCACTGGAGCTGCCTTACTAACTACTCTTGTTTGGGAGCTCTGTGCACTACACCATGGTTGTTATTAGTAGGCGTTTTAGTACAGGCATTTTTATAAATGCCTCCAAATTGTATATAAAAAGGCATTTTTGAGATTCGCCTCAAATCCGTATATATAGGAAGGCGTTTTTCAGGTTTGCCTCAAATCCCCGTATATAGGAAGGCGTCTTGAGAAAATGCCTCGGATTGAAAGGAGCTTTCAAGGAAGTTTTTCAAATCGCCACTGAACGGACATGGATTGGAGGCGTTTTTGAAGTCGCCAGCGGCGGCCGCACGTAGACATAGCCGCGTGACCGATTTGGCGCTGGACTGTTGCAGTGGTGGCGGCCGGCGGACTTGGGACGGCGGCGCAGGACCATTGGACAGACGCGGTCAGAAGGTTAGCCGGTGGCCGAGCTAATGCACCCATGCATGAGAAAGGCGCTGACGCGCATGGCTTCCCGGCATTATCGTTGTATAATCCCAGCATTTGCGGCCGCCGGTGCTGCGTAGGTGATGCACGTCTCCTGTCGAGAGGGACGTGTATATGCCTCTCTGTTCAGTCAACGTTGTCTTCGAATCCTTGTCTTCTGCGAATGACGATTCAGAGTTAATTTTTCTCTCATGCGTGAGCTCACGTTAGTCAGTTTATTTAGTCCCATACTGCTTACCGAATAAGCACCGGACCTACTTAAAAGTAGGAACCACCTGCCTTGTTTCAAGGATGACAGAGATACGAGAATGCAGCCCAGCCCGAGATAATTGTCTATTCTAGGCCTACCGCAAAACTAATTATGGCCCGTTAATTATCCAGCCTAGAGAGTAGAGCACGTACTTGTTACAAGGTAACAGCTGCTGGTAGGTGTGCCTACCTAAGCCAAGCCCGTAGGCTAGGCCCAGCCGCCCCGCTGTAGAGTAGTTGAACATCGATGAGTTTTTCCACTTAGCGGCGCTTTGTGAAAACGCCAGCGAGCTTTGGAGGCATTTCTTAAAAACGCCGCGGAATGACAGACCTTTGGAGGCGTTATTCCAAAACGCCTTCTTTACTCTTTCGCTTCGCGATCAATTCTAGCGTTTCCCATAAACGCCCCCAAACAGAAGAGAAGGTGTTTCAAACACTTTTAGAGGCATTATATAACACCTTATAACATCATCCGTGCTATAGTGGTGGTGGAGATGGTGCTGTGTCAACAGGAACTGGGTTACTATCTGCCGGGGTTGGGATTAGACTAGGTCAAGTTGGTTCTCTGTCCATCGCAGTAGGGGTACAATCTGCGAGAGTCGGGGTTATGTGTGGTAGGGATGGTTCTCGTGCATGTACAACCGCGGTGCTATCTGCACCAAGAGGTAGCACATTTTTATTTGAAGACCGTGTTTTTACTCCGCTATATACTAACATCAGCCGCTCCAATTCAAATGGCCGATAAACAAGAAACATAGTTGAATGTACAGACCTTGTATGAGAGACAGATGCAATAGATAGTGTGGAAAAAAGAGGGCATGAAATAGTCGACATGTATATTAATTGTTTAACTAAAAAGGATAGCATGACATAATTTCACATATATGATGTCTATCTAAACTGGATAGCATAGCCTGACATAATTCAAATATATGATGACTAACTAAAAAGGATGGAATGAGATAATTATATGATGTCCTTAGTAAACAGGTTCGCGTGATATAATTCACATACTTGTTATCTAAGTAATCGGCATCGCATGATTTAATTCACGTATGTGATTTATATGCTAAGAAGAGGGCATTCACATATATGATGTCTGAACTAAGAGCATGGTGTTGAATATTGTGTATATGATGTCTAAACTATGCAATGCAAGACACCATATACATGATATGAGTAGTATAACTGTGCCAAGTTAGAGCATACACCTCGGTGGGGTAATAGGACTGGTCATATGTCCTTGAATCCATCTCTGGGGAGCTATCGGGACCAAGCAAGAGATCTGCTTTGACAAGTAGCACTGTTGGCTCTGAAGACCTTATTTTCACTCCGGATTTTTCCATCACCCACTCAAATGGCTGAATCACAGGAAGAGTAGTTTAATGTACAAACATTGTCGACAAATGGAAATGTAATGAAGAAAAGGATGGGCAAGATATCATTCAAATATATGATGCCTAGTTAAATAGGATGGCATTGCATATTTCACATATATTATGGCTGGCTAAAAGAGATGAGACCGCATAATTCCCATATATGATATATAATCTAAACAAGTGGCATTACAAAACATGTCTAAACTAAGCAGATGACATATATGATGTCGAAAGTAGGCACAGCAAGGCAACATATGCAAGATATGACCAACATCATCATGCCAAGTTAGAGCAAACACCTTGGGGGGTAAATAGGAGTTGTCAACTGCGTCTGAATCCGCCTCAGAACTGATATCTTCCTCTGGATTACAATCTGGAGAGGGGGGAGGGTTTGCCATTGAACCCACCATGGAGCGATGTTTGCATGACATTGTATTGCTGCACAAAACTCTTCTCTTTATCTCTACATGTTCGGCATGACTGTATACAATATCGACATGCATACGAAAAAAATATAGTAAGATTATGTAAGGAGAGCATGCAGAAATTTAGAGTGATGGTAACAACCAGTGAATGGATCCAAAAATAATGATAGCACACTGATGATAGCTTTAATTTAATAAAAAGACAGATGATGATTGCTTTACTATTTGTTTTCCCACCCAAGATGAACAACATGGACATACCCTAGGTGAACTAGATAATAAACAGAGATACTATTCATTGATGCCTGTATACGTGCCCCACAACTAATTTTAGAACTCAAGACTGAACATTGATTTGGACCTGACTTGGAGTCTAAGAGGTGAACACGACGATAAAGTGTCGGTGTACTAGAGTAGGGGTACCCTAGTACCCCGAACTTCGTCTGCAGACGATTCTGGCCATACGGCGGGCGGCCTGGTGGCCATAAAGGTCTCATGGCTCCTTTGGAGCCATTCAAGAACAAAGTAGTCAAAAACCCGGCAAGAGGAGCTTGCCGGAAGAATACTCAGCGCAAAGGAAAACAAGGCCCGGCAAGAGGAGCTTGCCGGGAAGGCTTGGGCGCTGAACCCCCAAAGCGCGACAAGGTTCCCTTGTGACAAGGCGCTCGCCGGGCGGGCGACCTCTCTTCATCTCCGCTCAGCTCACCCGTAGCGTGTCACCAGGGCTCTCCCAAATCTGGCGTGTCGACGAGGCTGTGCAGCCAGCGGGGAGTAGCGACGAGGCGTGACGACAAGCTACCATCATGGCGAGGAGGCGCGCTTGACGGTCCTGTTACCTTTGTTCAGCGGCCGAGACAGGCATTGATGACTCTTGTCCCTTGCCGTCGAGTTAGGTATAGATTCTGTACTTTGCATAAAGCGGTGTACCAACCTAGGTTTTACCATTGTAACCTTGTCTACTTGCCACATGTGGTGACCCCTTGTGCCTATAAAAGGAGGCCGAGGGCAGCGTAGAAGGGGTTCGGCTGGTTTCGGTCCAGCTCGACAGTTCATCACATTCATACAAAACCACACTCAGGCTAGGTGTTGTAGCTCCCATTTCGCTCCCTAGCAAGAACACAAGATAATCCACGAAGCAGCAGTAGGAGTGTTATCTCTCCGGAGAGCTCCGAAGCTGGGTAAAAACCCTCTCGTGTGCATCGCCTCGATCCGCTCTTTGTGCAATCTCCGCCCCTCCGAACCACAAGGGGCCCAGGTCCCATAGGTGCTCGTGGGGCACGATCAGTTCTCCCCCGACATCTTTGGCGCGCCAGGTAGGGGGCGTCGAGGCTGTGTGAACCCGATCCGGCGGTCGCGCGAACAACTTCATCGACATCTTCGTCGACATGGCGCCGAAGAAGAAGCCTTCGGCAGCAGCTGAGCCGTCCGCGTCGAACCCGCCGCCACCGGAGCCATCAGGTGGTGGGGGAAACGCTGGCGGAGGGACCGGCGTCGTCGAGAGAGCCCGCGATGCCGCCAGGTCCAAGGACAACGCGGCGCGGGCGTCGGCGTCCGAATCTGCACCGCGTCCATCGCAGGATGCGCGAGACAGACAGCATCATGATGCTCGCGGCACCATACGCTCATTGGATCAAGGCCAAGCTGGAGGATCCCGAGGCCCTCGAGACCCGCATGCACCCCGGCATGCGGTGCAGTGGAATGCGGTCGCTAGGCGGGATGCTGCTCCTCTAACTTGGTTGGGAGTCCGAGCACATCCGTTCTTCGCTCCGCACGCTGTTGCCATAAACCACACCAGCGGAAGCCTTGGCGAGCTCAGTTACTACTAGATTACCCTCCGATGGCCGATAAGGTCGGCGAATGGAGGGCCACAATTCAGAGTCTCATCGCTTCGCTTAACGGCGTGTCCATGACAACCAAGTGCCGCGGCTGCGGCGGGCGACAAGAGTGCGAGCGATGGCGGCAGACTTGCGAGGTGCACCCACCGTACACTCCCTTCCGAAGGCCAAGATCACCGACTCGCCGGATCCATCTCGACAGCGACTCCACGGCGTCGTCGGATCTGCGAGCTTCGTCGCGACCAACGCCAAGTTCTTGAGAGCGACAGAAGAGGACGCTTCGAACCCGTGTCGGCGTCGAAGAGAAGCGCCGTCAATCGACCAACGCGCTGGGCCACTGTCGATATGCATGCGCCCGAAGAACGGCGACTTGCCGTCGTGGTGGGTTGCCCTGCGTTCACTCGTGAGCTGCGGCAAGTCCGGTGGCCCGACAAGAAAATTTTCAAACCAGGCGTGCGGAGAATACGACGGCAGGACACACCCATCGGAGTTCCTCGGCATCTACACCATCGCGGTGCAAGCTGCGGGGGCGAGACGACAAGATCCTCGCCAACTACTTCCCTTTGGTGCTCAAGCCAAGCGTCGGATCTTGGCTCATGCACTTGCCGGATGGCTCTATTTCTTCTTAGGCGGTTGTGCCACCAGTTTGTTGGCGCCTTCACAGCGACCACAAGCCTCATGGCGTGGAGAGTGATCTCCACCTGCTTGCCCGAGAAGGAGGAGTCTCGTGCAAATTCATCCAGAGATTGATCGAGTGCACTACAACATCCGGGCGTCCACCCTGCTGCGGTGATCGGTCGTTCCACCAGAATGTACGCAATCGCAGGATGAGGAGGAGATGGCGATGTGCAAAGTGAAAGACGTCACCGAGCTATACGCCCTGGCCGACAAGTGTGCACGCGCTGAAGAAGGAAGAAGACTCCGGGAGAGAATGTGGGAGCAGAGTCTGACAGTGAGGGGATCGCCCCGGCAAGGAATAGCCGGCGGGGGAACAAGGAGGAAGAAAAACCAAGAAGTACTAGTTGTCGAGCAGTCCGGCAAGGATGGTGCCGCCAACCAAGCCAAGGCAGGTGGCTCCGGCAAGGAGGTTGCCGTGAGCGCCCGACCGCCAAGCTATGGCGACGCCGACAAGCCCGGCAGCTCAACAAGCGATCTTGTAAAATCCACGCACCAAGGGCCACGATCTCCGAGCTGCAAGAAAGTCGAGCAGCTTGTTGAGCTCTGAAAGCTGAATCTACGGCGAGACAAGGAGAAAGCCCAAGAAGGTGCAGGTGCGGCAAGTAAGAAGAGACCCGGTCGGGGAGGGCGCTGGCAAGGCCAAGCAGCGGCAAGGAGACAGACCTCCCGTGGCCCGACAAGGAAGAAGATGAAGATGAAGATGGCGAGGCGATGAAGATGATGAGGCTGATGAGCATGAGTTTCAACGAAGCAGCGAGAGGTCCTTTGCGTTGATGGCGGTGCGTCTCGCATACCTCGCACGCCAACTCAAGCAATGGATGCGTGAGGTCAATGCAGCAGAACCGTCCATAGAGTCACGCAAACCTCGAAGTGGTCCGGACGCCCATCATCTTTGACATTGAGGATCACCCGATCGCATCACTGCGGTCGGTGTTTGCCGATGTTGGTCTCACCAACCATCCGCAACCTCAAGGTCACAAAGATGTTGGTTGACGGCGAGGCGGCCTGAATTTGATCTCCTCTGCGGTGCTCGAAACTTCAAATCCTCGACAGTGAGCTCGAGAAAGCTGGTACTTTCAAGGAATCAACCCAGGAAGGAGCAAGCCCAAAGGGAAGATCACGTTGCGGTAACATTGGCAGCGAGCTCAACTTCGAAGCGAGAGGGTCACGTTTGATGTCGCCGATTTCCCATTGCCCTACAATGGCATACTTGGTCGTCCAGCGCTCGCCAAGTTCATGGCCGCCTCTCATTATGCTTACAACCTACTCAAGATGCCCGGCCCGATAAGCGTCATTTCTGTCCATGGCGACAAAAAAGATGCACTTATCTGCGCCGACAAGATTTGCCGGGATGCACCAGCCGCGACAGATAACAAACCACTTACCGCTGAGGCTCCCGGGGCGAAGAAGACCACCAGGTCCGGCAAGAGCTCTGTTGCCCACTCCGGCAAGCGCACCTCTTCGGAGTGCTGCGCTACCGTCGAGGACGCAACATCGAGCTCCACCGGCAAGTGCAACAAGACGATGGCAGCTCCGCCAAAGACCAAGAAGGTGCCCGCCAAGGAGGACGGCGCTGGTGGTACCTTCACCATCGATGCCATGCTTGATCCTAAATAGGAAGGCGAGCTCGTTGCTTTCTGCAGGCGAATGTCGATGTGTTTGCATGGCAACCATCGACATCCCGGTGTTCCTGGAAAGTAATTGAGCACCACCTAGCTGTCTGTTCTCATGCGCGGCCCGTCAAGCAAAGAGTTAGGAAGCAGGCAGTGGAGCGCCAAGAGTTCATAGCAGAGGAAATCAAGAAATTAGAAGCAGCAGGGCTTGTCAGAGGAGTCCTTCATCCCACGTGGTTGGCCAATCCGGTAGTCGTGCGCAAGGCTAATGGGAAATGGAGGCTTTGTATTGACTTCACTGATGTTAATAAAGCTTGTCCCAAGGACCCATTTCCCTTGCCGCGTATCGACCAGATTGTTGACTCCACGGCTGGATGCGATCTGCTTTCATTTCTTGATGCATATTGAGGATATCATCAGATCTTCATGGCAGAAGAGGATGAAGAAAACGCATTCATCACACCATGTGGCACATCTTGCTTTATCACGGATGCCTTCGGTTTGAAGAATGCTAGTTCAACCTTTGCAAGGGTAGTCCATGATGCCTTTGGACCTCAGATACACCGAAATGTAGAAGCATACATGGATGACATAGTGGTCAAGACCAGAGACAGGGTAACCCTGGTTCAAGATTTGGATGAGACATTTGCCAACCTGCGCAAGATCAACCTCAAGCTCAACCCCGAGAAGTGCGTGTTTGGAGTCCCATCCGGCAAGCTTCTCGGGTTTTTTGTATCTCAGCGGGGAATTGAAGCCAATCCCGACAAGATTAAGGCCACTGAGCAGATCTAAGCACCAAAGCGCGTCAAGGATGTCAGAAGGCTTGCCGGTTGCATGGCTGCTCTCAGCAGGTTCATCTCTAAATCTGCTCAACGCGCCCTGCCTTTTTTCAAGATTTTGAAAAATGCACGTCCAATGAAATGGACTCCCGAAGCGGAGGCTGCGCTGCAGGACTTGAAGAGATACCTGTCCTCCGCTCCAATAATTGTCGCACCTAAGCCACAAGAGAAGTTGCTGCTATATATAGCGGCGACCAATCAAGTGGTTAGTGCTGCGTTAGTAGCGGAGAGGGAGGCAGATGATGAGCCGGCAACCGAGGCAGGCGCATCCAGCGACAAGCAAGATGCTTCGCCATCAAGCTCTGGTCCCGACAAGGACGGATCAGCGCAGGGTTGCGACAAGATACGGAAGAAGATGGTGCAGCGCCCAGTGTACTTTGTCAGTTCCCTTCTGCAGGGGGCTAGATCGAGGTACTCTGGTGTGCAGAAGCTGCTTTTCGGCCTCCTCGTGGCCTCGAGAAAGCTGCGCCATTACTTCCAAGCACATGAGATAACAGCTTGTCACTCGCTTTCCATGAAGAGGATTCTGCAAAATCCGAAGCAACAGCAGGATTGTTGAGTGGTATTTGGAACTGTCAAGCTTTGGTCTCAAGTTCAAAGCACTTCAACTATCGAGCGGGGCATTGGCAGAATTCATAGCGAGTGGGCGCCAACGCAGGATGAAGAGATCCCAGAGCGAGCATCCCGTCAAGGAGGCAAATAAAGAATGGCTGATGTACTTTGGCGGTGCTTTCTCGCTGCAAAGGCGCCCGATGCGGCGTCTTGCTTATCGCACCCACCGGGAACACCTCAAATACATAGTCCAAATGCACTTTCCCAAGGAACAAGCAACAAATAATACTGCAGAGTATGAAGGCTTGCTTGCGGTCTCGAGGATTGCGATGGACCTTGGGATTAAGAAGCTCGTTGTCGGGAGACTCACAACTTGTCGTCCGCCAAGTAAATAAAGATTACCGAGTCCGTTGATGGAAGCGTCGTCGATGAAGTGAGGAACCTGGAAGAGCACTTTGAAGGCCTGCAAATGGAACACGTTCGAGGGCGAGAATGATATAGCTGATGGCCTCTCAAATGTGCCGCACTTAAGTTACAATGGAACCAGGGATTTTTGTGCTCAAGTGACTCAGCCAACCGTGACACCATCAGCGAGACAGAGCAAGAAGAGAAAATTGGTTTCCGGCGACTACTTTCCGCAGAGCTCTCTGAAGCCGCCGCCAAGAAGGTCCCTAAAACCAACGCAAAATATCAGCGAGGAGCGATCTGCTCCGACAAACCATGCAGTTTGTGTCGTTGAAGCAAACGCTCCCGACAAGCTTAGCTCGGCAACCTTGGACGGGATCATCGAGCTCGGCGGACCCGCAGGTCCTTGCCGTAGAAGCTGATGGTCCCGTAGTGATAGATGAGCCTTTAGTCCTTGTTGTCGAGCCAAAGGCTCCAACATGGGCACACAGATCGTCCATTTCCTTGAGACGGAGAACTTCCCGAAGAGCAAGAAGAAGCGGAAAAAAGTAGCCCGGCGGTCAAGTATGTACCAGTTTGTTGACAACATCACATGCGAAGAAGACTCAGAGTGAAATTGAAGTGTATTTGCGGGAAGATGGACAGAAGCTGTTGGCGGAGATACACGGAGGCATATGTGGTCACCACATTGGCGCAAGAGCACTTGCCAAGCAAAGCTTTCCGCAAGGTTTCTTCGGCGAAGCCCTCCGGGATGCAACTGCACAAGTAACCAAGTGTGAAGCGTGCAAGTTCCATTCAAGACAGATACACCAGCCAGCTCAAGCTCTCCGGATGATCCCTTTATCCTGGCCCTTCTCGGATGCAGGGGCACGACATCCTCGGCCCCTTCCCCGAGCTGTCGGGGCTTTGAATACTTATGCGTCGCAATCGACAAGTTCACAAAGTGGCGGAAGTGGAACCAGATGAGGAAGGTGACAGCCACGATCGACCGTCAAGTTCTTGAGTCAATTGTTTGCCGTTTTGGGATTCCTAACGGATCATCACCGACAACGGCACAGTTCACGAGTCGCACCTTCATGCGATGCGCCCAAGATCTTGGCGCCAAGATCTGCTTTGCTTCCGTTGCTCATCCGAGAAGCAGCGGTCAGCGAAGAGGGAAAACGCTGAAGTCTGTGAGGACTCAAGACCAGAACTTTCGACGAGGCTGCACAAGTGCGGAAGGAGCTGGATCGAACAGCTGCGGTGGTTCTTTGGTCGATCGGGGACGCCAAATCGAGCCACGGCGGACACCCTTTGCTCTAGTCTACGGAGGAGGCAGTTCTCCCACGGAACTTCGTATCTGGGTCACCTCGAGTGCTCGCTTATGATGAGCTTGAGCAAGAGCAGCTGCGACAAGATGTGCGCTGCTCCTCGAGGAAGATCGTCTTGAACTCTTTGTCGAGCTGCTCGTTACCCGGCAAGCTTTGCGTCGCTACCATAGCCGCAAAGTTAATGCGGAAGCGAGGAAGGCGACCTTGTTCTTGGTAGCGTTCAATCCGCCAAGAATTCCAACAAGTTGGCCTTGAAGTGGGAAGGCCATTATCGGGTAAAGCGAGTCACTAGGCCAGCGCTGTCATGCCTTGAGACCGAAGATGGCTTTCCGGTGAGCAATTCTGGAACATAGAACATCTTCGCAAGTTTTACCCATGAGGCGGTTGCGGAACCGTTCGGCAACCACCCTTTATACAAGTCTTGCCGTTGTTGCATGTAATCCTTTGTACAAAGCCGCGCAGACCCGTGCATCGATAAAGCCTATGGTTGCGCACATTTTGTTAATACATGCTTTCATAATCATATATGCATGTGTTCACTAACATCTTGTGCAGCACCCACATCCGATAGCGATAATAAGCCATTAGGCTCCACAACTTTATTTTTCTCTTCTTTCTTCTCAAACAAGAAGAAGGTTCATCCACCCACAAGTTAACCGGGGGAAGAGGAGGAAAGAATGGTGTGGGCCGACAAGCGTTGGGCCGACAAGCGTCGCTCGAGGAACTGTCGCCTTGCCGGAAGATGGACAACAGAAAAGCTAAGTTGCTAAGTTTAAAAGGCCAGTTTTAAGTTTTAAGTTATCTTCCTCGAGCGATAGTACTTTGTATGGAAAACCTGTGCGGAGGAACCAAATGCGTGACTGGTGGCGCCCTTACTTTGTTTGAGTCCGCTCAACAACTTAAGTGAGCTGCGGCTAGTCGCGACAAGGTTGCTTGTCGGTAGCGACCCTTGACAAAGAAGCTGCTGAAGTTCCGCACTCGGCGCTTCATGACAAGGGTTACTGCACCGCAAGTTTCCACTGAAAGCGTAGGGTAAAAACATACAAGGGAAGAAATCGAGTAAAGTAAATAACATTGCATTTGATGGCCTAAGATAGTGTATATTACAAAAATAGCTTATCGCAGCACTAGCTAAATCGTTCTCAGAACTGAAATAACAGCGAAGAGAAGAAAGGTGCGCCGGCATCCAAGCTCCGGCAAACTAGAGTTGCCGGGGGCTGCGGCAAGCCAGAGTTGCCGGAGGCTGCGGCAAGCCGGAGTTTCCGGGGGCTGCGGCAAACCAGAGTTGCCGGGGGCTGCGGTATCAGATAAGCCTTTCATCCTTTCTCAAACATCCCTCTTTCATTAAAAACATTCTACTTGGATACAGTCCGTGGAGAGTGAAAAACATGAAAGAGAGGATTACAAGCTTTTAAATACAGATAAGGCTCGAAGGCTTACAAATTAAAAAGATAAGATGCCCGTAATCCCTTTTCTGTCCCTCTCTTGGAGGTAGGTTAAGGAGGCGGGAAGGGCAAAGGCGCCTACAGGCTACAGGTTCGAAGGCACCAAGGGAACATGCAGGGGCTCTCCAAGAAGCAGCCGGGACGGCGGCGCCGAGCGAGGGCTCGAGGCAGGCGGCAGGACGTCGGCCGCTGTCGAGGCACTCGCCCTCGTGCTCGACTTAGACGGCCTTGTCGCCATCCCTCTTCCCCTTCCGCAGCCTCCCTACACCAGCTGCCCAAGGAGGCGACCCGGGGGAGTTCAAGGCAGCGACACTGGTGCGCCGGTGGCGTGGAGCGGCGCCCGCAACTAGTTGGGCCTGCTACCCTCGTCGTCGCTGTCGCTCTCCTCCTCGCCACTCTCGCTCGAGGAGGAATCGTCGCTGTCGGAGGAGCTATCCACGCAGCACCTTGCCCAGTGCCAAGATCCCGAAGACCTTGAGCGGAGAGGAGATCACCCTCCATTAACTTAAAATGGAGGTAAACCCGCCAGCAGGTTGTGGATGCGGGCAAGCGTCTTCCACCCACGATCAAGATACATCACATTAGGGGCTGGGAATATAGCGCGGACTCGCGTGCGCTGATCCCACAGCCCCTCATGTGCAATCTCAATGTCTCGGGTGGATCCGACTCCGCGCGCTTCATGACGGGCTGGAAGCGGAGGCGGCAACGAGTGCCCAGCGCAGCTTGACGAAGAACTTCGCAAAGGTCGTCCCCGTGTGGACGCCCAGCGTGGAGAGGAACGCCCGGCGGGGGTGGAGGCAGCGCGCGCCCGCCCCGCCTCTTCCTCAGGCGCCTCGAGCTCGTCCACGACCTCGCCCATGGAGGAACCGCCCGGCAGGCGGAGGCAGCCGCGCCGCCTCGTCCGCCTCTCCCGGGCTCCCGACCTCGTCACTTCGCCCCCTCCTTCCCCTTGTGGCTGGCTCTGCCACCCAGGCGTGGGATTGGGAGGGTCGCTGTCTAGCTGCGACCCTTGCCGCCACCGATGGAGAACCAAGGTTCCTTTTCTCCATGGCGAATGGGAGAAAAGGGAGCAGAAGCTGAAGAAAGGAAGAGATGGGAGGGTGCGGGCTTCTGCGCTCCCCTTGCGCCCTTCTTAAAAGAAGCAAGGTGGGGGCTTGGCCACCCCGCTCGGCGAATCAAGGCACAGGAAGAGCAGGGAATCGGGACAGACCTGCTGCCTCTGCTATCGCAACGGCCAGGTTCCCACTTCCACCGTCCGTGACCCGAGTGCATGGGAACCACGTGGCGGAGATCTGAGCTGAGGCTGACAGATGAGGCGACCTCGCATGCCGCCCACTTCACCCCGACACCACATTAGCGTCTTTATTACGGAGAAGCGCGGTGGGCGTGCCGTTCGTGGGAGGCGTGGTGGGGCGAGGCAAATAACGGCGTAATCAAGACCACGTGGCGCCCGTGCACTGTTTTGGGCCTGGCCCATGAGCTTGGCGTTGTGTGTGGCCCGAGCCGGGGCTCTGTCGGTGTACTAGAGTAGGGGTACCCTAGTACCCCGAACTCGTCTGCAGACAGTTGCTGGCGCCACGGCCGGGCCGCCTGATGGCCAAGGTCCTCGGCGGCTCCTTTGGAGCCATTCAAGAACAAAGTAGTCAAAAACCCGGCAAGAGGAGCTTGCGAAAAATACTCAGGCGCAAGGAAAACAAGGCCCGACAGCAGGGCTTGCCGGGAAGGCTTGGCGGGCGCTGAACCCCAAAGCGCGACAAGGTTCCCCGCGGCAAAGGCGCTTGCCGGGCGGGCGACCTCTCTTCATCTCCGCTCCAGCTCACCCGCCAGCGTGTCACCAGGGGCTCTCCCAAGCTCTGGCGTGTCGACAGGCTGTGCAGCCAGCCGGGAGTAGCGACGAGCAGCGCCGACAAGCTACCATCGTGGCGACGGAGGCGCTTGCGGTCCTGTTACCTTTGTTGAGCGCGGAGGCGGGCATTGATGACTCTTGTCCTTGCCGTCGAGTTAGGTATAGATTACTGTACACTATACACAAGCGGTGTACCAACCTAGGTTTTACCATTGTAACCTTGTCTACTTGCCACATGTGGTGACCCCTTGTGCCTATAAAAGGAGGCCGAGGGCAGCGTAGAAGGGGTTCGGCTGGTTTCGGTCCAGCTCGACAGTTCATCACATTCATACAAAACCACACTCAGGCTAGGTCTTGTAGCTCCCATTTCGCTCCCTAGCAAGAACACAAGATAATCCACGAAGCAGCAGTAGGAGTATTATCTCTCCGGAGAGCTCCGAAGCTGGGTAAAAACCCTCTCGTGTGCATCGCCTCGATCCGCTCTTTGTGCAATATCCGCCCCCCTCCGAACCACAAGGGGCCCAGGTCCCATAGGTGCTCGTGGGGCACGATCAGTTCTCCCCCGACATAAAGTAGCAGGTAATATTAAGCAATGCATAACATAAGCAGAAACAAAAGAGTGCGACCTCTCTTGTGGACCCGTGTACTCCTTAGGTTCATCAGCTGAGTCGATGATGGTGATGCAGTTGCGATGGTTGTCGGTGGCAGGGAAGGAGATCTGAGGCGGCGAAAGACGGTCAGGAGTTGTGATGTCTGGTTTGATGGATGCTTCTGTCAATGGAGCAGCTCAGGTGAGGTGGACGACATCGCGGCATGAGCAGGACAAACCACTCAAAATTTGCTTCGACACCTACCTATAACTGAAGTAATTCTGTAAGGGCTCCTTTGGCTTGTAGGATTATAAAACGCAGGGATAGGAAAACACCGGAATAGGATAGGAATGCACGTGGGAAACAGAGCATTTGTAAACCCAGGGTTTCTATCAACTTGAGTGTTCGGTTCACAGGAATTGGAAGAGGAAAGGAATGCAAAGAAACATGGCCAAATAAAGTGAAAGCATATTAAAGCGTGTACAGTTAGAATGTTATTCTGCCACTAATGCACTTGGTCTTGTTTTCATGCATAGGATTTTGAAAAGTAGGTCCAGGTCGATGTTTTGCTCCATTCCTTTTAGCAAAATGCATGAATAATTGAATAGTAGAGTGCCATAGGAAAATTTCCTATTGCTATGTTTTTCCTTCACTTTTTCCTTTGAACCAAAATAGCCCTAATGGATCAACATGACTGTAGAGTAATAAGTGATCCGGCAAGTGTACAACCTATTTGTCATAGCCGTGTCAACCTTAGCATCATTGGGTTGGTCGCTAAAGAAGTTGTGTCAGAGCTGGCTATCAAAGGTGTGGAGGAAGATTTGAGGAATCTATAGACGTCATCTAGGGCACTGCTCTGTTGTGATGGATGTTTTCATCATTGGAGCAGCTCCGACGAGCCGTAAGACGTCGAGGCTGAAGTAGTACAAGACAGACATCGTTAATCTCAAGTGGGATTCTAATAGCATCTCCAATAGATGATGTAAAATACATTACCAAAAAGTGATAGATCTAAAATTTACATCACCAAAAAACACCTGACTACAACAGATGAGGTAAAAACTATTGACTCTGAACTTAACTATCGAAACTGAAATTTACTGTGGAATGTGAATGTTACTGTCGAAACTGAACGCACTGGTAGCAGAGAGGTGCTTCACATGTAGTTTAGGCCGCTCGAGCACTTGTAGTAGAGAAACAGTGATCTAAATCACCAGGCGATAAATGGTGTCGGTGTACTAGAGTAGGGGTACCCTAGTATCCCGAACTTCGTGCGGGCGATTCTGACACCATGCAAGGCTTGCACTGGTGACCGCCAAGGTCCTCCATAGTTCCTTTGGAGCCATTCAAGAACAAAGTATTTAAGCCAAGGAGACAAGGCCCGGCAAGAGGAGCTTGCCGGAAGGCCCTCAAGGCACCGAGAAGACAAGACCCGGCAAGAGGAGCTTGCGGGAAGGCTCGAGAGCAACAAGCTTCGGACGCGACAAAAGGATTCAGCAGCGGCAAAGGCGCTTGCGCGACAGCAACCACTCTTCATCTCCGCTCCAGCTCATCCACCAAGCGGTCGCCATGGGACCATTCGTAGTAGCGCGTGTCAAGAGGTGTCTTGACCAGCGGAGAGCAGCGGTAAGCGGCTGACAAGATTGCCATCGTGGCAAGCGGTGGCGCTCTGACGGTCCTGTTGCAGACTGTTTAGGCGACATGGACGGGCATTTAATGCTTTTGTCCCTTGCCGTCAGAGTTAGGTAGAATACACTGTACAAGTAGCTGTACCAACCACTAGTCCTTTTACGTTTTTGCCCTTGTCTACGTTGCCACCTGTCGGAGACCCCTTGAGCATATAAAAGGAGGCCCATGCGCAACGTAGAGGGGGTTCGACTCATTCGAAACCAGAGACACTCATGCTAGGTCTTGTAGCTCCCATAGATCTCTAGCAAGACCACAATAGAATCAGACAAGCAGCAGTAGGAGTATTATCTCTCCGGAGAGCTCCGAAGCTGGGTAAACTACTCGTGTGCTTCGCCTCGATCTGCTCTTCGTCGACCTCCGCCCCCACCGAACCAAAGGGGCTCGGTCCGCCGATCCCATAGGTGTTCGTGGTTACGATCAGCTTCCCGACATCTTTGGCGCGCCGGTAGAAGGCGTCGAGGCTATGTGAACCTGATCCAGCGTTCACACGAGCAACATCTTCATCATCTTCATCAACATGCCACGAAGAAGAAGGCTTGGCGGCGTGAGCTAATCCACGTCGATCCGCCACCACCGGAGCAAGCGGGAGGCGGGTAGAGCGCCGCGGAAGAACAGGCGTCGGCGAGGGAGCTCATGGCGCTGCAAGTCAAGGACAAGGCTGCGCAGACCTCGGCGTCCAGTACGCACCGCGCCCATCTCGAGGCGCGGGACCGGACAGCGTCATGGTATTCATAGTACCATCGCTCGTCGGATCAAGACCGAGTTGGAGGATCGCGAGGCCCTCAAGACCAGCGTGCCGCGCCCAGCATGCTCGGCACGCAGCGGGCTACGATCGCTGGGCGGGATGCTGCTCCTTCTAACATAGTTAGAAGTCCGAGCATATCCGCTCCTCGCACCGTTCACCATGCCGCCCGCCACTCCAGCGGAAGCCTTGGCGAGGCTCAATCGCTTCTAGAATACCCTCCAATAGCCGACAAGGTCGGCGAATGGAGGCCACCATCCGTAGTCTCATCGGCTTTGCTTAACGGCGGCGCTCCGGCAACCAAGTACATCGCAATCCGGCAAGGCGACAAAGGCACGAGCGGTGGCGGCAGAAACCTGTGGGGGTGCAACCACCATGCACTCTCCACTCAGGAGGCCAAGATCACCAACTCGTCGGATCCACCTCGGCGGCGACTCACCAGCGTCGCCGGATCCACGAGCTCGCCGTGATCAGCGCCAAGTTCTTCGAGAACGGCAACAAGAAGGCCTTCGAACTTCGCATCGAGCGCCAAGAGAAAGCGGCGTCAATCCGACCAGCGCGCGCGTGCCCTCGTCGATATGCATGCGCCCGAAGAACAGCGACTTGCCGTCTGTGATAGGTTGCCCTGCGTTCACTCGTGAGCTGCGGCAAGTCCAGTGGCCCAGCAAGAAGAATTTCAAGCCAGACGTGCCAGAGAAGTACGATGGTAGGACGCATCCGTCGGAGTTCCTCAGCATCTACACCATCGCGGTGCAAGCTGCAGGGGGACGAGACGACAAGATCCTCGCCAACTACTTCCCGCTGGTACTCAAGCCCAATGTCAGATCCTGGCTCATGCACTTGCCGGACGGATCCATATCCTCTTGGGCAGATCTATGCCATCAGTTTGTCGGCGCCTTCACAGGCGGCCACAAGCCTCATGGCCAGGAAAGCGACCTTCATCTGCTCGCCCAGAAGGAAGGAGAGTCCCTGCGCAAGTTCATTCAGAGATTCAGCCGTGTGCACTACAACATCCCAGATGTCCACCTGCCGCGATGATCGGTCGTTTCATCGAGCGTGCGGAACCGCAGGATGAGGAGGAGATGGCGATGTGCAAAGTCAAGGACGTCGATGAGCTGTATGCCCTGGCCGACAAGTGTGCGCGTCTTTGAGGAAGGAGGAGACTCGGAGAGAATCTGAAGCAGGATCGATAGTGAGGAGACCGCCCGCGAAGAAGAGCGGCGACGGAACAACGAAGGAAGAAGAGCAAAGAGGTGCTAGTTGTCGAGCAGTCCGACAGCGGTGGTGGCGCCAAGAAAGCCAAAGTTGGTGGCTCGGCAAGGGAGGTTGCCGCTGGCCCGATTGCCAACTGTGGCGGCCGCCGACAAGCAGGACAGCTCCAACAAACAATACGCAAGATCCACCGCACCAAGGGCCATGACCTCGAGGCTGCAAGAAGGTCGAGCAGCTTGTTGAACAGCAGAAGGCTGAGTCTGGCGTGCGCGACAAGGAGAAGGCCGAGGAAGGTCTTTGGGGGTTGGCAAGAAGCGACCGGCGGGAGGACGTCGCGGCAAGGCCAAGCAGCGGCAAGGAGACAGACCTCCCAGCGGCGCGACAAGGATGAAAGGCGGCAGCGACGATGAAGATATGGAAGGCGATGAGACCGATGAGCAGGAATTTCAGAAAGCCACAGAGGTCCTCTGCGTTGTGGCGGTGCTTCTTTGCATACTTCACACCGCCAACTCAAGCGGTGGATGCGGGAAGTTAATGCAGCAGAACCATCCGTAGAGTCACGCAAGCCTCACGAAATGGTCCAAGACGCCTATCATCTTTGATATTGAGGACCACCCGATCGCATAACTGCGGTCGGTGCTTGCCGATGTTGGTCTCACCAACTATCCGCAACCTCAAGGTCACCAAGATGCTAGTTGACGGCGGGGCGGCTTGAACCTGATCTCCTCGCGGTGCTCGAAGCTTCAGATCCACGACGGCGAGCTTGAAGAGGCGGCACATTCAAGGAATCAATCCGGGAAGGAGCAAGCGAAGGGAAGATCACGTTGCGGTAACATTTGGGTGAAGCTAAACTTCAGGACTGAGAGGGTCACATTCGACGTTGCTGATTTTCCATTGCCTTACAATGGGATACTTGGCCGTCCAGTGCTCGCCAAGTTCAATGCAGCCTCTCACTATGCATACAACTTGCTCAAGATGCCAGGCCCGATAAGTGTCATTTCTGTCCATGGCGACAAGAAGGACGCTCTTATCTGCGCCGACAAGATCTACCGGGAGGCAGCTGCTGCAACAGATAGCAAATCACTTGCCATTGAAGCTCCCGGGGGGAAGAAGAAGACCAAGTCCGGCAAGAGCTCTGATGCCCACTCCGGCAAGGGCACCTCCTCGGAGTGCTGCGCTACCGTCGAGGACGCACCATCGAGCTCCACCGGCAAGTGCAAGAAGACGATGGCTGCTCCACCAAAGACCAAGAAGGTTCCGCCAAGGAGGGCGGCACTGGTGGTACCTTCACCATCGGTGCCACTCTTGACCCTAAATAGGAAGGCGCTCGTTGCTTTCCTGCGGCGAATGTCGGCGTGTTTGCATGGCAACCGTCGACATCCCGGTGTTCCCAGGAAAGTAATTGAGCACCACTTAGCTGTCTGTCCTCATGCGCGGCCCGTCAAGCAGAAAGTCAGGAAGCGGGCGGTGGAGCGCCAAGAATTCATTGCAGAAGAGATCAAGAAATTGGAAGCAGCAGGCCTTGTCGGAGGTGCTCCATCCTCGTGGTTGGCCAATCCTGTAGTTATGCATAAGGCAAATGGGAAATGGAGACTTTGTATCGACTTCAAAGATGTTAATAAAGCTTGTCCCAAAGACCCATTTCCCTTGCCGCGCATCGACCAGATTGTTGACTCCACGGCTGGATGTGATTTGCTTTCATTTCTTGATGCATACTCAGGATATCATCAGATCTTCATGGCAGAAGAGGATGAGGAGAAAACCGCATTCATCACCCCATGTGGCATATAATGTTTTGTACGGATGCCTTTTGGGTTAAAGAATGCTGGTTCAACGTTTGCAAGAGTAGTCCATGACGCTTTTGAGCTGCAAATGCACTGAAATGTAGAAGCTTACATGGATGACATAGTGGTCAAAAGCAAGGACAGGGAAACTCTGGTTCAAGATTTAGATGAGACCTTTGCAAATCTGCGCAAGATCAACCTCAAGCTCAACCCCGAGAAGTGCGTGTTTGGAGTCCCTTCCGGCAAGCTTCTTGGGTTCTTCGTGTCTCGCGGGAATTGAAGCCAATCCCGACAAGATCAAGGCCATTGAGCAGATTGAAGCACCAAAGCGCGTCAAGGATGTACGAAGACTTGCGGTTGCGTGGCTGCTCTCGGCAGGTTTATCTCTAGGTCTGCTGAGCAGCATACGCCATTTTTCAAGATTTTGAAAAAGGCAGGTCAATGAAATGGACTCCCGAAGCGGAGGCTGCGCTGCAGGACTTAAAGAGGTACCTGTCCTCCACTCCAATACTTGTCGCACCTAGGCCACAAGAGAAGTTGCTGCTATATATAGCGGCAACCAATCAAGTGGTTAGTGTTGCGTTAGTAGCGGAAGGAGGCGGATGATGAGCCGACAACCAAGGCAAATGCATCCAGCGACAAGCGAGGGGCTTCACCGCAAGCTCGTCCCGACAACGATGGATCTGCGAGGCGTGCGAGAAGATCTGAGAAAAGGATGGTGCAGCCCCAGTTTACTTTTCGGTTCCCTTGCGGGGGGCTAGGTCAAGGTACTCTGGTGTGCAGAAATTGCTTTTCGGCCTCCTCATGGCCTCGAGAAAGCTGCGCCATTACTTCCAAGCACATGAAATCACAGTCGTCACTCGCTTTCCCCTGAAGAGGATATTGCAAAATCCAGAAGCAACAGGCAGGATTGTCGAGTGGGCACTAGAACTGTCAAGCTTTGGCCTCAAGTTTGAAAGCACTTCAACTATCCAAAGCAGAGCATTGGCAGATTTATAGCAGAATGGGCGTACGCAAGATGAAGAAATTCGAGGCGAGCATCCCGTCAAGGAAGCAAGCAAAAAGAGTGGCTGATGTACTTTGATGGTGCCTTCTCGCTGCAAGGCGCCGGTGCCGGCGTGCTGCTAGTCGCGCCCACCGGAGAGCACCTCAAGTACATAGTCCAAATGCACTTTCCCAAGGAGCAAGCAACAAACAATACAGCAGAGTATGAAGGTTTGCTTGCGGTCTCGAGATCATGATAGACCTTGGGATCAAGAAAATCATTGTCAGGGGTGACTCGCAGCTTGTCGTCCGCCAAGTAAACAAAGATTATCAGAGTCCGTTGATGGAAGCCTACGTTGATGAAGTGAGAAAGCTAGAAGAGCACTTTGACGGCCTGCAGATGGAACATGTTCCAAGAGCTCAGAATGATATTGCTGATGGCCTGTCAAAGTGCACCGCACTCAAGTTACCTGTGGAACCAGGGATTTTTGTGCTCAAGCTGACTCAACCAATTTATGCGCCATCAACTGGACAGAACAAGAAGAGGAAGTTGATTTCTGGTGACTATTTTCCGCGAGCTTCCGAAGCCGCCACCAAAAAGGTCCCGGGATCAACACCAAGAGTCTTGAGGAAGCGATCTGCTCCGACAAGCCCTAGGGTTTGTTTCGTTGAAGCGGGCGCTCCCAACAAGCTTTGCTCCGGCAAGCTTGCGGGGAACATCAAGCTCGGCCGAGCCGCGAGGTTCTTGCCGAGAAGCGGATGATCCCGCAGCAGCATATGTGCCTTTAGTCCTTGTTGTCGAGCCACAAGCTCCGGCATGGGCACAACAGATTGTCCATTTCCTTGAGCAGGAGAACTTCGAAGAGCAAGAAGAAGCGGAAAAGTAGCCCGGCAGTCAAGTATGTACCAGTTTGTCGACTGAGCACACTGTATGAGAAGAAGACTCAACGGTGTGAAATTGAAGTGTATTCAGGGAAGATGGATGAAGAAGCTGTTGGCGAGAGATACGGAGGCATATGTGGTCACCACATTGGCGAAGAAAACTTGCCGCAAAGCTTTCCGGCAAGGTTTCTTCGGCCGACAGCCCTCCGGATGCAAGCGCACAAGTAACCAAGTGTGAAGCGTGCGGTTCCATTCCAAGCAGATACACCAGCCAGCTCAAGCTCTCTTGGCGATCCCTTTATCTGGCCATTTTCGATGCGGGGCTCGACATTCTCGGCCCCTTTCCCGAGCTGTCGGGGCTTTGAGTACTTATGCGTTGCAATCGACAAGTTCACAAAGTGGCGGAAGTGGAAGCAGTGAGGAAGGTGACAACACGATCGGCGATCAAGTTCTTGGTCGATTGTTTGCCATTTTGGGATTCCTAACGGGATCATCACCGACAACGGCACACAATTCACGAGCCGCACCTTCATGCGATACGTCCAAGATCTTGGCGCCAAGGTTCTTTTCGCTTCATTGCTCATCCGAGAAGCAGCGGTCAAGCGGAAGGGCAAATGCTGAAGTGTTGCGTGGGCTCAAGACCAGGACTTTCGACAGGCTGCACAAGTGCGGAAGAAACTGGATTGAGGAGCTACCGGTGGTTCTTTGGTCGATCGGGGCGGCGCCAAATCGAGCCACTGGCGGACACCTTCGCTCTAGTCTATGGGCGAGGCAGTTCTCCCACGGAACTCGTATATGGGTCACCTCGAGTACTCGCTTATGATGAGCTTGAGCAAGAGCAGCTGCGACAAGATGGCGCTGCTCCTTGAGGAGGACCGTCTTGAGGCATTGTGACGAGCTGCTCGTTACCAGCAAGCTTTGCGTCGCTACCATAGCCGCAAAGTTAGTGCAGAAGTCTCGAGGAAGGCGACCTTGTTCTTCGGCGCGCTCGATCCGCCAAGAATTCCAACAAGTTGGCCTTGAAGTGGGAAGGCCCTTATCGGGTGAAGCGAGTCACTAGGCTGCGCTGTCGCCTCGAGACCGAAGATGGCATTCCGGTGAGCAACTCTGGAACATTGAGCATCTTCGTAAGTTTTACCCAGAGAGGCGAGGTTGCCGAACCTGTTCCGGCAACCACCTTTTGTACAAGTCTTGCTGATGTTGCATGTAATCCTTTGTACAAAGCCGGGCGCAGACCCCGTGCATAAGTAAAGCTCACACATTGTGCACAACTTGTCAATTTCATGCTTTCATAATTTTGTTGCATGTTTTGTCTGACGCTTTGTGCAGCATCCACACCAGGTAAGCAATAACGAGCCACAAGGCTCCATAACTTTATTTTCTCTTCTTTCTCTTTCTCAAAGAAAGGAAGGTTCCTCGCACACAAGTTAACCAGGGGGAAGGAGAAGATAATGCCGTGGACCAAGCGTTGCTCGAGGAAGTTTCACCTTATCGGGAAGCAAACGACAGAAAAGCTAAGTTGCCAAAGTTTGAGCAATCAGTTCTTAAATTTTTAAGTTATGTTCCTCGAACGATAGTACTTTGTATGGAAAACCTGTGTGCGGAGGAACCAACTGGTAGCTAGTCGCACCCTTACTTTGTTTCGAGTCCGCTCAACAACTTAAGTGAGCTGCAACTACTTGCGACAAGGTTGCTTGTCGGAAGCGGCACCGCCAACAGAGCTCTTGATGTTCCGCACTTTTCGGCGCTTTCGCGGCAAAGGTGCCTGCGCCGACAAGTTCCCTAAAAGCGTAGGGCACAAACATACAAAGGAAGGAATCAAGTAAAGGAAATAACATTGCAATCATTGCTCAAGATAAAGTTATATTACAAAATAGCTTGTCGCGGATCTAATAAATTGTTCTCCTAAACATGATCAGGCGACAAGGGAAAGATAAACTGGCGGCCTAATCTCTGCGGTCGCCATCAACCCGCTTGATCTTGCCCACCTTGTGCACAATGGGTGCGACAAGGGCTTTGCGCCTCCACATCAGCATCCGGCGGCAGGATCGAGGGCGCCGGTGAGGTTGAGGCCTGGGTTGCGGAAGGCCACCTTCATCAACACCTTCTGGAGAGCTCCCGCACAGATCTGGCGCGATTCCTCGGCCAGCTGCTTTGGGATCTCTTCCCGGAGTCGCTAGAGAGCCGTCACCACGCCCTTGAGGAACAAGCTGAGCTTGGCGCTGGGTTGGAGGCGCTCGTCGGAGGAGTACCCGAGATCCACCATCCGCAGCTCCGTCAGCTCCTTGTCGATGGCGGCGGCGATATTCACAAGACCTTCAGTCCAGTGCTCCACATTCTCCCTGAAAGTTCTCTGGGCGGCAGTAGCACTCGCCAGCAGCTCCTCGTTAGCCTTGATCTTCTCCAACAGGCCCACCTCCCGCTCCTTGGCACCGTCCAGCGTCTGCATCAGGGTGGTCAGCTTCAGCTCAAGATCTGCTTTAGAGTCCTTGGCGGCGCTGAGCTCTTTGCTCCTCTCGCGAGGCGGCCCTGCAGCTTCGCCAAGAGTGTAAGCGTCCTTCTCGCGCTTCGCGCTTGAGTGCAGCAAGCTCCTCGCCGCTCTTGGAATTGGCCTCAGCTCGTCACCTTTGTCTCCAACTCTTTCTTGGCGGCCTCGGCAGCTGCGGCGGCATCCTTTGTTTCCTTAGAGCCCGCCAAGTGACTCCTCGCGCGCGACAAGCTCCTCCTCGTGGCTGTCAGGTTGATCTTCCGCTGCGCCAGCTCGCCTTCCTGCGCGGATAGCTTCTCGGCAGCGAGCCTCTGCTGCTCTTCAACCTCTGCCTTCTCGAGGATGAAGGCTTTGCGCGCCTCAACAATTTGCTCCGCTCCTCTGCCAGGACCGGAGAGCTTCTGATTGATTCCCGGAGCTCCTCCATGGCGCTTCTCTATATCTGCTCCGCCTTTGCGACAAGCGCTTCCGAGATTCAGTTTGGCTTGCGGCGCGGTAAGCGACAACAGCTTCTTGCAGCTGCTCCTCCTCGAACTACGCCGCTGCTGCTTGGCGCGTCAACCAGCATCAGCCCAGCGAGGCGAGCAGCTCTCCGTCGAAGGTCTCTCCTCCGGTGGCGCCACAGGCTCGATGCCGGGAGCTTGATGAAGATGCCATCGCCCGGCCTTGAGATAGGCGCAGGGCTGGAGCTCTTGAACTGGCGCTGCACCGATGGCGGAGGGATCGGTGATCGGCGTGGCGCTGGCGCTCCTGCGGCCTCGGGGTCGTTAGTCGATCGCCGGACCCTCGCCCGAACTTTTGCTGCGGCAGCCTTGGCGGCCTCTTGGCGGCGGACCCATCGGCGCCACCTCTTCCTCCATGGTGGCGGCGTCGTCGGTGTTGCCTTGTGGCGTCCTCCTCGCCCGGCGACCTCGGTCTCCATCGGCTCTGCGAGGATGGATCGGCGATCGAGAAAGAAAGAACAGATCAAACAAATGTTCAAAAATAAAACAGAAGAAAAGCGAGCCCAAGGGAAATTTTTCGCAAGAGGATTACCTGCAATGGGATCTGCAGCCATGCTCTCGACCACCGGAGGATCTTTGGTGTTGTCCCTCATGGAGAAGTCTCCTTGCGGAGAATGCTCCCCTGTCGGAGAATTCTCCCTTGGCGGCGTAGTCGAAGCAGATGGAGTTTCGGGAGCGGCTTCCAGGCACTCCTGATGAGGCTGCTCTGCTCCTACACAAACCAACAGTCAGATATCAACAAAGAAGGAGCACCCATGCACACCTAACATTAAGAAGTAAACCGTATACTTGCGCTGGGGGCTGTGCTGGGGGCTGCTTTGAGGAAGGGTTGCCGGGTCCGGTAAGGGGGTCCCAGACGCACCTCCTGTCGCCACGGGGGGATCGTCCTCGATGACAACCACCGGGGTCTTGGCTCTCTTCGACGCTCTCTGGGCCCGCATCCTGAAAAGGAAAGAGTTCAGAATGAAGCAAATCAGATACAAGACGAAGCAACAAAATTGAAGAAATACAAGCACAGTATAGAAGCTTACTCTTCTCCTTCTTCTCCCTCGTCGGAGCTGAGCGCGGAGAGATCAAATTCCGGCTCGCCTCCGGTGCGACGAGGCGGGGGAGTAGGTTCTCTTGACCGCTTGGCGGGGGTGGCAGCGGTGGCCTGAGAGGATCCCGCCTCAGTTGTTGCAGCGGTGTGGGGTGCTCCCGCGGCAACATTGCTTGCCGCGGTAGAGCGCGTCGCGCGTCGCTGCGGCTGTTGGCCCGTCCTCCGCCCCGTCTCGTCTCCGTCCTTGCGGAGACGCCTCTTTGGTGGAGCCGGGGGCTCCGTTTTCGGCAAGCTGCTGGATGGTGGGGAAGAAGCGCCCTCGGCTGGTTCGCTCGACTCGGCTTCGAGTTCGACAAGCTCTTCCTCACCGGCGAACTCCCTTCGCTCGGCAAGGCTTGCCGCCTCTGCTGCCTCTGCCTCCTCCACGGTGAACCGAATCGCGCGCCCGGCTAGCAGCATTGCTGCCGCCTCCTCAACCTGGTGGCAATCGCTGCATCTCGTCGTCGGTGGTGTCGTGGTGAGCCTCTTACGCTTTCGTCGAGGCGGGGACGGCACTTCCTCCAAGCTGTCGAATAAGCTGCCGCCGCGGCGTCGTCGGAAGGCTCTTGCCAGGTGGAGCGATCCCATGTGAATCGCTAACAGCATCATTGCACGGATGCGGTCGGCGAAGTTGTTGCACAATGGGGCGACTCCCTCGGCAACCTAAACCACTCGGGGTGATCAGTGTCGTGCTTGAACAGCTCAGCAGCATCGCATCTAGCTCCAAGACAGTGAAATTGAAGTTGAGGCCGGCGCAGCCTCATGATGTCCGCCGCATTTTGGAACTCCCAAGCAGGTCTCCTCCTCTCACGCAAGGGAAGCGTCTGCGGCGGCGAAGAAATCTGCCAACAAGCGCCTCGGTGAGTCCGGCAAGCACGAGGCGCAAGATCCGGTCACGACAATCTTCAACCTAGCATCTTCCGCGCCAAGTTGCTCCAATCGTTGCAGCGCACTATTGGAGTTTGGCGCAGGCGATCGAAGGTTGCGGTTCTCCTCAGCGATCCAACACCAATCGGCTCTCCACTCCTCCCACTTGCTGCGGAGCTCTCCTTCGAGATAGGCTTCTTTCTTGCCGATCCTTGAGATCCAAGCAATCCCTCCGACAAGTGGCTCTCCTCTCAACGCGGGGCATGAAGAAGTGGCGGAAGAGGGCTACGTTTGGGTGGACTCCGACAAAGTTTTCGCAAAGGTGTGCGAAAACTGCCATGGTCAGGACAGCATTGGGGGTGAAATCAAGGAGGCAAAGCCCGTAGGTGTTCATAGTATCGCAGAAAAATTCAGAGAAAGCGGGCAGAGCCGCAATAGAAAAGCGCGAAGAAGGGTGCCCAGTTGGGGCTAGTTCACAAGCAGCGGCTGGGAGTACCTTCGTCTTGCGGATGCGCGCGTCTCCGTCGACAGAACAAGTGTAGCTCTCCCTCGGCTCCCTTGCGTCAAAATTTGGGGAAGACGGCCGCTCCTTTCGCAGCGCCTTGAGCTGCTGCGCCTCGGCCGACTTCACGCCCTTCCCTTATCGGCTTCGGAGCCATGGCGGAGGTGGTGGAGAGACCGACCGGCGTTGATGGCGCTGGTGGCAATGGGGGCGGGCGCTGCTCTCTTCGAGACTAGAGAAGAAGGGGAGCGGCGGTGGTTTTCGAGATTGGACAGCAAATGGCGAGGTGGGCGACCTGCCCTGTTTCCCCTGTTTATAAGGAGGAGAGAGGCGGACGTTCCGCTTTCAAATAAACCCCCCGATCTCTCCCACGACGTTAAGTGCGTGCTGTTCGTGGGGGCGTGGTGGGTCCGGAGCAAGTTACGGCGTGATCCAGCCGCGCGTGCCGTGCCTTTGTTTTGGGCCTGGCCCAACAGCTCGGCACCGTGTGTGGTGAGCACAGGGGCTCTGTCGGTGTACTAGAGTAGGGTACCCTAGTATCCCGAACTCGCACGGGCAGATTACAGCACCGTGGCAAGGCTTGCTGGTGACCGCCAAGGTCCTCCATAGTTCCTTTGGAGCCATTCAAGAACAAAGTATTTAAGCCAAGGAGACAAGGCCCGGCAAGAGGAGCTTGCCGGAAGGCCACTCAAGGCACACTGAAGACAAGACCCGGCAAGAGGAGCTTGCGGGAAGGCTCGGAGAGCGACAAGCTTCCGAGACGCGACAAGGATTCAGCCGCGGCAAAGGCGCTTGCAGCGCAGCAACCACTCTTCATCTCGCTCCAGCTCATCCACCAGCGTGTCGCCATGGGACCATTCGGTAGCAGCGTGTCAAGAAACTGTCTGCCAGCGGAGAGCAGCGGTAAGCGGCACGACAAGATTGCCATCGTGGCAGCGGTGGCGCTCTGACGGTCCCTCATTGACTGTTTAGGCGACATGGGACGGGCATTTAATGCTTTGTCCCTTGCCGTTAGAGTTAGGTAGAATACACTGTATGCAGGTAGCTGTACCAACCACTAGTCCTTTTACGCTTTTTTCCCTTGTCTACGTTGCCACCGCCGGAGACCCTTGAGCATATAAAAGGAGGCCCATGCGCAACGTATAGGGGGTTCGACTCATTCGAAACCAGAGACACTCATGCTAGGTCTTGTAGCTCCCATAGCTCTCTAGCAAGAACACAATAGAATCAGACAAGCAACAGTAGGAGTATTATCTCTCCGGAGAGCTCCGAAGCTGGGTAAACTGCTCGTGTGCTTCGCCTCGATCTGCTCTTCGTGCGACCTCCGCCCCCCACCGAACTGAAAGGGGCTCGGTCCGCCGGTCCCATAGGTGTTCGTGGGTTATGATCAGCTTCCCCGACAAATGGGGAACACAATAGCAGATAGCAGCCGGAGCAGCAGCGCTTGGAGGAGCAGCGCAAACTAGAGCTGGAGCAGCAACTCATCTAGCTGCAGCAGCCCGTGTACCAGCATTAGCAGCGCGAGCGAAAGCAAGAGCAGAGCAGCAGCACGAGTGAGGGTGAAAGTGCTAGTTAGCGACTAGAGGGGGGTGAATAGGCGATTTTTATGGAAGTCTTCAAAACACGAGAGTTTTGAAGACAAACAATAGAAATGAACCTACTGATATGCAGCGGAAGGTAGACTACAATAAGCAAGCCATAGACAAGTATGCAATGAAGTGAAAGCATGAAGACTAATTGCAGCTAGGTAGTAAAGATCAGGATGGAAGATAGTATGAAGCCAAACAATGATAGTAGTCACACGGTGAAGTCAAACAGGTAGTGCAAGAAGGCAATGACTTCACAAAAACAAACTATAAGTAAGGAGAGGGAGAGGATAGAACCAGTCACTTGTTGAGGACACATGATTTGTTGGACCAGTTCCAGTTGCTGTGATAACTGTACGTCTGGTTAGGTAGGCTGAGATTCAACTCAGAAGACCGCGTCTTCACCTAATTCCCCTTGAGCTAAGGACACCCGGTCCTCGCCCAATCACTCTGGTAAGTCTTCAAGGTAGACTTCCAAACCTTCACAGACTTCGTTCACCGGCGATCCATAATGAATCTTGGATGCTCAGAACGCGACGCCTAACCGGCTGGAGGATTCACATTCCTCAAGTGTAACAAGTCTTCAGGTCACGCGGATAGAAAGACTTCAATGATTCCTAACACTCTTTGGCTCTCGGTGTTTGGGCTTTGTCCTCGCAAGGATTTCTCTCTCTCAAAAGCTTCGGAGGTGGGTTGCTCTCAAATTACAAAAGCCGTGCACTAACTCTGAGCAGCAACCAATTTATGGAGTAGGGGGTGGGCTATTTATAGCCACTAGGCAACTCGACCTGATTTGTCTAAAATTACCCTGGGTCACTAAGGAACTGACACGTGTTCCAACGGTCAGATTTCAAACACACGCGGCAGCTTTACCTGGGCTACAAGTAAACTTGACTCATCCAGCTCTGGATAAGATTTGCTCTCATTGTCTTCGCTCGAAGACATAGGATTTTGGTTGAGAATCACTTCAGTCACTCTGACGTTGTTCACTGGGACCCCACTTAACTGTACGGTGGTTCCTATGACTCAACAAAGAAGAATAGGAAACAACGAAACAACTAAGTCTTCGCGCTCCATAGTCTTCACGCAATGTCTTCTCTTGTCATGCTCTTTAATGTGAATATCTTCACATACCACCATTGTCTTCAATGTCTTCATACATTTTTAGGGGTCATCTCCGGTAGGTAAACCGAATCAATGAGGTACTACCACCTCTGTTATCCTGCAATTCTCACAAACACATTAGTCCCTCAACCAAGTTTGTCGTCAATACTCCAAAACCAACTAGGGGTGGCACTAGATGCACTTACAATCTCCCCCTTTTTGGTGATTGATGACAAACTGGTTGAAGTTTTCAACGATGATAAAAGTATGTGAAATTGTAAAGGATTTAGGTATTGTCTTCATAAGTAGCAAAAGGCTCCCCCTGAAGATGTGCATACAAGTAATTTGCTTTTGGAATGCAAATGCACATGGCAGCTTGTACTTGTGGTGATCCTCTTCAACTTATGAAGACAATTCATCATGCATGATTTGATATAACGAAAATAATGACATGCATAATGAAAAATGGACTTCTGCAATATGACTTCGTGCGAGATTTATCATCGCATCACAGAATAGCAAACAAGTAGCAGACAACCATCAAGTTTAAGTGTTACAACTCAAAGAACCAAATGTATCAAAAGCGAGAGTTGTAAATAGTAGGAAAAATATAAAGCAACCGCCCATAAGGATCTGCTTGAAGACTATCAACTCATATGCTTCTCCCCCTTTTGTCAGTAAGGACCAAAAAGGTTAGAAGACATAGAGCCTCTACTCGTTCCCAGAAGGAGTAGGAGAAGCTGCAGGGTTGGCGTCGGGGTTTGGCGGTGCAGAAGAACTTGGTGCAGTGTCGATATGCGCTGAAGTTGGAGGTGGTGAGGTAGCATCATCTTGATCATCTATGACTCTGGCATTCACCGTTGCTGCTTAGGAGGAATAATCAGAGTCATCAAGAGAGGGAGTTCGACGCAAGACAACACTCCTTGGAGGAGTGGAGTCAAATTTGAATCTTTCAATGAAGCCATCGTCTTGAAGATCTGCTTCAGCACTCAGCAATGTCAAACTCTTCCATGACCTTTGACAGGTTTCATGTGTAACAAAGGCATTCTTGGTGGCAAGATTGCGAATGCAATTGACGTCCACCAAGAGGCTTTGCATCTGCCGCTTCAGCCAGTAGTGATGCTTATCCTGTTTTTGATGCAGGGCAACGGGAAGCTCACAGTCATTGAGAACACGAGATAGCTTCCGAGGCCTTTAGGCAATAGTGCTTTCAGTGGCTTCAGTTCGAGCACGGTGAGGTAAGCGTGTATTGCCAACCAAAGGATAAACCCGAGTGACGGCCTGGACTCCTTCAATGGGCTGTGTGAAGCTTTGGTGATCAGCATTGTGAAGACAAACAGGCTCCTTAGCGGGCTCGGGGTATATGGCTTCAACTGACATATCAACCTCTGGCAGAAAGATCAGATGGTTGCGAGCAGAGGGCTGATAGTTGATAGCTGAATGAAGCTTGATGAGGCGCATAACCCATGGAGCATAGAACTTCCATCCAAAGAGATCAGAGCCTGATGCAACCAACTGCCTAATTAAGAAGTCATGAGCATTGAAGTTTATGCCGTTGAAGATATAAAAGACCAATGTCTTCATTGCTCCTTCAAGTTTCGCTGCTGAAGAATGTCCTTTGGTAGGCCATAAAGTTCGCCTGATGATATGATAAATAGTGCGGGGCAGATACTCTAGGTCTTCAACAAAGAACTCCTTTGGGTAATCAGCGTCATGTGGCAGAGGCTTCATCATGCTCGGCATTTGGCTCATGTTGGGCTCTGGCTTTTGAAAGACGCTTTCCAATGTATTGCGGTGAAGCTGACAACCAGGTTCATATAGTTCACCTGGATTGGGCAGACCAGTGAGCTCAATAATTTCAAGAGCTTTAGCTTCATGGTGTACGTTGCCTGTCATCCACTCAAGGACCCATGTCTTCGGATCCCTGTTGTAGCCGCGAATGTGGAGGGTGGCATAGAATTGCAGTAGAAGCTCTTCATTCCAATGCTCCTTATCAGTCACAAAATTCAGCAATCCAGCATCACGGAAGCAGTCAAGGGCTTCTTCAAGGCATGGCAATCCAGCAATGGCTTGATAGTCAAGACGCATATGAGGGAAGATGCACCCTTGATCATAGAGAACACATGAGTAGTAGCTGCGCTGTTGATAGCTCCAGAACCGATCAGATGAAATCCTTGGCTTGGAATAGGGGTTCTTGGCCCTGTCAAAGAAAGTGTTGTGCGCAATGAAACCATTTGCATTGAAGGACCCTAGTGAAGTGGCAGTACCTGGAAACCTGGGCAGTCTTGGCTTTGGCTTCTGGACCTGAGGCCTATGCTCGACATGATAGTCAAATTGCAGACCAGCAGCGGGAGGAGGAACCAGAATGGGCCATATTACAGTGACCAGCTGACCATGATCATATGCTTGCTCGATGGTGTGTGGTCTTGGAGGTGGTTCATGAGTAGTGGCAGTGGCAGTGGCATTGACTTCAGGCTGCAGATTAGCATCAGGTACAACATTGGCTTCAGGTGCAATCACTTCGGGCACCACATTAACTTCAGGCACCACATTATCGTCAGCGATGACAACGTCGTTGGCTTCATTGTTGGTGTTGGTGGTCACCTCAATGTTATCAACCTCCACTCGAGTAGCTGGAGGATCGGACACGTTCTCCTCGAGAACAACTTCAGGGTCAGTTGGGGGTGTAGCAACACGTTCTTCTTCGTCTCCTGGTTCTTCTTGGTCATCGGCTGATGCAGCCGGAATATCTTCAGCCGCGTTGGCTTCAGACTTGGAGTTGTTCACAGTTGGAGAGGCTTCAGGAAATACTTGGCGAGATACTGATTGGTGCTCTTCTCCTTCTGGAACACTCGATAGAGTGACTTGTGGCCTAGGTTCTTTACAAAGCTTGTGAAATGCTGGCGACGCTTGTGGAGTTGTCTGGGCCACAAAGTCATCATCTTCAAGCACTGGAGTTGTGACTTGAGTTGGGGGAGTAGTTGGTGTTTCTTCTTCACGGGGTGAGATTTGTGGGTGATCAGCCCATGAGTCATCCTAAGGAATTAGCGTCAAAGGATGACCAATGCTGATGAGTTCGCTGTTTGTAAGAACAGGCGATGATACCACATTGTGCTCGATCTAAGGAAGGACTTCATCATCTTCTACATTGTCGTGTTGACCAATGTCTTCAGCTGCAGTGGGGTCAACAGCTGGAATGTCTTCAGCTTCAGGAGCCTCTGGGGAAGCAGGCTCATGAACTATCAAACAATGTTCTTGTTGTGCAGATGCAGGACGAGCAACAGAAATTGCCTCGACGACAAGGTGCTCTGTGGGAGTAGCCCGATCTTTCTTCTTGGTCTTGCGCTTCTTGGTGGGTGGAGCATCGTCAATGGTGTTCTTGGTCTTGCGCTTTCTGGCTTTGGCTTCAGCTGCGCTTATCTTCTGAAGCTCTGAAGCCACTGTGGGGACCTAGGCTTCATGCCTGTCATACTAGCAGGGAAGACAATGCGAGGTTCTTCCCGACTGGATGGTTCAGCTTGGTCCACAGTAGGCTTCTTCTTCTTGGCAGCCATCTTAGGGTCGATGCCAGGACGCCAAAGTGCCTTGGGCTTCTCAGCTTCATTGTAAGCTTGAACACACTTTGCAGTCAGAAGCTTCATTCGCTCTCGAGAACCTTTGGCTTCTTCTCGTTTCTTGTGAAACGTTTCCTTGAGCTCATGCAGCATGACCTTGAAGTTCTGGACGTCTCTTACGCTGAGCTTGGCCATGTGCTTCTTGAACTGAGCCTTTTCATAGTCGATCTTGTGCTTCAGCCCAACAATTTTCTGAGCAAGAGCTAGCTCAGGAGCAATGGCGCCATTAAAGGAGACGCTTAGGCCAACAGGAAGTTGTAGATCATCAAAGCTGAGATTGGGGGTATCAAACCACTCATCAATGAAATTTTTTAACACTTCCACGTCAAAGTGAGGCAAATCATTGAAGATTTCTGCCTCTTTCTTGCTCTTTATCAGCAGTTCAAGAGCGTCATCAGCAAGATCGTCATCACTCGACAGATCAATGGCGTCGTTCTCATTCCTCAGAACAGCAGCAGGGTTTTAGAGCTGGACCAGTGGTGTGCATGGGATTATTTTTCTTCTTCTCAGACTTGGAGATGCGTGAGAGATCTTCTGACTGCACACTTGGTGCAGGAGGAGCAGTGGCCTGAGGCTTCGCTCGCGAAGCTTTTGGTGCAAGGGAAGGCTTCGAAGCCTTGGGTTTCTTCAGCTTCTTAGACTTTTGTGGAGCAGGCGCTTCGTCAGAATCGGCGTCGTCTGCAGGTTGATCCACGGCAGTCCCCTGAACCATGATATGAGTGATGAGACCTTCTAGATTGTAGAAGGGCCCAACAAGATTGGGTTCAGCTTCGCGTGTGCCATCGGCACGAGGAGCAGAGGGACCAAGATTGAAGTCTAATCCCCGCAACTTCTTGTTCTCTTTGGCCGAGTTCTTGGCAAACTGAAAGTTGCGCTTAAACAGATTGTCGTCATGACACCATAGCCATGAAGATGGGCCGGCATCAGCAGGCTGCGGTCCACGGACCATGCAAGGGTAGAAGCCTTGATCAATGGCTTTAGATCTGGACCTTGGTGGAAGATTTTTGTACAAGATATCTCCCCAGGGTCGCTTGATGGCATTCTTCTCAGCATATTCCTGGATCACGAACCTGTACTTGTACCATTGTTCTGCCCAATATCTTCGAATCCATTGGATTCATGTTCTGCGCTGATTGTAGTCTTCCTCTGGATCTGTCTTGTACAGCTCATAGAGATTTGGTGGCAAATCCTTCGATGTATTCCCACGGTGTTGTCTGCCACCCTTCCTTGCTGACTTATCTGTTGCCATGAAGTTCAGACTGAATGGCTTCAACACTGTCAAAGGCTTCCCTCTGCTGGTCAGACAGGAACTGGCTTCGGGAGAGTTGATATGATGTTGTAAGAATTCTGCAATGAATGCAGACTATGAGAACAAGGGATTCTCCCATGGACATGTACCTGTGACAGCATTAAAGGTGCGAGGGAAGGGGAAGAGGTCATATGCATTCTCAGAAGATTTTGAAGATAAATCAGTTTAGAAGACATTGACCTCATAGCGCGAAGACATTCACTTATATGTTGAGAGTTGGTTCTAGATTTGTACAAATTCAAGAATAAGTACATGTGAGGAATCTAACCACGTGTGAAGCATAAGTGAATATACTTGGCATCATATGAGATGCAGAACAGGATAGATCCAAATTTGTGGAGGCAGAAACTACTTTTGGTAGAAAGGATGAATCTTTAGGATCAAAAGGACGGTAAAAAAGAGTTTTAATTTACCAGACGATGAACTACTAGACGGAGTAGAAGATGAGGCCAAGCAGTTCGATCTTCTGTGCCCTAACTTGGCGACGGAGGACACCTACGGCAGCGGCGGAGAAGACGATGTCCGCGACCGGCGTGAAGACGGCGTCGGAGAGGTTGCGGCAGCTAAGCGCTTTGTCGCCGGCGTCGTCAAGAGCTAGCGGTGGCGCTTGGGTTTGTCGAGGTGGAGAGGTGGAAGAAGTGTTTTGGTCACGCTGGGATGTGCATTTATAGGGAGAGGCATGGCACATCGCAATTACGCAGGTGCCCCTGGCGGTTCACATCTGAGGGACATGTGGCGAACATGCAACACTTTGGGACTTGTCCCATGTTCCCACGCACGCCTGGACTGTCGGGTGGTCGTTCCGGCTTCTCCGGGTTTCAGGCAATAAGAATTGAGCATTTAAAACAGATTTAATGTTTGTCTCTGTATCTTCTGCTTACAAGGACGTAGAGAAGACATTTGATAGTTTCAACAGAATGCATATGATTTGGATAGATAGAGTTTTAGGGAGAAAGCATAGAGAGGTTAGGGTCCGATCACATTCACTTAGTTCAAAAGATTCAAACGAGAAGACAAAGCTATAAGTGAATGCTGTAGAGGACAGAACACTAATATATGTATATATCAGAATAAGAACAAATCAACATTATGAAGATAAACATGAAGTCATGTTGATATTGAAAACAAACCAAATGCGAAGACATAGCAAATGTAATGCCATGAGAAAAAAATTTCAAAAAGAAGAATTTGGTGGTGGCGTTACCCACCGTATAGAAAGTATTAGACCGAGACATGGCGCACAATTATCGTGGCGCTCCGAAGTCAAATTCCGCATTAATGTATTCACACTTAGAGTGTAAGTCTTCATTGATTGAAGATATACTTTACTTCGTGTGTTGCACATCTAAGTCATCAACATGCATAAGTGTTAGGATGTGTGCCTGATCACAGGACATTCGAGGATTCCAAGATATTTAGCTCACAGCGCAACTTGCAAAACCTTTTCTCATCCAAGGGCTTTGTGAAGATATCTGCCAATTGTTCTTCAGTGTTGACATGAATGATGTCAATATCTTCCTTCATAACATGATCTCTGAGAAAGTGATGACGAATTTCAATGTGCTTTGTCTTCGAGTGTTGAACTAGTCTGTTGGCTATCTTGATGGCGGTTTCGTTGTCGCAGTAGAGTGGTACTTGTTTCAAATGGATGCCATAGTCCTTGAGTGTTTGCTTCATCCATAGAAGCTGAGCGCAGCAAGATCCAGCAGCAATGTATTCAGATTGATAGTGGAGAGTGATACAGTTACGCTTCTTTGAAGACCAACAGACAAGTGACCGTCCCAGAAAGTGACATGTGCCTGATGTAGACTTGTGATCCACCTTGTCACCAGCATAGTCAGCATCCGAGAATCCAACTAGATCAAATTCTGAGCCCTTTGGATACCATAATCCTAATGTTGGGGTGTAAGCCAAATATCGAAGAATTCTGAGCCCTTTGGATACCATAATCCTAATGCCTGGAATCGAGCACACATGCAAACACTAAGCATAATATCTGGCTTAGATGCACATAAATAAAGTAAAGAACCAATCATGGAGCAGTATACCTTTTGATCAAACTCTTTACCATTGGCGTCAGGACCCAGATGACTCTTGGTTGGCATTGGCGTCGTGTAACCTTTGCAGTCTTGCATTCCAAACTTCTTCAGGCAATCTTTGAGATATTTCTCTTGAGATATGAAGATACCATTGCTTTGTTGACGAATTTGAAGACCAAGAAAGAACTTCAGCTCACCCATCATTGACATCTGATATTGCTCCTGCATCATGTGTCCAAATTCATCACTGTATTTCTGGTTGGTGCATCAGAAGATAATGTCATCCATGTATACTTGGCACACAAACAGTTCTCCATCATATGTCTTCGTGAAGAGTGTGGGATCCAAGGTTTTGAAGCCTTTGCTCTTCAGGAAGTCTTTGAGTGTATCATACCAAGCGCGAGGGGCTTGTTTGAGGCCATACAGTGCCTAGTTTAGCTTGTACACCATATCAGGATATTTTGGATCTTCAAAGCCAGGAGGTTGTGCAACATACACTTCTTCTTCAATCTTTCCGTTGAGAAATGCACTCTTCACATCCATTTGATATAGCAGGATGTTATGATGATTTGCATAGGCTAGTAATATGCGAATAGCTTCAAGCCTAGCCACGGGACCAAACGTTTCATCAAAGTCAATCCCTTCAACTTGAGTGTATCCTTGAGCAACAGGACGAGCCTTGTTTCTAACAACTTGACCATGCTCATCTTGCTTGTTGCGATATATCCATTTTGTGCCTATTATGTTGTGCTTCCGAGGGTCAGGACGCTTGACAAGTTCCCAGACATTGTTCAGCTTCTACTGTTGAAGCTCTTCTTGCATGGCTTGAATCCATTCAGGTTCCATGAAGGCTTCAGCAACTTTCTTGGGTTCAGATATTGAGACAAATGCAAAGTGCCCACAGAAATTTGCTAGCTGTGTTGCTCTTGAACGAGTGAGTGGACCAGGCGCATTGATGCTATCAATTATCTTCTCAACCTGTACTTCATTTGCAACACGAGGATGAACTGGACGAAGATTTTGCTCTTGCTGATCATTGTCATCGTTAGCAGGATTGTCTTCGTGCTGAGAATTGTCTTCAAGTTGATTAGGTGCAGAAACTATAAGTTCCTCTTCAGATTGTGCTTCAGACGGTATGATTTCTCTATCTCCCATAAGCTTGATGGATTCACTAGGTGGAACTCCATCTAGCACATTTGGCAGGTGCTCTCTTTCCGAGCCCTTAGTCTCATCGAACCGCACATCCACAATTTCGACCACTTTATAGTGAAAGAGGTTGAAGACTCTGTAGGAGTGTGAATCCTTTCCGTAACCAAGCATAAAACCTTCATGTGATTTCGGTGCAAATTTTGAAGTGTGATGTGGATCCTTGATCCAGCACCTAGCACCAAATAGTCTGAAGTAACTGACATTTGGCTTCTTACTAGTGAGGAGTTCATAGGATGTTTTCTTCAGAAGCTTGTGAAGATAAACATGGTTGATGACATGGCATGCAGTATCAATAGCTTCAGGCCAGAACTTTCTTGGAGTCTTGTATTCATCAAGCATCATTCGTGCCATCTCAATGAGCGTTCTGTTCTTGCGCTCCATGATGCCATTCTGTTGAGGTGTGTACGGAGCTGAGAACTGATGAGTGATGCCCAATGAATCCAGGTAAAGGTCGAGGCCGGTGTTCTTGAACTATGTGCCATTGTCACTTCTGATATGCTTGATCTTGACGCCATAAGTGTTCATGGCACGGTTGGCGAAGCGTCTGAAGACATCCTGCACTTCAGTCTTGTAGAGAATTATATGCACCCATGTATATCTGGAATAATCATCAACAATGACGAAGCCATAGAGACAAGCAGTAGTAGTGAGAGTAGAGTAGTGAGTAGGGCCAAATAAGTCCATGTGTAGCAGCTCGAAGGGTTGAGATGTCGTCCTGATTGTCTTTGAGGGATGCTTGGCCCTAGTCATCTTTCTAGCTTCGCAGGAACCGCACAAGTGATCCTTCTTGAACTTGACGCCCTCGATGCCTATGAAATGCTTCTTCTTTGCGAGAGTGTGTAAGTTCCTCATGCCAGCATGCCCTAGCCTCCGATGCCAGAGCCAGCGTTCTGAAGCTTTTGCTAGAAGACATACTGCAAGTTGAGGTCCTCCTGAGAAATCTACCATGTACAGATCATCTTTCCGGTACCCTTCAAAGACTAGAGACTTGTCAGATTCCATTAGTACAAGGCAATGATATTTTCCAAATATCACAATCATGTTCAAGTCACAAAGCATTGAGACAGACATTAAGTTGAAACCAAGGGATTCAACAAGCATCACTTTATCCATGTGTTGATCCTTTGAGATTGCAACTCTACCTAGACCCAATACCTTGCTTTTACCGATTGTCAACCAAATGTGATGTGACTCTTGTCGGATGGACGTAAGTTGAGTCCATGAGAAGACTTGATCACCAGTCATATGATTAGTGCATCCGCTGTCCATAATCCATTATGAAGCATGAGGTGTCATACCCTCTGATGCAGATTAGGGGATAGGCTTCACCAAGAGTATTGTGAAGCATAAACATTTGACGCACAAGATGATTATCAAAGCTCAGATCAAGATTAGTACTGATAGGATGATTGGCAAGCGATTCAGGAACAAAATACAAAGTAAGACCATTTGGGCATTTGATCTTGCGCCCTACAAGATGTTTTAGGTCCCCGGTATTAGCATCACACGCCTTTGATTTCTGGCTGGAAGCCTTTCCCTGCAAAAGAAAGTTAATTCTTCTTAACCACCTACATCTTCGGGGGTGGCTTAGAAGCAATGAGTCTAAGTGCAGCACCTGAGAACTTCGGCTTTGAAGCCCTAGAAAATAGCCTTGCAGGAGGTGAATAGTACTCATATGAATAAGAAGAAAAGTTCTTTGTTTTATGAACATAGTGTTTTGAAGAAACATGCTCATATTCATAAGTCTGAGTATGATTTCCCTGCAAAACATTGGCGTTAGGGTGACTCAAGTGAGTCTTGTATCTGTATGAAGCCTTTGGACCATATGAAGCCTTTGGTCTGGGATTTGTCTTCTTCCCAGGCGGTGTCATGATGACATTCACAGGAAGATTCTCAAGACGGCTTTTGGGAACCCGGATCTTCTTCATAGGTGGCCCGTTCCTGCAGTTAGTACCAATATACCTGGCAAACACTTCACCATTCTGATTATTAAGCAGTTTATAGTTTGCATCGAAGGATTCATCAATGATAATAGGGTTAGCACAAGTGAAGCGAGATAAGGTGGATGGATCCTTTGAAGGTCCCTTTGCGACAACCCATGTGGTTTTGGGGTACTGCTCGGGCTTCGAAGAAGAGCCATCAACATTCATTTTCCTCTCGAACCCAACACCCTCTTTCCTAGGGTTTGGTTCGAGACTCGCTTTTAGGACATCATACGATTGTACGATGCCCTTTGAGACTTTTGTACGTCCATGTTTCAAGCAATGTCTTCAACCTAGCATTTTCATAAACAATAGTAGTGGTATCCTCAGCAGAGGGGTTAGTCACCACATCAACAGTTGAAGATATTGCAACAGTGGCAGCAGTAGAACATTCAGCAACAGAAGTAGCATTATCAAGCTCAAGGCATTTTAGACATGGTTGTTCAAATCCTTCCTCAGTGGGACTGATCTGTTGAGCGCGAAGTGATTCATTCTCCTTTTGAAGATCTTCATGAGCCGCTCTCAATTTCTCAAGCTCTTTCTTCCTTTGAAGATAATCATAGGAAAGCATTTCATGAGTGGTTGAGAGCGTTTCATGACGACTTTCAAGTTCCTGGTACTTAACATGAAGATTTTTTGTGTCTTCAATTAAGGATTGAGAACGGGTCATTTCCGCATCCAACAGGTCATCGCTTTTGTCTAACAGTTTTTGAGTATGTTCCATAGCTTTTTGTTGTTTAGTTGCAATTTTAGCAAGTGTTTTGTAGCTGGGTTTGGATTCACAATCAGAGTCATCTTCACTTGATGTTTGAAAGTAAGCATCGCGTGATTTAACCTTGGCACCACGTGCCATGAAGCAGTAGGTGGGAGCAGAGTCGTCCTTGTCATTAGCATCAGCGTTGGTGACGGGGCCATTGTCTTCAGTGTTGAAGATGGACTTGGCAATGTAGGCTTTAGCTAGAGCCAGACTTGCAACGCCAGGGTCGGACTCCTCCTCAGACTCCACCTCCGCCTCCTCGAGCGGACTCCTCCTGAATCCATCTCCTTGCCAACAAAAGCACGAGCCTTGCCAGATGAGCTCTTCTTATGAGATGAAGACTTGGATGAAGACTTGGAAGAAGACTTCGAGGATTTCTTCTTCTTCTTATTGTCATCATAATCATATTCCTTGCTCTTCTTCTTCTTGTTGTTCTCATTGTCCCACTGTGGACACTCAAAGATGTAGTCTCCAGGTTTCTTGCACTTGTGACATGTTCTCTTCTTGTAGTCATGAGTGGAAGCTTCATCATTTCTTGAGATGGATCGTGATGACTTTCGGAAGCCCTTCTTCTTAGTGAACTTCTGGAACTTCTTCACAAGCATAGCAAGTTTCTTTCCAATGTCTTCAGGATCATCAGAACTGCAGTCAGAATTTTCTTCAGATGAGGAAACAGCTTTTGCCTTCAAAGCACGAGTGTGACCATAGTTGGGACCATAGATATCTCTTTTCTCAGATAGCTGGAACTCATGTGTGTTGAGCCTCTCAAGTATGTTAGACGGATCGAGTGTCTTGAAGTCAGGGCCTTCTTGTATCATCAGGGCAAGGGTGTCGAATGAGCTGTCAAGTGATATCAGCAGTATCTTGACGATTTCATGATTGGTGATCTCAATGGCGCCGAGAGCACGAAGCTCATTTGTGATGTCAATGAGGCGATCAAACGTGAGCTTGACATTCTCATTGTCGTTTCTCTTGAAGCGGTTGAAAAGGTTGCGAAGAACACCGATCCTTTGATCTCTCGGGTTGAGACGCCTTCATTGACCTTGGAGAGCCAGTCCCAGACTAAGCCGGCGTTTCGAGCACTCACGGCCATCTTGTCCTTTGGTCGGATGACCACAGATGATGCTCTTGGCGGTAGAATCAGATTGAATGAACTTCTTGACATCAGCAGGGTGACACCTTCACGGTCTTGGGAGCGCCATTCTTGACGACATACCGAGGTCGACATCAATGGCTTCAAGATGCATCGCATCTTATTCTTCCGAAGAGGGATATTCAGTTCCATCGAAGGCGGGCAAGCAGCGGAGACTTTGATTATCCCTGCAATCGACATAGCTAAAACTCCGGTGGTTAAACGAATCACACGAACAAGGAGTACCTTGCTCGATACCAATTGGAAGTGCTAGTTATCGACTAGAGGGGGGTGAATAGGCGACTTTTATGAAAGTCTTCAGAACATGAGAGTTTTGAAGACAAACAATAGAAATGAACCTATTGATGTGCAGCGGAAGGTAGACTACAATAAGCAAGCCATAGACACGTATGCAATGAACTGAAAGCACAAAGACTAATAGCAGCTAGGTAGTAAAGATCAGGATGGAAGATAGTATGAAGCCAAACAATGATAGTAGTCACACAGTGAAGTCAAACAGGTAGTGCAAGAAGGCAATGACTTCATGAAGACAAACTGTAAGTAAGGAGAGGGAGAGGATAGAACCAGTCACTTGTTGAGGACACAAGATTTGTTGGACCAGTTCCGATTCTTTGTGACAAGCTGACGTCTGGTTAGGGAGGCTGAGATTCAACTCAGAAGACCGCGTCTTCACCTTGTTCCCCTTGAGCTAAGGACACCCAGTCCTCGCCCAATCACTCTGGTAAGTCTTCAAGGTAGACTTCCAAACCTTCACAGACTTCGTTCACCGGCGATCCACAATGACTCTTGGATGCTCAGAACGCGACGCCTAACCGGCTGGAGGATTCACAGTCCTCAAGTGTAACAAGTCTTCAGGTCACGCGGACAGAAAGACTTCAGTGATGCCTAACACTCTTTGGCTCTGGGTGTTTGGGCTTTGTCCTCGCAAGGATTTCTCTCTCTCAAAAGCTTCGGAGGTGGGTTGGTCTCAAACGAGAAAAGTCGTGCACTAACTCTAAGCAGCCACCAATTTATGGTGTAGGGTGTGGGCTATTCATAGCCACTAGGCAACCCAACCTAATTTGTCCGAAATGACCCTGGGTCAGTAAGGAACTGACACGTGTTCCAACGGTCAGATTTCAAACACACGTGGCAGCTTTACTTGGGCTACAAGTAAAGTTGACTCATCCAGCTCTGTATAAGATTTGCTCTCATTGTCTTCGTTCGAAGACATAGGATTTTGGTTGAGCATCACTTCAGTCCCTCTAACTTTGTTCACTAGGACCCCACTTAACAGTACGGTGGTTCCTATGACTCAACAAAAAAGAAAAGGAAACAACGAAACAACTAAGTCTTCGTGCTCCATAGTATTCACGCAATGTCTTCTCTTGTCATAGTCTTCAATGTGAATATCTTCACATACCACGATTGTCTTCAATGTATTCATACATTTTTAGGGGTCATCTCCGGTAGCTAAACCGAATCAATGAGGGCCTACCACCTGTGTTATCCTGCAATTCTCACAAACACATTAGTCCCTCAACCAGGTTTTTCGTCAATACTCCAAAACCAACTAGGGGTGGCGCTAGATGCACTTACAGAGGGGGAGAGCAGAGCAGCAGCGCGACCGAGCGATACACGGAGCAGCAACAGCGAAGCGGCGAGAAGCGATGCTAGAGCAGAAGAGCTTGGCGAAGCAAGCAGCGAGAGCCGAGCAGCAAAGAAAGCAGCAGCAGATCCGGCTGGTATGGACGCCACCGCCGAAGGGGCCTCGCGCAAGGGGAGAGCTGCCGTGGAGACATCGCCCATGGCGTCGGCTTCGAGGTAGTCGTGCCATGGGGGTGCGGGATAGAGCATCGTCGGCACCGGGAGGTCAAGTTAGCGAGAAGGTGCGATGCGATGAGTGTACAACCTCTTTGGTGGAGCCGAGTAGGCCTCGGCTTCGTCTGAGGAGTCGGTGAGGATGATGCGGTTTCGGTGGAGGAAGTTAAGACGATGTTGTGGGGATAGATCAGCCGCGATAGATGAGGTGATCATCGGAGCAGCTCCTTAGAGGTGGAGGATGGGGTGGCTGAACCGGCGGGACGACAAGATCGACGATGGATCCTCATCCGGGGAGGTGGATGAGGGACGTCGGGTTGTTGTGATGGACAACGTCGTCGGGGAAGACGCTCTGGCTAGGCAGCGGTGGGGTGGCGGATGGAGGGGTGGGGTTTCGAGGCTGGAGCAGAGAGGTTATGGTGGCCTGGGATTTCGAATGGGGATTTTGAATGACGAAAATGGGGCAATGGGAGGGGGGAACCATGACTTAGGGACGCACTTGTCCAAAATGTAGTGTGTGTTACAAAAGTACCCCCACCGATTTGAACTAGCAGCCCTTTTGGCTCAGGGTTAGAAGGGGATTTCGCATGTCGAGATTTGGCAGCTGGAGGGAGTTTCCGCGCCGTTGTAATTTCGGGATAGCAAGGCGCGGGTTGTGAAGGCGCAAGTTTTGGGAGCACGATATCTAAAATTTTGGGATATAACAAGGCGCGGGTTGAATTTGAGGGACAATCCTAACGTGTAATAATGTACGTACCAAATCAATTCACACTTCCCTCAACGAAAAACATAAAAAAACTATTCGCACCACTCTGTCGAGGGATATCCGCGGTCATCTATGGGACCGGGCGGTCCCTTGCTGGTTCGGGGGAGGGGGGGGGGGGGACGTCGCGTTGCACAAAGAGCATATCAGCGCACGGCATCATGATAGAGAGCACACAAGCAATTTACCCAGGTTCGGGCCGCCGCGAGGTGTAAGACCTTACTCCTGCTTTGGTGGATTGATGGTGGAATGAGTGTGGTGATGCGTAGTACACTTGCCCGGCAGGGTTCACCCAGGTGCTGCAGCGACTATGCGCGTATGGTGGCTTGGGTTCATCAAGTTTCTAACCCTTCCTACAAGTGCCATGGACCTCCTTTTATAGATTAAGGGGTCACCAAAGTGGCAAAGTGGTCATTATCCACTGATATGATAGCAAACAGTGCTATAGTACCTAACTCTGCGGGCTGATAGGGTGCATTAAATGCGCCGCTTATTGTCACATCGCTGTTTCCCTGGCAAGACCTGCCGGGCTGTCTTGCCAGCTCCGCGCCTCTTCCCTTAACACGTTGCAGGACGGGTGTCATCTGAGGGTTTCTTCTGTAGGAAATGGCTGCCATGTGGCGAATGTCTGCCACTTAATCACCTTGCGGCTTGACACCGCACTCATTGACGACGTGAGTCGTGTTTGAGTGGTTGGCAGGGTGGTTCAACCCCTGTGAGCCCCGGCAGGCTCTGCCGGCGAGTCTTGGTTGCTTGCTTCTGGTGGTGGCCTCGCCCCTTGCCGGGCTCGCCTGCCCGGCAAGGGAGGCCCTTCTCTTGTTGATATCTTGCTCATCTGGTTTCATCTTGGTCTCTCTGGGCTGCATGCTGGTTCTTCAAATCTCTTGGTTCTTTAATCCCTGGCTTATCCTTGGCTTGTCCGTGCATGAGTTCGGTGAAAATGTCTGCCCCTGTATATTTTCCCCGACATAAGCCCCCGGGCCTGAGCCACACGTGTCGTGTGGCACATTGGGCTCGGCCCCAAACAGTGTGCGGACACATGGCAGGAGAGGGCTATGCGCGATGGTTTGCCACAATGACTAGTCAATCCAACGTCCACTTTGCGTAATTACTGCACGTCGTGGGGTCGTGGGACTATTGCAGTTAAGGTAAAACAGTAACTTTCTGAAGTGTCGCACCTCTGTCCCACCTTCCCCCCTCTCAAGAGCGGGGAAAATCAGAGCGGCACGATTCATCTGTATCTCGCCCCGCTCCCATCTTCTTCCTCCACAAGCCAAGCGACAATTCCCCATCTCGCTTCCCCTTTTTCCGCCACCAACGAATCCTTCTTGCGTTGTCGCGGCAATGGGGAATAGACCCGCGGACAAGAAGAAGTCGACGGCCGCGGTGAAGGGGACCACCACCGAGGGGAACAAATGGTCGGCGGAGCTGAACAAGAAGCGGAGCAAGGACATTGTCTTCATTCCATCCAACTTGAGCGGCCCCATCCTTCAGGCGAAGTATAGGTATCCGTGGGGGCGGCCCGTTGAGAAAGGGCACGGAGCACCCGTGGTCTACGAAGCGGGTGAGGTGAATCCCCCCGATTCTTACCAGTTCTTTGCCGCTTATTTCATCTGCGATCTGTGCCCTCCTTTTTCTGAGTTCTTTGAGGCAATCATGAACATCTATGGGTTTCACCTCCTTGATTTCACGCCGAATGCAATGGCAACCATGGCCATCTTTGCCCATTTGTGTGAGAATTTTGTCGGGGTGAAGCGCAATGTGGTTCTATTCCACCATTACTTCGTCCTGTGGGTGGAGAGCAGAGTTAAACGTTCTGGGATCATCAGCTAGATACCACGGTCGAAGAAGAATTACCTCCCGGGGTAACAAAGCAAGAGATGGGATGAATGGAGAGGGGATTGGTGTTGGATCTAGGACAAAGAAGCCCCCGAGTTTTGTGAAGCGCGGCAAGAGTGCGTCTAGCGCGGCAAGGATTGGAGCGCCAAGGGCCTTTCTGAGGACAGGTTGCGGCAGGAAATTAATAGAATTATCCGCCTAGTGGCTACTGGGTTAACCATCGAGCATGTGGGGGCATATTTCCTCCTCCGCCGCATCTTACCGCACCAGGAAAGGGATAGGCCTGCGTGGCTATATGGCGGCGCTGCGGATAGGATGAGACTGTGATACGTCTCCAACGTATCTATAATTTTTGATTGCTCCATGCTATATTATCTATTGTTTTGGACTATATTGGGCTTTATTTCCCACTTTTATATTACTTTTGGGACTAACCTATTAATCGGAGGCCCGGACCAGAATTGTTGTTTTTTTCCTATTTCAGTGTTTCGAAGAAACGGAATATCAAACGGAGTCCAAACGGAATGAAATCTTGAGAACATGATTTTCTCATCGAGATAAGATCCGGAGACTTGGACCCTCCGTCAAAGAAAGCCAGGAGGCGGCCACGAGGTGGGCGCCCCCTAGGTCGCGCCTGCCTCGTGGGCCCCTCGAAGCTCCACCAACGTACTCCTTCCTCCTCTATATACCTACGTACCCCCAACAGATCAGATACGGAGCCAAAAACCTAATTCCACCGCCGCAACTTTCTGTATCCACGGGATCCAATCTTGGGGCCTGTTTCGGAGCTCCGCCGGAAGGGGATTCCACCATGGAGGGCTTCTACATCATCACCATAGCCTCTCCGATGAAGTGTGAGTAGTTTACCTCAGACCTTCGGGTCCATAGTTAGTATCTAGATGGCTTCTTCTCTCTTTTTGGATCCCAATACAATGTTCTCCCCCTCTCTCGTGGAGATCTATTCGATGTAATGTTCTTTTTGCGGTGTGTTTGTTGAGACCGATGAATCGTGGGTTTATGATCAAGATTATCTATGAGCAATATTTGAATCTTCTTTGAATTCTTTTATGTATGATTGGTTATCTTTGCAAGTCTCTTCGTATTATCCGTTTCGTTTGGCCAACTAGATTGGTAGTTCTTGCAATGGGAGAAGTGTTTAGCTTTGGGTTCAATCTTGCGGTGTCCTTACCCAGTGACAGAAAGGGTTGCAAGGCACGTATTGTATTGTTGCGATCGAGGATAACAAAATGGGGTAGTTATCATATTGCATGAATTTATTCCTCTACATCATGTCATCTTGCTTAAGGCGTTACTCTATTTTCATTAACTTAATACTCTAGATACATGTTGGATAGCGGTCGATGAGTGGAGTAATAGTAGTAGATGCAGGCAGGAGTCGGTCTACTTGTCTCGGACATGATTCCTATATAAATGATTATACCTAGATATTCTCATAACTATGCTCAATTCTGTCAATTTCTCAACAGTAATTCGTTCACCCACCGTGAAATACATATGCTCTTGAGAGAAGCCACTAGTGAAATCTATGGCCCCCGGGTCTATTCTCATCATATTAATCTTCCTACGCTTTATTATTGCTTTGCTTTTAACTTTGCCTTTTGATTTTACATTGCATCTTTATACCAAAAATACCAAAAATATTATCTATCATCTCTATCAGATCTCACTCTCGTAAGTGACCGTGAAGGGATTGACAACCCCTATTCGCGTTGGTTGTGAGGAGCTATTTGTTTTGTGTAGGTACGAGGGACTTGCGCGTGGCCTCCTACTGGATTGATACCTTGGTTCTCAAAAGCTGAGGGAAATACTTACGCTACTCTGCTGCATCATCCTCTCCTCTTGGGGAAAACCAGCATAAGCTCAAGGCGTAGCAAGAAGGATTTTTGGCGCCGTTGCCGGGAGTCTACATAAAAGTCAACGTACCAAGTACCCATCACAATCCCTTATCTCTCGCATTACATTATTTGCCATTTGCCTCTCGTTTTTCTCTCCCCCACTTCACCCTTGCCGTTTTATTCGCCCTCTCTTTCCCAATCTCCTCCTCTCTTTTTCGCTTGCCTTTTTCCTGTTTGCTTGTGTGTTGGATTACTTGTTGCCATGGCCGAATAAAAAATAACTAAGGGTCCTTTCCAGGGATCTAGTACCTTGGATAACCCTTCTATCCTCTCTAAGCTCATAAATAATGATGCTACGGAAAGACCCACCGGGGTTACCAGTGAGAGCTTAAATAATTTTGATGAAGATGACTCTGGAATTTTTTGTTATTTACTTGATGAGTCTTAAAAAGATGCTTGGGATAGGTTATTGAGAATTCGGGCTAGCTATGTACCACAATATCAAATTGAGGTTTACCTAAAAAGTTTCTATATTGGATTGCCCGCTTCTTTCAAACAAATTCTAGACTCTATTTTTGATGAAGGTTTCCTTGAAGGGGATGCTATAGATACCTATGAAAAAGTGAAAACTATATTTGGGCACCCCGTGAATGATAAGGTTGAGTCTACCACTCTCTTATGGTTCTATCAAAATGAAATTATTAAAGAGATGAAGTATAGTTTGGAGGCAAACTTCCGTAATATGCTTAATCTTACTTCTTCCATTAATGGCCATGTGCTTACCTTAAATAGAAGAATTAATGCTATAGAGAGGAGACCCTCCTCTCATAGTGCCAAAGATGGCACTCGCTAGATCTATCCTTGCTTTTATGCCTAGCTAGGGGCGTTAAACGATAGCGCTTGTTGGGAGGCAACCCAATTTTATTTTTAGTTTTTGTTTTTGTTTATGTTTAGGAATAAATAATCCATCTACCTTCTGTTTAGATGTGGTTTTATGTTTTAATTAGTGTTTGTGCCAAGTTAAACATATAGGATCTTCTTGGATAATAGTTATTTGATCTTGCTGTAATTTCCAGAAACTTTCGGTTCACGAAAACAATTGTTAAAAATCACCAGAACGTGATAAAATAGTTATTCCAATTGCTACTGATCAATAAATAATTTTCCTAGGTCTTCATATTCTGGCTGAATTTTTGAAGTTCCAGAAGTTTTCGTTAGTTACAGATTACTACAGACTGTTCTGTTTTCGACAGATTCAGTTTTTCATGTGTTGTTTGCTTATTTTGATGAATCTATGGCTAGTAAAATAGTTTATGATCCATAGAGAAGTTGGAATACAGTAGGTTTAATACCAATATAAATAAAGAATGAGTTCATTTAACTTGAAGTGGTATTTTGTTTTCTTTCGCTAACGGAGCTTACGAGATTTCTGTTGAGTTTTGTGTTGTGAAGTTTTCAAGGTTTGGGTGAAATTTTTTGATGGATTATGGAACAAGGAGTGGAAAGAGCCTAAGCTTGGGGATGCCCATGGCACCCCCAAGATAATCCAAGGACACCAAAAAGTCAAAGCTTGGGGATGCCCCGGAAGGCATCCCTCTTTAAATCCACTTCCATCGGTAACTTTACTTGGAGCTATATTTTATTCACCACATGATATGTGTTTTGCTTGGAGCATCTTGTATTATTTGCGTCTTTTCTTGTTAGTTTACCACAATCATCCTTGTTGTATACACCTTTTGATAGAGCCATACATGAATTAATTTTTTAGAATACTCGATGTGCTTCACTTATATCTTTTGAGCTTGATAGTTTTGCTCTTTGTGCTTCACTTATATCTTTTGAGCTTTATAGTTTTGCTCTAGTACTTCACTTATATCTTTTAGAGCATGGTGGTGGATTTGTTTTAAAGGAACTATTGAACTCTCATGCTTCACTTAGATTATTTTGAGAGTCTTAAATAGCATGGTAATTTGCTTAATAATAATATGCTTGGTATTCAAGATTTGTATGACTTTATTTTGAGTGTGTTGAATACTAAGAAAAGTTTGATGCTTGATAATTGTTTTGAGATATGAAGGTGGTAATATTAGAGTCATGCTAGTTGAGTAGTTGTGAATTTGAGAAATACTTGTGTTAAAGTTTGTGATTCCCATAGCATGCACGTATGGTGAACCGTTATGTGATGAAGTCGGAGCATGATTTATTTATTGATTGTCTTCCTTATGAGTGGCGGTCGGGGACGAGCGATGGTCTTTACCTACCAATCTATCCCCCTAGGAGCATGTGCGTAATACTATGCTTTGATAACTTGTATATTTTTGCAATAAGTATCTGAGTTCTTTATGACTAATGTTGAGTCCATGGATTATATGCATTTTTCTCACCCTTCCACCATTGCTAGCCTCTCTAATACCGCACACTTTCCGCCGGTATCATACACCCACCATAAACCTTCCTCAAAACAGCCACCATACCTACCTATCATGGCATTTCCATACCCATTCCGAGATATATTCCTATGCAACTTTTCACCGTTCCGTTTATTATGACACACTCCATCATTGTCATATTGCTTAGCATGATCATTTAGTTGACATCCTATTTGTGGCAAAGCCACCATTCATAATTCTTTCATACATGTCACTTATGAATCATTGCATATCCCGGTACACCGCCGGAGTCATTCACATAGAGTCATATTTTGTTCTAAGTATCGAGTTGTAATTGTTGGGTTGTAAGAAAAATAAAAGTGTGATGATCATCATTTTTAGAGCATTGTCCCAAGTGAGGAAAGGATGATGGATACTATGATTCCCCCATAAGTCGGGATGAGACTCGAGACGAAAAATAAAAAAAGAAAAAGAAAAAAAAGAGGCCATAAAAAAGAGAAAAGGCTCAAATAAAAAAAATGAGAGAAAAAGAGAGAAGGGACAATATTACTATTCTTTTACCACACTTGTGCTTCAAAGTAGCACCATGATCTTTATAATAGAGAGTCTTTCGTTTTTTCACTTTCATATACTAGTGGGAATTTTTCATTATAGAACTTGGCTTGTATATTCCAATGATGGGCTTCCTCAAATTGCCCTAGGTCTTCGTGAGCAAGCCAGTTGGATGCACACCCACTTAGTTTCATTTGTTGAGCTTTCATATACTTATAGCTCTAGTGCATTCGTTGCATGGCAATCCCTACTCACTCACATTGATATCTATTGATGGGCATCTTCATAGCCCGTTGATACGCCTAGTTGATGTGAGACTATCTTAACTCTTTTTGTCTTCTCCACAACCACCATTCTATTCCACATATAATGCTATATCCATCGCTCACGCTCATGTATTGCGTGAAGATTGAAAAAGTTTTGAGAATGTCAAAAGTATGAAAAAATTGCTTGGCTTGTCATCGGGGTTGTGCAGGATTAAAATATTCTGTGTGGTGAAGATAGAGCATAGCCAGACTATATAATTTTGTAGAGATAACTTTCTTTGGCCATGTTATTTTGAGAAGACATAATTGCTTTGTTAGTATGCTTCAAGTATTATTATTTTTATGTCAATATGAACTTTTGTCTTGAATCTTTCAGATATGAATATTCATACCACAATTAAGAAGAATTACATTGAAATTATGCCAAGTAGCACTCCGCATCAAAAATTCTCTTTTTATCATTTACCTACTCGAGGACGAGCAGGAATTAAGCTTGGGGATGCCTGATACGTCTCCAACGTATCTATAATTTTTGATTGCTCCATGCTGTATTATCTATTGTTTTGGACTAAATTGGGCTTTATTTTCAACTTTTATATTAATTTTGGGACTAACCTATTAACCGAAGGCCCAGCCCAGAATTGCTGTTTTTTGCCTATTTCAGCGTTTCGAAGAAACGGAATATCAAACGTAGTCCAAACGGAATGAAATCTTTGGGAACGTGATTTTCTCATCGAGATAAGATCCGGAGACTTGGACCCTCCATCAAGAAAGCCACGAGCTGACTCACGAGGTGGGGCGCCCCCTAGGCGTGCCCCCGCCTCGTGGGCCCCTCAAAGCTCCACCGATGTACTCCTTCCTCCTATATATACCTCATTACCCCAATAGATCGAATCTGAGCCAAAACCTAATTCCACCGCCGCAACTTTGTGTATACACGAGATCCCATCTTGGGGCCTGTTCCGGAGCTCCACCGGAAGGGGATTCCACCACGGAGGGCTTCTACATCATCACCATAGCCTCTCCGATGAAGTGTAAGTAGTTTACCTCAGACCTTCGGGTCCGTAGTTAGTAGCTAGATGGCTTCATTTCTCTTTTTGGATCTCAATACAATGTTCTCCCCCTCTCTCGTGGAGATCTATTCGATGTAATCTTGTTTTTGTGGTGTGTTTGTTGAGATCGATGAATTGTGGGTTTATGATCAAGATTATCTATGAGCAATATTTGATTCTTTTCTGAATTCTTTTATGTATGATTGGTTATCTTTGCAAGTCTCTTCGAATTATCCGTTTGGTTTGGCCAACTAGATTGGTAGTTCTTGCAATGGGAGAAGTGTTTAGATTTGGGTTCAATCTTGCGTTGTCCTTACCCAGTGACAGAAAGGGTTGCAAGGCACGTATTGTATTGTTGCCATCGAGGATAACAAGATGGGGTATTTATCATATTGCATGAATTTATTCCTCTACATCATGTCATGTTGCTTAAGGCGTTACTCTGTTTTCATTAACTTAATACTCTAGATGCATGCCGGATAGCGGTCGATGAGTGGAGTAATAGTAGTAGATGCAGGCAGGGGTCGGTCTACTTGTCTCGGAAGTGATGCCTATATACATTATCATACCTAGATATTATCATAACTGTGCTCAATTATGTCAATTGCTCAACAGTAATTCGTTCACCCACCGTAAAATACCTATGCTCTTGAGAGAAGCCACTAGTGAAATCTATGGCCCCCGGGTCTATTTTCATCATATTAATCTTCCTACTCTTTATTATTGCTTTGCTTTTTACTTTGCCTTTTATTTTACTTTGCAACTTTATACCAAAAATACCAAAATATTATCTATCATCTCTATCAGATCTCACTCTCGTAAGTGACCGTGAAGGATTGACAACCCCTATTCGCGTTGGTTGCGAGGAGCTATTTGTTTTGTGTAGGTGCGAGGGACTTGCGTGGCCTCCTCTTGGATTGATACCTTGGTTCTCAAAACGAGGGAAATATTTACGCTACTCTGCTGCATCATCCTCTCCTCTTCGGGGAAAACCAACGGAAGCTCAAGACGTAGCAGACTGCTGCCGGGGTTGGCTAATAACTTGTCAATTTATGGTCATGCTTGGTTGTGCGACCAGCTATTTGGTCATTTCGAGATGTTCAAGCTCCCGGCAACCGTCATCCCCCTGAACGTCAACTCTACTCGTGATCAAATACTGAATTGGATGCCGGATTGCAATGCTAAGGGAGTATCGGACAATTGGTGGCTCCCTTCTCTTGACGAAGAGCTCAAGTGGTCGAGCACCTTGCTCTAGAAGGCCACGAGGGCCGAAGATGGACTGTATAAACACACCTCTGCTCCGGAGGTAGTGTATATTCTGAAGAGAGTTGCGGAGGACAAGGATGACCGCCCAGCATAAATGGATAGGGCTGCGAAAGCCGGGAAAGGAAAAGGGAAGGCTGGGAATGGGAGCTCATCCCAGGACGGCACTGAGGAGCAAGCCATGGAAGATACTGCAGGGGGAGAGCTTGCCGGGGATAACTTCATCGATGAAGGAGCTTCAGGAGGGAGAGGAGGTGGAGAGGGAGGAGGGCGCGGCACCAGCCCCTGAAGAGGAATGGCTCGTAGAAGGACCGCAAGCCCCCGCACCGGACCCAGACCAGCGTACCCGTAGGCGTGCTGCAGCCCAGGGAGTGGCGATCCAACCCAGCGCCACCCACCAAGAAGGTGAAGACGATCTCAACCAAGTCTACTAGGACCGAGGTGGCGTGTCACCAATCTCCTCGCCTTGCTCAGGCTAAGGCACCTTCCGCCAAACGGCCGCTGACCTCGGAGGAGGAGTCCAGCCCCCACTCTGACTCGATCTCTTTGCAGAGCTCGCCTTCCCGGAGCTCTTGATATCACGGTAGGCACCGAAGCTACCGGGGAGCTCCACCCTTCCATCTCAAAAGAGAGGGCGGGAGCCTCCTCCTCTCGTGGATTTCAACTTGACCTCCATGCTCGTCGTGGAAGAGTAAGGAGGATTTTTGTTTGTGGTAGACATCTTCAGAAGCAGATTCAAACATTTTTGCTGACTAGCCTCTTGCCTTTGTTTGTCGTTGCCGATCAGGGAGGTGGAGGAGGACAGGGAGACTCTCGTCCACTGTCCTCGGAAGAGGCTCCGGTGCGTAGGGTCACTGGAGGGCTTGGAAAGCTCGGCCTTGGCGGGGACGGATGCAGAAGGCCCCCTGCCGAGCCCCCGGCCTGGGAGCGGAGACTTGGTCCCGCCCGCTGGGGATGACGGGTACCGCCTCTCTGCCCCCCAAGCGGAGGAGGAGGCGAGACGACGCATGACGAGCCTCTCCTTGAAGAGCATGCCTCCACTATCGTTCAAGACAAAAAGGTGGCCATGGATCCCTCAGCGGCAGAGACTGTGTAGAAGGCTGCCGAGCCCGCTCCAGCAGAGGACAAAGCTCGCAACCCGACAAAAACTGCTGCCGGGGAAATGGAGATCCCCGCCCGACAGACTTCCCCAGGTATTTTGCTTAGTTTTTCTTTTTGTTTATACTCTGGCTGCCTCCATTGTCTTCTTTATTCGCTTCAAGGCTTCCATTCCTTCGTTTGTTCATTGGCCACTTCCATCTGCAGGCCCCCAGGCTGAAGAACTAGACTTGTTGGAGGTGGTGAAGGACATAGGGAGGTCCACCGCAGATGAAGCCGCGAAGGTTGCGGCTACTGAGGGGCGGGATCTCGCTGCCAGGGGAACACAAGGTTCCTTGGCAGTGGTGGGACATTCTCTAGAGAGTGCACCCCGATAGAGGAAGTGGTCATCGAGGCGAAGATTCCTCTTCAAACCATGGCTCCACTCGCCTCTTCCAGGGGCGTTGCTGATGCCCTGCCGTCTTCCTCGAACATGGCCGTGGTGCCGTTGTTGCCTGATACCGGAGCCCCTGGCCCGTCCTTGACAGACGCAGAGCTTGATGATGAGCTTCAGCGTCTTCTGGCACCGCTGCAACTGGAAGGCGGGGAGGCTTATGACATAGCTGCCATCACCATGGATTTGTCCTTCATTGAATCTATGGCGGTGGGCTTGATGGAAATGCAGGACCGACACAGCCATAAGTGGCAGGAGCTCAAGGAGCGGCGTGAATCCGCCGGCAATGTGGATCAGAAGCTGAAGCACAAGTGCCTGGAGTTGCACGAATGGCAGTGCTACCTCTTGAGCATTGCGTTGGTTTTCCCTTGAAGAGGAAAGGGTGATGCAGCAAAGTAGCGTAAGTATTTCCCTCAGTTTTTGAGAACCAAGGTTTCAATCTAGTAGGAGGCTACGCGCGAGTCTTTCGCACCTACACAAAACAAATAAATCCTCACAACCAACGTGATAAGGGGTTGTCAATCCCTTCACGGTCACTTACGAGAGTGAGATCTGATAGATATGATAGGATAATATTTTTGGTATTTTTATGATAAAGATGCAAAGTAAAAAGCAAAGAAAATAACTAAGTGTTGGAAGATTAATATGATGAAGACCGACCCGGGGGCCATAGGTTTCACTAGTGGCTTCTCTCGAGAGCATAAGTATTTTACGGTGGGTGAAGAAATTACTGTTGACCAATTGACAGAATTGAGCATAGTTATGAGAATATCTAGGTATGATCATGTATATAGGCCTCACGTCCGAGACAAGTAGACCGACTCCTACCTGCATCTACTACTATTACTCCACACGTCGACCGCTATCCAGCATGCATCTAGAGTATTAAGTTCATAAGAACAGAGTAACGCCTTAAGCAAGATGACATGATGTAGAGGGATAAATTCATGCAATATGATAAAAACCCCATCTTGTTATCCTCGATGGAAACAATACAATACGTGCCTTGTGTCGGTGTACTAGAGTAGGGGTACCCTAGTTCCCCGAACTCGTGCAGACGACGATTCTGACGCCCACAGCCGGGCGGCCTGATGGCCGCCGAGACCCTCGATAGCTCCTTGGAGCCATTCAAAACAAAGCAGTCAAGACCCGGCAAGAGGAGCTTGCCGGGAAGGCCACTCAGGGCGCAAAGGAAACAAGGCTCCGGCAAGAGGAGCTTGCGGGAAGGCTTGGCGCTGAACCCCCAAGCGCGACAAGATTCCCGCCACGGCAAGGCACATGCCGTGCGGCCGCCTCTCTTCATCTCCGCTCCAGCTCATCCGACAGCGTGTCACCACGGGCTCTCCCAGGGCAGCGTGTCGGGGCTGTGCAGCCAGCGGAGAGTAGCGACAACAGCGTGACAAGCTACCATCGTGGCGACGGAGGCGCGCCGCGGTCCCTGTTGCCTTTGTTAAGGCGGCGAGGCGGGCATTGATGACTCTTGTCCCTTGCCATCGAGTTAGGTATAGGTTCTTGTACCTTTGTACATAGCGGTGTACCAACCTATGTTTTATTACCTTACCCTTGTCTACTTGCCATATGTGGTAACCCCTTGTGCCTATAAAAGGAGGCCGGGGGCAGCGTAGTAGGGGTTCGGTTCGGCTCGATAGAAGACCACACTCACGCTAGGTCTTGTAGCCGCATTGCTCCCTAGCAAGAACACAAGATAATCCACAAAGCAGCGGTAGGAGTATTATCTCCCGGAGAGCTCGAAGCTGGGTAAAATCCGCTTCGTGTGCATCGCCTCGATCGCTCTTTGTGCAATCTCCGCCCCCTCCGAACCACAAGGGACCAAGGTCCCATAGGTGCTCGTGGGGCACGACCAGCTCACCCCGACATCTTTGGCGCGCCCGGTAGAGGCGTCGAGGCTGTGCGAACCTGATCCGGTGGTCGCTGAGCAACTTCATCGACATCTTAAATCGACATGGCGCAGAAGAAGAAGCCTTGGCAGCAGCTGAGCCGTCGCGTCGAACCCACCACCACCGGAGCCGTCGGCGGTGGAAAGCTAGCGAGAGGACGGCGTCGCTAAGAGAGCCACGATGCCGCCGGTCCAAGGACAACGGCGCTGGCGTCGGCGTCGAATCTGCACGCGTCCATCGCGAGGAGGCGGGACGAACAGCGCCACGATACTCGTGGCGCCATACCTCATTGGATCAAGGCCAAGCTGGAGGGTCCGAGGCCCTCGAGACCGCATGCGCCCGACATGCGATGCGAGTGGGGTGCGGTCATTTGAGGCGGGATGCTGCTCCTCTAACTTGGTTGGAGTCGAGCACATCCGTTCTTCGCTCCGTACACCATTGCCGCCAACCACACCAGCGGAAGCCTTGGCAAAGCTCAATTGCTCCTAGATTACCCTCAACGGCCGATAAGGTCGGCGAATGGAGGCCACAATTCAAAGTCTCGCCGGCCGCCAGCGGCGCGTCCCCAACAACCAAGTGCCGCGGCGCGGCGAGCGACAAAGCGCGAGCCGATGGCGGCGAGACTTGCGCGGTGCACCCACCGTACCTCCCCTTCGAAGGCCAAGATCGCCGACTCGCGGATCCACCTCGACCGCGACTCCACGGCGTCGTCCGGATCCTGAGCTTCGTCGCGACCAACGCCAAGTTCTTGAGGCGGCAAGAAGAGGCGCTTCGAACCCGTATCGGCGCCGAAGAAGAAGCGCCGTCAATCTAACCAACGTGCGGGCCCCTTGTCGATATGCATGCGCCCGAAGAACGAGCGACTTGCCGTACTCGGTGTGTTGCCCTGCGTTCACTCGTGAGCTGCGGCAAGTCCGGTGGCCCGACAAGAAGAACTTCAAACCAGATGTGCGGAGAAATGCGGCGGCAGGACACATCCATCGGAGTTCCTCGGCATCTACACCATCGCGGTGCAAGCTGCGGGGGCGAACGACAAGATCCTCGCCAACTACTTCCCTTGGTGCTCAAGCCAAATGTCGAGATCTTGGCTCATGCACTTGCGGATGGCTCTATTTCTTCTTGGGCAGATTTGTGCCATCGGTTTGTTGGCGCCTTCACGGTGACCACAAGCCTCATGGCCGGAGAGTGATCTCCACCTGCTTGCCCGGAAGGAGGAGTCCTGCGCAAATTCATCCGGAGATTGATCGAGTGCACTACAACATCCCGGATGTCCACCTGCTGCGATGATTAGTGCATTCCATCGAGAATGTCTGAAATCGCAGATGATGAGAGGAGATGGCGATGTGCAAAGTGAAAGGCGTCGTGAGCTCTCATACTGGCCGACAAGTGTGCGCGTCTTTGAAGAAGGAAGAAGGCTCCGGGAGAGAGTGTGGGAGTAGAGTCGATAGTGAGGGACCGCCCGGCAAGAATAGCGGCGGCGGAACAATAGGAGGAAGAAAAGCCAAGAAGTACTAGTTGTCGAGCGATCGGCAAGGATGGTGCGCTAGCAAAGCCAAGACCGGTGGCTCCGGCAAGGAGGTTACCGCTGGCGCCGACCGCCAAGTTGTGGCGACGGCCGACAAGCGGACGGCTCCAACAAGCGATCTTGTAAAATCCACCGCACTAAGGTCCACGATCTCCAAAGCTGCAAGAAAGTCGAGCAGCTTGTTGAGCTCTGAAAGCTGAATCTGACGGCGAGACAAAAGAAGGCCCAAGAAGGTGCAGGTGCTGCAAGTAAAAGAGACCGGTCGGGGAGGGGCCTTGGCAAGGCCAAGCAGCGGCAGAGAGGCAGACCTCCCGTGGCGCGACAAGGAAGAAGATGAAGATGAAGATGGCGAGGATTATGAAGGCGATGAGGCTGATGAACATGAGTTTCAAAAGGCGAGAGGTCCTTTGCGTCGGCGGTGGTGCGTCTCGCATACCTCGCACCGCCAACTCAAGCAATGGATCGTGAGGTCAATGCAGCAGAACCATCCATAGAGTCACGCAGACCTCGAAGTGGTCCGGCCGCCCATCATCTTTGACATTGAGGATCACCTGATCGCATCACTGCGGTCGGTGTTTGCCGCTATTGGCATCACCAACCATCCGCAACATCAAGGTCACAAAGATGCTGGTTGGCGGCGGGGCGGCCTGAATTGATCTCCTCTGCGGTACTCGAGCTCCAAATCCACGGCAATGAGCTCGAAAAGCTGGTACTTTCAAGGAATCAACCCAGGAAGGAGCAAGCCCAAGGGAAGATCACGTTGCGGTGACATTGACGGCGAACTCAACTTCGAGCGAGAGGGTCACATTCGGCGTCGCCGATTTCCGTTGCCCTACAATGGCATACTTGGCCGTCCGGCGCTTCGCCAAGTTCATGGCCGCCTCTCATTATGCTTACAACCTACTCAAGATGCCCGGCCGATAAGCGTCATTTCTGTCCATGGCGACAAGAAGGATGCACTTATCTGTGCCGACAAGATTCTGGGATGCGGCAGCAGCGCCAAATAGCAAACCACTTGCCGCTGAAACTCCGGGGAAGAAGACCACCAGGTCGGCAAAAGCTCTGTTGCCCCTCCGGCAAGCGCACCTCTTGGTGCTGCGCTACCGTCGAGGGCGCACCATCGAGCTCCGCCCGGCAAGTGCAACAAGGCGATGGAAGCTCCGCCAAAGACCAAGAAGGTGCCGCCAAGGAGGGCGGCACTGGTGGTACCTACACCATCGGTGCCACGCTTGATCCTAAATAGGAAGGCGAGCTCGTTGCTTTCTGCGGGCGAATGTCGATGTGTTTGCATGGCAACCATCGATATCCCGGTGTTCCCGGAAAGTAATTGAGCACCACCTGGCTATCTGTCCTCACAGCGGCCCGTCAAGCAAAAAGTTAGGAAGCAGGCGTTGGGCGCCAGAGTTCATAGCGAGAGAAATCAAGAAATTGGAAGCGGCGGGGCTCGTCGGAGAGTCCTCCATCCCACGTGATTGGCCAATCCGGTAGTGATGCGCAAGGCTAATGGGAAATGGAGACTTTGTATTGACTTCACGGATGTTAATAAAGCTTGTCCCAAGGACCCATTTCCCTTGCAGCGTATCGACCAGATTATTGACTCCACGGTGGATGCGATCTGCTTCGTTTCTTGATGCATATTCAGGATATCATCAGATCTTCATGGCAGAAGAAGATGAAGAAAACGCATTCATCACACCATGTAGCGCGTCTTGCTTTATATGGATGCCTTCGGTTTGAAGAATGCTGGTTCAACCTTTGCAAGGTAGTCCATGAGGCTTTTGGACCCACAGATACGAAATGTAGAAGCCTACATGGATGACATAGTGGTCAAGAGCAAAGACAAGGAAACCTTGTCGCCATCCCTCTTCTCCTTCCGCAGCCTCCCCGCGCGGCCGCCCAAGGAGGCGACCGGGGAGTTCAAGGGCAGCGACACGGATGATAAATTCGCGTGTAGCAGCGGGCGGCGCCCGGCGACTAGTTGGGCCGCTACCCTCGTCGTCCTGTCGCTCTCCTCCTCGTCACTCTCGCTCGAGGAGGAATCGTCATTGTCGGAGGAGCTATCCACAGCACCTTGCCAGTGCCAAGATCCCGAAGACCTTGGCGGAGAGGAGGTCACCCTCCATTAACAAAATGGAGGTAAACCCTGCCAGCGAGTTATGGATGCGGCGAATGTCTTCCATCCACGGTCAAGGTACATCACATTAGGGGCTGGGAATACAGCAGCGGACTCGCGTGCGCTGATCCCCAGCCCCTCATGTGCAATCTCAACGTCTCGGCGGATCCGACTCCGCCGCCATCACGAGCGGGCTGGAAGCGGAGGCAGCGGCGAGGTGCCCGGCGCGGCGGCGAAGAACTTCGCAAAGGTGCGTCCCGTATGGACCGCCCGGCGGGGCGGGGCGCACGCCGCCCGCCCGCCTCTTCCCGGCGCCTCGAGCTCGTCCACGACCTCGTCCTCGGAGAGAACGCCCGGCCAGGCGGAGGCGGCGCCTTGCCTCGTCCGCCTCTCCCGGGCTCCTCGACCTCGTCCACGACCTCGCCCCTCCCTCTTCCCCTTGCGGCGGCTCCGCCACCCTAGGCGTGGGATTGGGAGGGTGCGCTACTAACTGCGACCCTCGCCGCCACCGATGGAGAACCAAGGTTCCTTTTCTCCATGGCGAATGAGGAAAGGGGGCAGAAGCTGAAGAAAGGAAAGGATGGGAGAGTGCGAACCTGCGCTCCCTTCCGCCCTTCTTAAAAGAGCAAGGTGGGGGCTCGGCTGCCACCTTTCGGCGAATCAAAGCGCGAGGAAGAGCAGGGAATCGGGACAGACCTGCTGCCTCTGCTGCATAGCAGCCAAGTTTCCACTTCCACCGCCCGTGACCCGAGTGCATGGGAACCACGTGGCGGAGATGCAGAAGCGAGGCGACGGATGGCGACCTCACCGTCGCCCTCCACCCACGACACCACAATTGCGCATGCGTTCTGGAGAAGCAGCGGTGGGCGCGTGCCGTTCGTGGGAGGCGTGGTGGGTCCAAGGCAAATAACGGCGTAATCAAGACCCAGCGGCGCCCGTGCCTTTGTTTTGGGCTGGCCCATGAGCTTGGCGTCGTGTGTGGCCGAGCCGGGGCTCTGCCGGTGTACTAGAGTAGGGGTACCCTAGTTCCCGAACTTCGTGCGGAGACGATTGCAGCGCTACGGCGGGCCGGCTGATAACGCCGAGACCCTCAGTAGCTCCCTTGGAGCCATTCAAGAGCAAAGCAGTCAAGACCCCGGCAAGAGGAGCTATCCACGCATGTCTCCACCCAGAGCTCGATCTTGACGACGGCTTCACGAAGCCGCCAGTGGGTGCTGACGTTGTTGCTGCTGAGAAGAAGGCCGCTCCCCGCGCTGACAGGGCTCTCCATGTTTAAGTTATTCCTTCTAGTCCTGTAACGAAACATGACGCATATTTTGTGTTTAGTCATTTTATCTCTAGTGCTTGTGTGAGGCTGACACTTCCAGCTAGATCTTTAAATGCGTGTTTATCCCTTTTAACTCCATATGCTCGTGTTCATATGATCAATCCCTATGTATGCTCTGGATGCCTGCCGATATCATATTGCCGCAATTGTCGTAAGGGGTCGACCCTTGACAGTCATCTTGGCGTGGATGCGTCTCGGCAGGTTTTTCCTAGGTAGCTCTCGATGCAGCCTCTCGTCCTGCGAGCCTGTGTCTGGACAGGATGATGGTGCGATCAAAGAAACTAGCCAAGGTTCCATCGCATGAGGGCTTTCATGATACGAACACTCACTGGAGTTAAGGGATAAACGACTACAGAAATCTGAAACACATCAACAAAAAGTGATAACGTGGACTTTGCTTTCGTTTTGAGCTTCTTTTTCGTCTGTCGGGCCGCGTGCATTCTACGTGTCCGTGGCTCCCGGAGAAGTAGAAGGCAATTGGGTGATTCCCATGCTCCCGGCAAGGGTCGGGACGTATTTCTTGTAGCTGGTGGGCATAGGGGCATGGCGTTGGGCTTTTCTGGTCCCCTTCCTTTTTTGCTTCCCCTCCCCTCGAGTCAGTGAAGCGGCTGGCATCACATGGGCTTTGCCAGTGCGGGAAGCCTTGCCGAGTTGTGCTCGCCGGGGCATCGACCGATGGACTCATACCAGCATTCTGCTCAGGATTACCCACGGGGGGTGGGGGGAATGCTGGACCGAGCGTTGCATAGTAATCGTCGACATTGACGATGCCGAGGTCAAAGCTACTCGATTGCTGACAAGGTGGAGGGACGGGAAAGAGGGAGCTCGCGCCCGCATGTCTTGTGCCCCTTCGTCCGGATAGCGTCCGGATGGCGATAACACCATACGAACCGCCAAGGTAAATCCAGCGTCATTAACCATGGTCTCGGTTGTGACTGTTACTACGGCAAATCTTGGAGAGCGACAAAACGGCGCGAGAGTGGATTTTTTCCCCGATCCGCTTCTGTGCCTCCGCGGGCGCCATGGTCGATTGCACCATTGAAGATAAGGATGGTCGTGAAGATGATGCGCTCTGCACGCTTTCAGGTTCGCGCAAGCGAGCCCCCTACCTGGCACGCGAAAGATGTCGTGGGATATCGGCGACCACCAATGGGACCGGGCGGTCCCTTGCTTGTTCGGCGGGGGCACGTTGCATTGCACAAAGAGCAGATCAGCGCACGGCAGCACGACAGAGGTCACACAAGAAATTTACCCAGGTTCGGGCCGCCGCGAGGCGTAAGACCCTACTCCTATTTTGGTGGATTTTTGTGGAATGAGCGTGGTGATGCGTAGTACACTTGCCCGGCAGGGTTCACCTAGGGGCTACAGCGACTACGCGCGTATGGAAGCTTGGGTTCTTCAAGTTTCTAACCCTTCCTATAAGTGCCATGGGCCTCCTTTTATAGATTAAGGGGTCACCATAGTGGCAAAGTGGTCATTATCCACTAATATGATAGCAAACAGTGTTATCGTACCTAACTCTGCAGGCTGACAGGGTGCATTAAATGTGCCGCTTAATGTCACATCATTGGTTGCCCGGCAAGGCCTGTCGGGCTGTCTTGCCAGCTCAGCGCCCGTTCCCTTGACACATCGTAGACGGTTGTCATCTGTGGGTTCCTTCTATAGGAAATGGCTGACATGTGGCGAATGGTTGCTACTTAATCACCTTGCGGATTGACACCGCACTGATTGATGACGTGAGTCGTGTTTGAGTGGTTGGCGGGGTGGTTCAACCCCCGTGAGCCCCAGCAGGCTCTGTCAGGGAGTCTTGGTTGCTTGCTTCTGGTGGTGGCCTCGCCCCTTGCCGGGCTCGCCTTCCCGGTACGGGAGGCCCTTCTCTTGTTGATATCTTGCTCCTCTGGTTTGATCTTTGTTTCTCTGGGCTGCATGTTGATTCTTTAATCCCTGGCTTGTCCTTGGATTGTCCATGCACGATTCAGGGGAAAATGTGTGCCCCTGTATATTTTGCCCGACACACACAAAGAGAGAGTCTTGTCCCATTTTACTGTACAAATGCTATTCAAAGCTATGAATCCATGTTATGTCCAATTAAATATTTTCACTGGTTGTATAATGCATGTAAACTACTCATACGAACATTTTAGTGCATTCCAAATGTCTATACTACTGCTGCAATTCGAACTAAATTTTAATTCGTTTCCCTATTTGAATAAGAATATACAATCGTGATTGTTGCCAACTTAAACCATCATTCGTGTATTATCTTAACAACACACCACGTGATTACTATAGAGATAGATATGAACTATGTGTACTATACGAACTCGAATTCGAAATTTGAATACACTTGATGTTGATTCCAAATAATAGTACATTTGATGTACTAATTAGATCTTCATAATCTAAACCATGTTTCATACGTACACTATGTTTATCACACAAAGTATAGTGCCCCTTCCCCTGCATTATGACAAGTATTTAGCCCTGAGCTGCAAAAGCCACACATTATCACAAATTCAAATAAATGTTCTAGATATCATATGTAGTGTAACAAGTTCATAACCACACCATGCGTATCACCATTACATATATTCATGCATGCGTCATTTTAAAACACTATCATATCTTCTTCAAATATCTGAATCCACTTTTTTATAAGTAATTATGATCTCTGTTTGTCTTTTACACCCACATAATCCTCTTCTCTTTGTAGCTAGCGCTAACTTTCTATCGTGCATGCACATACCCACCCCCCTCTCGCCCTCCCTCAGCATCCCCTCCATCGCGTACATTCGTTAATACTCTTTAGGTCGTTCACCCACGGTGTGTGTAGGCCCCTTGGCTCCTTCTTTCCGGCACACACCGGTTGATATACCTCTCTAGCCAAGTATGCCTGCCACAAACACACACTTTCCCTCTTCTCTTATCACTGTCCACGCCCCTATGTCCAATACGGTTCCACGCAGGTGCACACTCCTGCCCCTCTTTTCATCGATCTCATACTCGCACACTCCTCCCCCTTGATATAGTAGGCCTCTTGCACCACCTCCTAGCCGCATCCCTCTCCCCCTATCCATCTCTCCAGACCTTATTTGCTTCTAACACATGCTATAAGTCTTTTTCCCCATGCACCGATTAACATACCTTGCTAGTTATGTCTCTCCCTTTCTCCGACACACGGCGATTAATCTTCCTGTGTTGTTATGTCTTCTGTCCACAACCGTATCGTCCCCTGAGGGAGTCCTGGATTAGGGGGTCCTCGGACAGCCGGACTATATCCTTTGGCCGGACTGTTGGACTATGAAGATACAAGATTGAAGACTTCGTCCCGTGTCCGGATGGGACTCTCCTTGGCGTGGAAGGCAATCTTGGAAATACGGATATGTAGATCTCCTCCCTTGTAACCGATTCTGTGAACCCTAGCCCCCTCCGGTCTCTATATAAACCGGAGGGTTTAGTCCGTAGGACAACAACAATCATACCATAGGCTAGCTTCTAGGGTTTAGCCTCTACGATCTCGTGGTAGATCAACTCTTGTAATACTCATATCATCAAGATCAATCAAGCGGGAGTAGGGTATTACCTCCATCGAGAGGGCTCGAACACAGGTAAACATCGTGTCCCCGCCTCCTGTTACCATCCGCCTTAGGCGCGATTGGGACCCCCCTAGGAGATCCGCGGTTTGACACCGACATTGGTGCTTTCATTGAGAGTTCCTTTGTGCCGTCACCGTAAGGCTTGATGGCTCCTTCGATCATCGGCAATGATGCGATCCGGTGAGTTTTCCTCCCGGTCAGATCTTCGTATTGGTGACCGCGCTGCTGGGAACCTTCGCTTAGCCATCTGGAGCAGATCGAGCTCGCCCACAGCCATCAGTCGATTTGGAAACTTGAACTATACCTGCCGACATCCGCGGAGACTTGATCTTCGATGGATTCGAACCCATGTCGGGTGCGCCGCACAATCACGACAAGCATGACGTAACTCTGCCATCGGACAGTGTTCGGGAGATCACACCTGCAACTACTTCGGCCCTCAATCTGGAGCAAATTGCGCCATCCGAGGCGGGTGGATAGACCCCGCCATGTAGGCCGCACTCTCAGTGGCGATAGAGCTGTATACTAACTTCACCCCTTACGAGAGCCGTGTTGCCGAACCATTGGATTCGTCCCCAGCCACGGGTTCCGAGCTGCCTGCGCCCCGTGCCTATCAAATTCGATTGGGCACCGATCATGGAGTTTACCTCCGTGGATATCTTTCAGCACTCGCCTTTTGAAGATGTGCAAAATTCATTAAGGTATCTCTCCTTGTCTGGAGAACCTTGGCCGAGCTATGTCCGGCTAGAATGGGATGCGGACAATGAAGAAATTCGCTCCCCACCCACCACCCACTTGGTAGCCACTATCGACGATTTAACCGACATGCTCGACTTCGACTCCGAATACATCGACGGTATGGGCGACGATGCAGGAGACGAACAGAACCACCGCCCACAGGGCACTGGACCGCCACCCCATCATATGATATATACATGGTGGATACCCCAAAGAAGGCAATGGCGATAAGACAGCGGAGGATGACCCCTCCAAGAAGCAACCCAACCAGTCAGCGGCGCCACTCTAAGTCCCGCCATAGCAAAAGTAGTGATACCGGCACAAGAGACAATAACACTCCGGATAGTACCGAAGATGACGACAATCCCCTCTAGCTAGATTTAGAGCGGGAGGATGAACAAGCTAGCCCTCCAGAACAGGCAGCGAGATGGAGAAAGCGGAGGATGACAATTACATGCCTCTCTCAGAAGATGAGGTGAGCCTCGGCGACGAAGAATTTATCGTGCACGAGGATCCCGTCGGCGAGGCGCTTCAAGCACCGGCTTATAGCCACAGCAAATATCCTGAAGAAAAAGCAACAACGACTTGAGCTGATCAAGATTTGCTAGCGAGACGGATGGACCAAAGTCCTTGCGATCGAGGAATCTGAACTCGAGCGCCCCTCAAAGTTACCCAAAGCACAGGTTGCTACCCGACTCGAGGAGGAAGCATTGAAACCTACATCACCAGCATACGATCGGCTGATCGGCCACCTCGTGGCGAGGCGAAGAGGCATTTCAGCACGAAGTTCAGCTGCACCCGCCGCCACTCAAACAAAAATACCAAGGCCGGGGCAACACACGGGACACTGTGAGGCGTATTGGAAAACAAGGCAAAACATGCAAGATCGATCTACGGATCGCAGGCGTGCACCAGCGGGGCGATGACTGTCATGCAGATACACTAAAAGTAAACCGGCGGGCGAATCAGCAGAACAAGACTCATATGAACTGCGTCGTGATATAGCCAACGCAGGCGCGCACACCCCTATGCTTCGCGATGAAGTAATGGATCACCAATTCGAGAGGGTTTAAACCCGTAAATATTGAATCATATGATGGTACAACAGATCACGGTATGGATCAAGTTTCCTCCTCCACATCCACATGGCTCGCGGTGATGATCTACATGCCATCAAGTACCTCCACTAAAACTCAAAGGACCAGCTCGGCATTAGATGAATAGCTTGCCGCCGAGACTACATTGGCGGTTGGGAGGATTTGGAAGATGCATTCCTTAACAACTTCGGGCACTTATGTGCGACCACGGATCTTGATGACTTGAGCCATATAACTCAACAGCCGGGGAATTGGCGAGCAATTACGGACACGGTTCCTAACTAGGAAAAACCAAATTGTCATTGTCGGATGAGAGGCCTTAGCGGCATTTAAGCATAACATCCGTGGCGAGTGGATCACCGGCACCTCGGCGGGAGAAGCGAAGTCTATGGCAGCCCTCCGACACTCATGACCGCTTTTGCGGGCGAGGATAGCTGGCTGGCTCGCAGCAACAACACATCAAAGAATCTTGGCGCCGGATACCAAAGATACTAACGGCGAGACCATGTAAATGCGGACACAAGCGCCGCAACAGCGGTGATACCACTGAAGATACGATAGTCAATGCCGGATTCAGTGGCTCTAAATCCGGTCAGCGAAAAAAGCCATTCAAAAGAAGTACTCCGGGCCCATCCAGTTTGAACCGCATACTCGATCGCTCGTGTCAAATTCACGGCACCCCCGACAAGCCAGCCAATCACACCAACAGAGAATGCTGGGTGTTCAAGCGGGCCGGCAAACTGAACATCGAAAACAAGGGCAAGGGGCTGCATAGCGATGACGAGGCGGAGCCCCGGCCGCCGAACACGGGAGGATAGAAGAGGTTCCCCCCACAAGTGAAAATGGTGAACATGATTACGCAACCCACATTCCCAAGAGGGAACGGAAGCGTGCACTAAGGGACGTCTATGCGATGGAGCCAGTCGCCCCAAAGTTCAACCCATGGTCCTCTTGTCCGATCACCTTCGATCGCAGGGACCACCCTACTAGTATTCCACATGGCGGATGTGCTGCGTTGGTCTTTGACCCCATCATCGACGGATTTCACCTCACTCGAGTCCTTATGGACGGCGGCAACATCCTGAACCTGCTCTATCAGGATATAGTGCGCAAAATGGGTATAGACCCCTCGAGGATCAGACCCACTAAAACCACCTTTAAAGGTGTCATCCCAGGTGTAGAGGCCCATTGCATGGGCTCAATCACACTGGAAGTGGTCTTCGGATCTCCGGACAACTTCCGAAGCGAGGAGTTAATCTTCGATATCGTCCCGATCCGCAGTGGCTACCACGCACTTCTCGGGCGAACCGCATTTGCCAGATTCAATGCGGTACCGCATTATGCGTACCTCAAGCTCAAAATACCAGGACCCCGTGGGGTTATAACAGTCAATGGAAAAATAGAATGCTCGCTCCGCATGGAGGAGCACACTACGGCCCTCGCAGCTGAGGCACAAAGTAGTCTTTTAAGGCAAACCGCCAATTCGGCGATAAATCCCCCGGACACCTTCAAGCGAGTCCGGAGTAACCTGCAACAGGATCGCCTGGCACATTTAGAGCTTGCCTAGAAATTCGGCCCCCGTCCTAGTCCGAGTCAAGCGATGAAATATGTGCCACGCGTACATAATTACACACTAAAAATACCATGGGTATAGGCGGGGGGCACGACCGGGCACGTCCACAATCTTGACTTAACCGCCCGGGGGCTGTATACCTTTATCATTTCCTCTCTTTCAGGACCTTACTCTCTGGAAGCCCTTTCTGGCAGCCTGATTGCTGGACACATTACGGGAAGGAACAACCAAGGGGGCAAGAAGCTAAGACGTACAAGGGAATCCCCAGGTGGTCTCTCATAACAATTGAAGTACGCATTTTTAATACCCATACGCAGCTTACCCTTGGATAGGACATGTCAAATAGTCCTATTTTTTGCTTATCGCACTATATGTATCAGTACGCTTCGACGTATTATTTAAATAACAATGCACAACATTAGTCTATTATTGCTTTACCCTTCCTTTTTCTTGTCTGTTTATTTACGACAACTTGCACCCATACATTCTGGTACGACCAGTACGCCAGGGGCTTCAGTATAGCCCATAATATGTCGTGAGAAGTCCGAACACTTTCGACAGTGCGGCACCCCGAACTTATAGCATTATATGCATCAGCTCCGAATCATGTCTTGGGTCAGTAGTTGGGTTTGCCCGGCTCCCATGTTTTGGTACCTTCGTTCCATAATATCGGCTAAGGTACGCTGGGAGAACTATTGCGATTGTGTCGGTTCTTCGGACGAGCACCTCATTAGAAAGCGGCGGATTTGTCATGATAAAGCGAGAGCTGGTCGCTATTCGAGAGGTCTCAAGTCCTTAAAGACTTTTTCGCTTGGCGAGGAGTCGGCCTTGCCCGACTTAAGGGTATATAAGCGCCCAAATTCGGCCTTCCGAATGCTAGGGGCTTCGCCAAAATTTAAAATTGTAGACTTCTATGGCTAAGTTAGAGTGATAAAGCCTTATAGTCTGATTGCCTGGTTCGTTGTGCTGAACACCTCCCTCGAAGGACCCAAAATTAGGATAAAGAGTGCTCAGGTTTATCCCGAACACCCCAGTACTAGTTACATGGGGGCAGAAGCCAACGACTGGCCAACCCTCAGATTTCATAAACGGCCGCACAGAAAGTAATATTTTAAATTAGCAAGCATTGCATAGCGCAAATGAACTCGTTTCACATTATAGGATCACATGAGTACATTCATTCAAATATTACATATTTAGCACATTCCTCCGCCACAAGGCGGGAACCCTTCAGGACACTGTCATAACACATTTCGGGGTGGCGATGCTCCTTGCCTTCCGGCGGCCCCTCCTTCACCGACTTCTGGCGTCGGCCGCCTAGTGCACCTTCGCCTGGGCAAAAGCCCTGCGCGCACCCTCGATGCAGACGGACCGCTTTATGACTTCAAGCTGTGGGCAGGCATTCACAATCCGCCTCACCAGACCAAAGTAGCTGTCAGGCAGGGGATCACCAGGCCACATCCAGACTATAAGACCCTTCATGGCCTGTTTGGCCGCCTTGTGGAGCTCGACCAGTTGCTTCAGCTGGTCGCTCAAGGGCATTGGGTGTTCGGTCCTAGTATACTGAGACCACAACAACTTCTCCGTCGAGCTCCCCTCCTCAGCCTGGTAAAACTCCGCGGCATCCAACACACTGCGGGGAAGATCTGCGAACGCTCCTGGAGAGCTCCGAACTTGGGTAAGTAAAAGGAAAGTTTCCTTCACATGCTTGCTTTGCATAAGGAATGCCTTACCCGCTGCTATCTTCTTAACCGCCTCAATCTCCTGGAAGGCCTTGTGGGCTTCCGCCTTGGCGTTTTGTGCGCTTTCGAGGGCCTTCGCAATCTCGGACTCTCGCGTCTTAGAGTCAAGCTCCAAGGACTCGTGTTTTTTGGTGAGAGCCTGGAGCTCTTGTTGCACCTCGCCTACCTGGGCTTCTTGCTTTTCTCGCTCGATGCGCTCCTTGGCCGCTTTGTCTTTGGCCTCGGACAGCGCCTTCTTCAGGGTCGCCACTTCGGTCGTGGCCCCTGGCAAATTCATGATGATCCTATTATTTTACAACCAAATTTCTTTTTAATATCTAGACAGGGTATAGCTTACCTTTGTTCTCTTCAAGCTGCCTCTTGGTAAGACCGAGCTCTTCGTTGGACCGCTCAAGGTCTGCTTGATCTGGCGACCTCCACGATGCGTCTTGGCGGCAATGATGAAGGCTGCATATGCACATAGACATATTCTGATTAGACTGCTGAGTCATTATTTGATCCTCTATTCGGCCTTTCTTCGCGAACGCCAAATAGAGCATCAGGGGCTACTGTCTATGCAGTAATATTTTCCTATAAGTTGATTACTTACAAAGCTTTGTTAGGAGGCTGGCACAAGCTTGATTAGTCCGCTTTTGGCGGGTGAACCCTCTCGATCACCGCACTCATGATAGTGTTGTGCTCTTCGTCGATGGGCGCCGCGGCGCTCCGACAAGTTGTCTGGTGACTCTGGATGGGCCAGAGGCCACCGCGCGGCGGCTTGCCCCTCTTAGCGAAGTCGCTGACGAGTCCGGAACCTTTGGAGGTTCGGCGCGATGTTCGGTGGAGGCGAATTGAACCATGGCGTCCTTCTCCCTTTGCGCCCAGGGTCCGGAATGTCGCCTTGAGGCACCTCCAAGACTACCTCCCCTCGGCTCAGTGCCCTTTTAGACAACACCTCGACATTGTCCGTAGGGCGAGGGGTGGAGGCGGTCGGAAGTGAATCACCATTCATATCCGACGGGTCCAAAGAACCATCTGACGAAGATACGTCGACACGGGCTCGGGACGGACTGCATAATCATGTTCGGCGTGATGAGAAGCAGTGCAATAAAACATACCATGAATTACTATGGTATACGGATACTTACGACTTCGCCAGGGGCTTGTCCCTGGGCAGCCACTCGCCGTTGCTGTAGGCGGCCGTCGTGGAGCAGTCCGGAAGGAGGATCCTTCCCTTCTTGGACCCTTCGGCCTCCCCGGTTGGGGCGGCCTTCCTTTTCTTGTCTCCCCCGGCTGGGGGGGGGGGGGAGAACTTTCCTCTTCCTCCTCCTCGTTTTCGTGGGATGAGTGCGCCTCGGAGTTTTCGGATGATGAGTCTGATATAACTGTAATGCCCCGGATTCGATGCGCCAGGTGTCTGCCAGTTATTCGCCGTCATTGCCATGTCATTTGCTTGCGTGTTGCACTTTGCCATGTCATCATCTGCATTTTATATCATGTCATCATATCATCGCATTGGCATACGTGTTCGTCTCATGCATCCGAGCATTTTCCCCGTTGTCCGTTTTTCAATACGGCACTCCTATGTCTCCCGGCGCCCCCTTTTGCCTCTTTTCATGTGCGGGTGTTAAACGGTCTCGGAATGGACGGAGGTTTGTCAAGCGGCCTTGGTATATCACCGGTAGACCGCCTATCAAGTTTCGGATCATTTGGAGGTCGTTTGATACTCCGGTGATTAACGGGTAACATAAAGCCCTCTTTGAGTTGCAGCCCAACACCCCATCCAAAGTGGCCCAAAACCCAGCAAACTCCCCTCCATGGTCTCGGTCGTTCGATCACGATCGTGTGGGCGAAAACCGTGCTCCATTTGGACTCTCCTAGCTCCCTCTACCTATATAAACACCTCCCCCTCCGAAGTTCGCGGTCAAATCCCCCCGAAACCCTAAAAATCCCCACTCCGCGCCGCCGGACGTGTCCGCCCACACCGGACACGTCCGCCCGCTTCCGTCAATCGCGGCCTGCCGCGTAGCCCCGCCGCCGCCCTGCGCCGCCCGGCCTACGCGACCAGCAGCGGACCCGCCCGGCCCGGCGCCCGCCGCTTCGTCCCGCCGCTTCGAGGTCCCAGCGCCTCCGCCGCCCGGCCGCTCCGCTGGCGACCTCGCCGTCGGCCGCCGCGCCGCCGCCGATGCGCCGCCGCGCGCCTAGCCCGCGGCCCGACCCGCCTCCGCTCCTCCGAGCACCGCCGCGCCCTGCGCCCGCCTCCCCGCCGCCCGAAACCCGCCGCCCCTCCGCTTCGCCTCGCGGCGTCGCCACCGCTCGCCCGCCCGGACCCCGCGCCGCCGGATCAAGCTCCGGCGCCGCCCCACCTCGACGTCCGGCGCCGCCTCCCCGACCTTCCCCGGCCCGGATCCGGCGTCTTCCCCGAGATCCGGCCACCTCCTCTCCGTCTCCGGCGAAATCCGGCGAGGATCCGGCCAGCCTCGGTTCGCGCGCCCGGATCCGATCTCGGTTGACCTCTTCCCTCCAAAATTCCCTCTAAGTCATATTTCTGCAGATATTTTGTTGCATTTTCATCATGCCATAACTTTGCACCCGTGGCTCCGTTTTGGGCGTATGGTATATCAAATTGTTCGAATCGACGAGTACATCATTTCATCTCATTGCATTATTTTCATTTGAGCTCATCTTGATGCCCGAAATGCTGTTAGAATAGGGCTATGTGATGTTAGTTTCAGATTCTTATCAGAACATGCTCATTTGTCATTTTTGCCATGTTTGATGTGTGCATCCTATGAGGTTGATGTCTACATGTGTTTTGTAATATGCCATGCCATCTTTACAGGGTGTATGCCATGTATTTTGTGATCTCTGTGGTGACTAGCACAAGCATGCAAACTAGGCTTCATGATGTTCTGATTTCAGCCCTGTTTTCTTGATATTTTTATGCCATGTTAACTTGATGCTACCGAGAGATCCATGCTTATTTTGAGATACTTCATTAAGGATGTTTTGAACATATGGTTATGCTCTATCCATCCATGCCCTTGTTTGACATTATGGAGTGCCATAGCTTGAGTCAATCGAGCTCTACTTTTGCTATAAAATGTTTCCTGGCAGGTTGTTTACATGTTATTCAATTTTGCCAAGGTTTTGTAGTTGATCCGTGTATTCTATGATGTTGTTCTTGCCATGTATAGCTTCTATGCCATGTCTTCTTACTGTGAGTTGCCTTCCCATTCCATGTATTGCTCTGTGGTGAGTGGTTCAAGCTCACCAACATGCCTACTTATTGTTGTTCCTGCCATGTATGAATCTGTAATATAACTTGCCATGTTTACATGGGTGCCATCATATTTTCTGTGCCCTTTTGGCTCATGGTCACTAAGGGACTTTTATTCTATACAATTAGGAGGTTCATTCCATGCTCTAATTTGACATGATAGCTTGCTGTAACAAGTTTTTTGATAGCTCTAAACATTGCAACCTGATGTTATTTCTGCAAAGTCTGAAACTGTTATTATATGCAATCTTGCCATGTCATTTTGAGCGTGTTCTAGTGATTTCTGGAGATAGCTCAGTGTTCATTTTTTGTCATGCTTTGCCTGTACATCACGTCCATGCCTTTTTCTATCATGTTAAGATGCTGTACCTTGTTGTTTTGGTACTTGCAATATGCGTAGTTGCTGTTTTGGACAACTTGTCCTTTAAACTTGTATAGAGTGTATGTGTTGAACCGTTGCTCCGTTTTGAGTGTGCTCTATGTGAAACTTGCTTGATTTTGCATGTAGCTTCATATTACCATGTTGCATCCTTGTTTTGAGGTGTTTGCTTGATGTTTGTATGCATTTCGCATCAATGCCATGCTTAACTTGTTTTGCTCATATCTTCTAGGCCGTAGCTCCGAATTAAATGAACTTTATATGTAACTTGACTAGAATTTCGTGTAGATCATTGTGGTGCATCTTAACTTGCTGTTTAACAACTTGAACATAAGGTTTATCCAGATCTGGACTAATTTCGAAATTTGCATATGAGGACTTACCGGAATTGTTATATGTTGTTTCCGGCCTCATTTAAACTTGCTTTGATGTGTTGGTCTTGTATTCATCATCTCTTGCCATGAGTAGCTTCATGTAGTCTTGTCATGCATCATGCTTGTTGTGCATCATGTCTTGTCCATGTGTGATGTGTTTACTATGTTGTGTGCTTCTTCTTGTTAGTTCCCGTTTTCGTTGCGATCGTGAGGATTCGTTCGTCTACGCTTGGTTCGGCTTCATCCGTTCGTATTATTCATGGACTCGTTCTTCTTCCTTGCGGGATTTCAGGCAAGATGACCGCTACCCTGGATCTCAGTTCTATCATTGCTATGCTAGTTGCTTCGTTCTATCGCTATGCTGCGCTACCTATTACCTGTTCCTCAAGCCTCCCAAATTGCCATGTCAGCCTCTAACCTTTTGCACCCTTCCTAGCAAACCGTTGTTTGACTATGTTACCGCTTTGCTCAGCCCCTCTTATAGCGTCGTTAGTTGCAGGTGAAGATGAAGTTTGTTCCTTGTTGGAACATGGAGATGTTGTTCCTTGTTGGAACATGTTTACTTGTTGGGATATCACAATATCTCTTATATTATTAATGCATCTATATACTTGGTAAAGGGTGGAAGGCTCGGCCTTATGCCTGGTGTTTTGTTCCACTCTTGCCGCCCTAGTTTCCGTCATATCGGTATTATGTTCCCGGATTTTGCGTCCCTAACGCGGTCGGGTGATTTATGGGACCCCTTGACAGTTCGCTTTGAATAAGACTTTTCGGCAAGGCCCAACATTGGTTTTACCATTTGCCTCACCTATGCCCTTTTTCCCTTGGGTTTCCGGAGCCCAAGGGTCATCTTATTACCCCGGGGCGAGTGCTCGTCGTGAGTGCTGGTCCATCTTATCGACCGCGGTGTACCGGGGTCAACTCTGGGTTCGCCTATCGGAAGTTTGGACAATCCGGTGTGCCACGAGACCGAGATATGTGCAGCTCCTATCAGGATTTGTCGGCACATCCGGGCGGCTTTGCTGGTCTTGTTTTATTGCTATCGAAATGTCTTGTAGCCGGGATTCCAAGACTGATCGGGTCTTCCCAGGGAGAAGGAATATCCTTCGTTGATCGCGAGAGCTTATCATGGGCTAAGTTGGGACACCCCTAAAGGGTATAAACTTTCGAGAGCCGTGCCCGCGGTTATGTGGCAGATGTGAATTTTTTAATGTCCGGTTGTAGTAAACTTGAAGTAAACTCTTCTAAAATACACCAACCGTGTGTGTAACTGTGAGTGTCTCTTTTCGGGGTTGATCGAGAGGAGAACACGGTTTCTGGGTTATGTCTGACGTAAGTAGGAGTTCAGGATCACTTCTTGATCATAACTAGTTGACGACCGTTCCTTTGTTTCTCTTCTCGCTCTCATTTGCGTATGTTAGCCACCATATCATGCTTAGTCGCTGCCGCAACCTCACCACTTTACCCCTTCCTTACCCTTTAAGCTTTGCTAGTCTTGATACCCATGGTAATGGGATTGCTGATTCCTCGTGGCTCTGATTACTGCACCAACAGTTGCGGTACAGGTTGTGCGATGGTCTTGGCCGAGGCGATGTTTGCTTGTATTGGAGTTCTTCTTACGCTTCTTCTTTGATCGGGGATAGGTTCGGTCGGCAGCTTTGGGCTAGCAGGTGGATGTCGTTTGAGTTTTTGTTTATGTTTCATCCGTAGTCGGATGTTGTTCTCATGTATGTTGTTGATGTATTCTTGTGGCATTCGTGCCTTATGTATGTATCCCACTATTATGTAATTTTGATGTAATGATATCCACCTTGCAAAAGCGTTCCAATATGCGGGTCTATCCTTGGTGGGACCATCGAGTTCCTTTTGGATAGGGTCGCATATTAGGCGTGTTCAAGTTAGTATCGAGCCTCGACCGACCCTAAGGCCCCTTGATTGATCGTGTAGTTTGGCGTTGTTGAGTCTAGAAGAAAACTATTTTGGTCTAGTTATATCGGAGTAGGAATTCTTTTACTCCTCAGCCCTTAAATCGCTCTGGTCAGGAATCTTGGCGTAATTGTTTTGAATTACTCCTCTTCTCGTTCAAATTTTTTCTTTAGGATCACGTGGTTAGTGTCGTGAGTTGTCCATCCTCTTTTGTCCGGTGCATTTCTCGTCAAGTCGACTCGAGCCTCTTCATCTTTGAGTTCAATCCTCAGTTGCTTTCTTTTCCCACCCACCCACCCTTTTCTTCTCGGAACCGGAGTCCGTAATCGAGAATCCATCCTACTCGTGCGAAGTCTTTGCTTTCTTTCCTCAATGATTTCAACTGGTGTTTCCTCTTCAAGATATTCGTCGTTTCCCCTTCAAAGTTGCCTTTGTTTTTCCCGCCCTCCCACCCTCTTCTTCCCGGAGCTTGAGTCTCTTTCGAGCATCAATTTCATTCGTGTGGAGCCTCTTCAGTCTTCCCTCAATTATTTCAACCGGTGAATTCTCGTCTCGTTCGTCATTCTTCATCCCTTCCTTTTCCCGGTGCACTCAATTCAAGTTTTCCGTTGATCACATTCTTTTCCTTGGATCAAGTGTTTTCCCTGCTCGTTCGCCTCTCGCCAGTTTATCCTTCCGGAGTGTTCAAGATATCTCAAGAGATTCGTCTGTGTTCCAATTAATTCGAGGTTGTCACCTCATTCAAATCTTTCAATTATTCCGGTGCATCATCTATCTCTTCAACAATCCTTTTCAACGGTGTTTTTTCTTTTCAGTGGGCCCTAACCCACAGGTCTTTCCCAGGATCTTACCTGATTCTTCTATTCCCCTGGAGTTATTCTCAATTCTTTTCAAGTGTGACGTAAGAATAGATTCCATCAGTCGCATGCCTTTTCCAAGATCAATTTCAAATCATTTCATTGTTGGCTCAACCTCTTCGATTTTCCTTCCCCCAGAGTGCCTTAACAATTTTGGTGGTGTTTATCGTCGTCCTTGAAGACCGTCGTAGATTTTTCTCTTAAATCTTGTCCGTTCTCCCGGAGATTCGTGGTGCTAGCTCGATGTTATCCTATCTAATTGTTTCAAGCCATGCAAATTCTTTTCATCCATCCGGAGTACTTGAGGTGTTGCTTTCGCTCTCGATCATCCGAAGGCCATCTTTTCGGAATATCTCTCCATTCTAAGTTTTTCAAATTCGTTCTCCAATTATTCTATGTTCGTGCCCCTTCGTTCATCTCAATATTCTTCCGGTGTTCGTTCAAGTGTTCTTTAATCAGCTCCTGATCTCTTTGTTCTTTTGCATCTAAACACCCTCGAGCTTATTGGTTCTTCTAATTCTTCCCGGTGATTATTTCTTTTTAATCAGTCATTTCGAATTCTTACGGTGGTTCTTTCAGATTCTTTTTCCTTGATTATCATTTTAATTCATTCGTTCTTTTCAATCCTACCGGTGGGTCATGAAGACCTTCTCAAGTTTGCGAAGTCACTTCTCAATCCTTTTCAAGAAGAATAAGTAATATGCAAAATCCATTGCTTGTCATCAATTTAATTTGATGAAGGATAAGTATACAATAAATCTTATTCTTATTTCATCCAAGTGATTAATCCCTTCCTTCGGAGTTTGTTCTTGAGGAACAAATTCGACTTCTAAGTGTTTTCATCTTTTCTTTTCCGGAGTTCAAATTTCCTCGATCATTTCGTCGGAACCTCCATCTAAATCATCGCAAGGCTCATCTTATTCTTTCTTCCTTCATTTTATCTCGTCATCCTTTTGTTACCGGAGTTCTTCATGGTGGTTCTTCAGGATTTAATTCATTCTTCAAGAGTTCATCAAGATTTTGTTGGTGGAGTTCAAGTATCTTTTCTTCTCGCATCTCGAAGTGTAATTAGTTCTCCGTTTTCTTTTGAAATGGAGTTTTGCATTTCTTCGTTCTTCTCAGCTATCCAATCATTTCCATTTGTGGCCGGTTATCACCTTATGATCTTGAGATGTTACCTATAAGTCCACAACAAGCTTATTCTTTTGTTGTTGATTTTCTAACAACTCCGTTCAATCCTTTCTTGTAAGGTTGCTTTCAATTTCATTCGTGGCATAAGTTTTCATTTTCTTCTCCGTTCTTTTCTTTCAACTCTTTCAATTCTTCCGGAGGCTTTGCGTGTTCAAGTCGTCAAGTGTCATTCCATCTTCTCAAGTTCAGATTCTATTCCTTCCATGTTTCAGCCGGAGTGCTAACTAAATCGTTTCAGTCTTATTCGTTTCTTTTCTCATTCTAACCACTCCGGTTAGAACGAGTGCTTTCAAAGTCTATCTCGATTCCGTGAGTTTCGATTCTCGCCATTCTCGCCGTTCCTCTCTTCTTCTCAAGTGTTCTCGATTCTTTGCTTCTTCTCTTGAGTTCTTGTTTCACCTCATCCTTTTTCCCTTCCGTCTCGGTCCTAAGATCTCGGGACGAGATCTCTTGTTAGTGGAGGAGTGTTGTAATGCCCCGGATTCGATGCGACAGGTGTCTGCCAGTTATTCGCCGTCATTGCCATGTCATTTGCTTGTGTGTTGCACTTTGCCATGTCATCATCTGCATTTTATATCATGTCATCATATGCATCGCATTGGCATACGTGTTCGTCTCATGCATCCGAGCATTTTCCCCGTTGTCCGTTTTGCAATCCGGCACTCCTATGTCTCATGGCGCCCCTTTTGCCTCTTTTCATGTGCGGGTGTTAAGCGGTCTCGGAATGGACGAGGTTTGTCAAGCGGCCTTGGTATATCACCGGTAGACCGCCTGTCAAGTTCGGATCATTTGGAGTTCGTTTGATACTCCAGCGGTTAACCGAGTAACCGCAAAGCCATCTTTGAGTTGCAGCCCAACACCCCATCCAAAGTGGCCCAAAACCCAGCAAACTCCCCTCCATGCTCTCGGTCGTTCGATCACGATCGTGTGGGCGAAAACCGTGCTCCATTTGGACTCTCCTAGCTCCCTCTACCTATATAAACACCTCCCCCTCCGAAATTCACGATCAAATCCCCGAAACCCTAAAATCCCTCTCGCGCCGCGGACATGTCCGCCGCTGCGGACACGTCCGCCCGCTCCCCGTCAATCGCGGCCTGCCGCGTAGCCCGCCGCCCCGCCCTTGCATGACCCATAGCGAACCCGCCCGGCCGGCGCCCGCCGCTTCGTCCCGCCGCTCAGGGTCCCAGCGCCTCCGCCGCCCGGCCGCTCCCCATGGCGACCTCGCCGTCGGCGCCGCCCGCCATAGCCCAAGGGGCCCGACCCGCCTCCCGCTCCTCCGGCGCCGCGCGCCTCGCCCGGCCTCCCGCCGCCCGGGAGCCGTCGCCCCTCGCTTCGCCTCGCCCGGCGTCGCCACCGCTCCGCCGCCGGACCAGCGTCGCCGCCGAATCAAGCTCCGGCGCCGCCTCCCCGACCTTCCCCGGCCCGGATCCGGCGTCTTCCCCGAGATCCGGCCACCTCCTCTCCGTCTCAGGCGAACTCCGGCGAGGATCCGGCCAGCCTCGGTTCGCGCGCCCGGATCCGATCTCGGTTGACCTCTTCCCCCAGAAATTCCCTCCAAGTCATATTTCTGCAAATATTTTGTTGCATTTTCATCATGCCATAACTTTGCACCCGTGGCTCCGTTTTGGGCATATAGTATGTCAAATTGTTCGCCTCGACGAGTACATCATTTCATCTCATTGCATCATTTTCATTTGAGCTCATCTTGATGCCCGAAATGCTGTTAGAATAGGGCTATGTGATGTTAGTTTCAGATTCTTATCAGAACATGCTCATTTGTCATTTTTGCCATGTTTGATGTGTGCATCCTATGAGGTTGATGTCTACATGTGTTTTGTAATATGCCATTCCATCTTTACAGGGGTGTATGCCATGTATTTTATTGATCTCTGTGGTGACTAGCACAAGCATGCAAACTAGGCTTCATGATGTTGCTGATTTCAGCCCCTGTTTTGCTGATATTTTTATGTCATGTTAACTTGATGCTACCGAGAGATCCATGCTTATTTTGAGATACTTCAGTAAGGATGTTTTGAACATATGGTTATGCTCTATCCATCCATGCCCTTGTTTGCAATTATGGAGTGCCATAGCTTGAGTCAATCGAGCTCTACTTTTTCTATAAAATGTTTCCTGGCAGGTTGTTTACATGTTATTCAATTTTGCCAAGGTTGTTGTAGTTGATCCGTGTATGCTATGATGTTGTTCTTGCCATGTATAGCTTCTATGCCATGTCTTCTTACTGCGAGTTGCCTTGACATGCTATGTATTGCTCTGTGGTGAGTGGTTCAAGCTCACCAACATGCCTACTTATTGTTGTTCCTGCCATGTATGAATCTGTAATATAACTTGCCATGTTTACATGGGTTCCATCATATTTTCTGTGCCCTTTTGGCTCATGGTCACTAAGGGACTTTTGTTCTATGCAATTAGTAGGTTCGTTCCATGCTCTAATTTGACATGATAGATTGCTGTAACATTTTGTTTGATAGCTCTAAACATTGCAACCTGATGTTATTTCTGCAAAGTCTGAAACTGTTATTATATGCAATCTTGCCATGTCATTTTCAGCATGTTCTAGTGATTTCTGGAGATAGCTCAGTGTTCATGTTTTGTTATGCTTTGCCTGTACATCACGTCCATGCCTTTTGCTATCATGTTAAGATGTTGTAGCTTGTTGTTTTGGTGCTTGCAATATGCCTAGTTGCTGTTTTGGACAGCGTGTCCTTTAAACTTGTATAGAGTGTATGTGTTGAACCGTTGCTCCGTTTTGAGTGTGCTCTATGTGAAACTTGCTTGATTTTGCATGTAGCTTCATATTACCATGTTGCATCCTTGTTTTGAGGTGTTTGCTTGATGTTTGTATGCATTTCGCATCAATTCCATGCTTAACTTGTTTTGCTCATATCTTCTAGGCCGTAGCTCCGAATTAAATGAACTTTATATGTAACTTGACTAGAATTTCGTGTAGATCATCGTGGTGCATCTTAACTTGCTGTTTAACAACTTGAACATAAGGTTTATCCAGATCTGGACAAATTTCGAAATTTGCATATGAGGACTTACCGGAATTGTTATATGCTGTTTCCGGCCTCATTTAAACTTGCTTTGATGTGTTGGTCTTGTATGCATCATCTCTTGCCATGAGTAGCTTCATGTAGTCTTGTCATGCATCATGCTTGTTGTGCATCATATCTTGTCCATGTGTGGTGTGTTTACTATGTTGTGTGCTTCTTCTTGTTAGTTCCCGTTTCGTTGCGATCGTGAGGATTCGTTCGTCTACGCTTGGTTCGGCTTCATCCGTTCGTCTTCTTCATGGACTCGTTCTTCTTCCTTGCGGGATTTCAGGCAAGATGACCGCTACCCTGGATCTCACTACTATCATTGCTATGCTAGTTGCTTCGTTCTATCGCTATGCTGCGCTACCTATTACCTGTTCCTCAAGCCTCCCAAATTGCCATGTCAGCCTCTAACCTTTTGCACCCTTCCTAGCAAACTGTTGTTTGGCTATGTTACCGCTTTGCTCAGCCCCTCTTATAGCGTTGTTAGTTGCAGGTGAAGATGAAGTTTGTTCCTTGTTGGAACATGGAGATGCTGTTCCTTGTTGGAACATGTTTACTTGTTGGTATATCACAATATCTCTTATATTATTAATGCATCTATATACTTGGTAAAGGGTGGAAGGCTCGGCCTTATGCCTGGTGTTTTGTTCCACTCTTGCCGCCCTAGTTTCCGTCATATCGGTATTATGTTCCCGGATTTTGCGTCCCTAACGCGGTCGGGTGATTTATGGGACCCCCTTGACAGTTCGCTTTGAATAAGACTTTTCCAGTAAGGCCCAACATTGGTTTTACCATTTGCCTCACCTATGCCCTTTTTCCCTTGGGTTTCCGGAGCCCAAGGGTCATCTTATTTTACCCCGGGCGGTGCTCGTCGTGAGTGCTGGTCCAAAGCTATCGACCGCGGTGTACCGGGGCAACTCTGGGTTCGCCTATCGGAAGTTTGGACAATCCGGTGTGCCACGAGACCGAGATATGTGCAGCTCCTATCAGGATTTGTCGGCACATCCAGGCGGCTTTGCTGGTCTTGTTTTATTGTTGTCGAAATGTCTAGTAGCGGGATTACGAGACTGATCGGGTCTTCCGGGAGAAGAATATCCTTCGTTGATCGCGAGAGCTTATCATGGGCTAAGTTGGGACACCCTGCAGGGTATAAAGTTTCGAGAGCCGTGCCCGCGGTTATGTGGCAGATGGGAATTTGTTAATGTCCGGTTGTAGTAAACTTGAAGTAAACTCTTCTGAAATACACCAACCGTGTGCGTAACCGTGAGTGTCTCTTTTCGGGGTTGATCGAGAGGAGAACACGGTTTACGGGTTATGTCGGCGTAAGTAGGAGTTCAGGATCACTTCTTGATCATAACTAGTTGACGACCGTTCCTTTGTTTCTCTTCTCGCTCTCATTTGCGTATGTTAGCCACCATATCATGCTTAGTCGCTGCCGCAACCTCACCACTTTACCCCTTCCTTACCCTTTAAGCTTTGCTAGTCTTGATACCCATGGTAATGGGATTGAAGAGTCCTCGTGGCTCACAGATTACTGCACCAACAGTTGCAGGTACAGGTTGTGCGATGATCTTGACGCGAGAGCGATGTTTGCTTGTATTGGAGTTCTTCTTCTTCTTCTTCTTCGATCAGGGGATAGGTTCCAGGTCGGCAGCCTGGGCTAGCAGGGTGGATGTCGTTTGAGTTTCTGTTTATGTTTCATCCGTAGTCGGATGTTGTTCTCATGTATGTTGTTGATGTATTCTTGTGGCATTCGTGCCTTATGTATGTATCCCACTATTTTTTTTTTTGACTGGGAAAAATTGTGTATCCCACTATTATGTAATGTTGATGTAATGATATCCACCTTGCAAAAGCGTTCCAATATGCGGGTCTATCCTTGGTGGGACCGTCGAGTTCCTTTTGGACAGGGTCGCATATTGGGCGTGACAATAACCTTGCGCCGGAGACCCTTTCGGGTCCCGTGGCCTTCTTCACCGGCACCTCGTAAGGCGCCGGAACCAGCATCTCCGTTAGGAGAGCATCTGTTGGATCCTCAGACAGGGGGGTTGGGCAATCGATCTGCTACGCAGTCTCTACCCAGTCCTGTTAATAGCATGGAGGCTTAGGTCCCGCACATGATTAAACTGGGGGAAATAAACATCCTGTGAGATATAAAAAACTTACTGATAACCCACAAGTATAGGGGATCAACTGTAGCCTCTTTCGATAAGTAAGAGTGTCGAACCCAACGAGGAGCTAAAGGTAGAACAAATATTCCCTCAAGTTCTATCGACCACCGATACAACTCTACGCACGCTTGACGTTCGCTTTACCTAGAACAAGTATGAAACTAGAAGTACTTTGTAGGTGATTTTGGGTAAGCTTGCAAGAAAGTAAAGATCATGTAAATAAAGACTAGGGTCTGTTTAGATAAAAACACAACTAAAGTAAATATGGCGAGTGTGGAAAAGTGGTGGTAGGAGTTGTGGAATTGTCCCTAAGCAATTGACTATGTTACTAGACCGGTAATCACTATTGCAATTCTATTTGAGGGAGAGGCATAAGCTAACATATCATCCCTTACTTGTAATTCTATGCACTTATGATTGGAACTATAGCAAGCATCCGCAACTACTAAAGATTCATTAAGGTAAAACCCAACCATAGCATTAAAGCATCAAGTCCCCTTTTATCCCATATGCAAACAACCTACTTACTCGGGTTTGTGTTTCAGTCACTCACGCAACCCACCATAAGCAAATCATAAACATATTGCAAACCCTACAGCGGGAATCCCTCTCGCTTGCGCGACACACAGGGCACAATAGGACAGCGTCAATAATAAAACATGCAACTCAAACCAATCATAGCAATTCATCAATCACCGATAGGACAACGAAAATCTACTCAGACATCATAGGATGGCAACACATCATTGGATAATAATATGAAGCATAAAGCACCATGTTCAAGTAGAGGGTACAACGGGTTGCGGGAGAGTGGACTGCTGAATATAGAAGGGGGAAGGTGATGGAGATGTTGGTGAAGATGACGGTGGTGTTGGTGTAGATCGCGGTGATGATGATGGCCCCCGGCAGCGCTCCGGCGCCACCGGAAGCAAAGGGGAGAGAGGCCCCCTTCTTCTTCTTCTTCCTTGACCTCCTCCCTAGATGGGAGAAGGGTTTCCCCTCTGGTGCTGGGCTCCCATGGCTTGGGAGGGTCGAGAGCCCCTCCGAGATTGGATCTATCTCTCTGTTCTGCTGCCCTTTCACCGTTTCGGGTATATATGGAGAGCCGTAACTCCGATTGGCCTAAAACCTTCGCCGTGATTTTTTTCCGTATATTAGCTTTCTTGCGGCAAAAGAAGAGCATCAACTGCCTTACGGTGGGCTCACGAGGGTAGGGGGCGCGCCCCCCTGCCTCGTGACCACCTCGGGCACTGGTTCGCGTTGATTTTCCTTCCAAATTTTCCATATTTTCCAAAAATAAGCTCCGTCCGTTTTTATCCCGTTTGGACTCCATTTGATATGGATATTCTGTGAAACAAAAAACATGCAACAGACAGGGACTAGCACTGGGCACTGGATCAATATGTTAGTCCCAAAAATAATATAAAAAGTTGCCAAAAGGTATATGAAAGTTGAATAATATTGGCATGGAACAATAAAAAATTATAGATACGACAGAGACGTATCAGCATCCCCAAGCTTATTTCCTGCTCGTCCTCGAGTAGGTAAATGATAAAAAAATAATTTTTGATGTGGAATGCTACCTAGCATAATCTTGATCATATGTCTAATCATGGCATGAATATTAAGAAACGAGTGATTCAAGGCAATATTCTATCGTTTGACATAAAAACAATAATACTTGAAGCATACCAACCAAGAAATTATGTCTTATTGAAATAACATAGCCAAAGAAAGCTCATCCCTACAAAATCATATAGTCTGGCTATGCTCCATCTTCACCACACAAATTTGAGCAAGGTGCTTCCTCCATCGAGGTGCATAAGTCACCTTACTAGAAAGTGGACCCACTAATGGCACGCCTGTCGCATTTGGTCCGCCGGTCAGAGTGCTTACTATTGTCATATCACTATTATCTTTCGATTTATAACATGTGGGACCGAGTGTGAGCGAACAGACCTCAATCGATGGCAAAATCGCCTGCCGGATGCACTTTGGGACAGACGAGTGTCGGTGTCAAAACCGGCGGATCTCAGGTAGGGTGTCCGAATTGTGTGTCTAAGGTCGATGGTAATAGGAGATAGGGGACACAATGTTTACCCAGGTTCGGGCCCTCTCTATGGAGGTAATACCCTACTTCCTGCTTGATTGATCTTGATGAATATGAATATTACAAGAGTTGATCTACCACGAGATCGTAATGGCTAAAACCCTAGAAGTCTAGCCTGTATGACTATGATTATGATCGTTCGGTCCTATGGACCTAGCCCTCTAGTTTACATAAACACCAGACGGATCTAGGGTTACACAAAGTCGGTTACAGAGAAAGGAATCTTCATATTTGGTCGCCAAGCTTGCCTTCTACGCCAAGGAGAGTCCCATCTGGACACGGGAGAGAGTATTCGGTCTTGTATCTTCACAGCCCAGTAGTCCGGCCCATGTCCAATAGGCCGGACGCCCAAGGACTTATAGTCCGGGACTCCCTCAGTAGCCCTGAACTAGGCTTCAATGACGAGGTGTCCGGCGCGCAGATTGTCTTCGGCATTGCAAGGCGGGTTCCCCTTTCCAAATACTCCAAGATAGTCTTCGGACGGAGCATGTCCAGATCTGCAACACAAGTACCAGACACACAGCCGTAGAGAGTATAACATTTCACGTGTCCCAGCCGCTGACAACTTTTTGCAAGATGGCATCACGTCTGCCCGGTCATTATTTTGAACCGTTTTCGTCTGCCGTTCTGCGTTTCGAGATGTGGTTTCCATTGGCACGTCTTGTCAAAGCAAAGATCGTGTCCCCTTATTGCGGCATTCTCATCAATACGGCTGTGGGTAATCCAACCGTGCCGTTTGCACAACCCTTGGGAATAGGCGAGTTTTAAGGCGAGTGGGGAGGCATTCAACATTCACTGCCTTTATAAGGGGATAAGGATTCCCTTTCTTCACCCACGCCTTCTCTCTTCCTCTGCCCTTCCATTATTGAGCTCTAGCGCCCAAGTTCTCATATTTTCCGCTTCGAGCAAGCACTCAACCATGTCCTGATCTGGAGGGCAAGGCAGGTGGATGGCCTCCCCCCTTAAGGAGAAGGACATCGCCGAGCTTCAGGAGGCCAGGTATCTGGTGAAAGAAATCGCCCACAGGCTTCCGACCAAGGGGCAAGTCGTCCCTACACCGAAGCCCAACGAGAGGGTGGTGTTCCTCCCTCATTTCGTCCGTGGGTTAGGGTTTCCTCTCCAACCTTTGGTCCGCGAACTTATGTTCTATTATGGGCTAGATTTCCATGATCCAGCCCTGAACTCTTTCCTCAACATCTCGGCATTCATTGTTGTGTGTGAGGCTTTCCTCCGCATCCAGCCCCACTTCGGACTATGGCTCAAGATCTTCAACGTGAAGCTGAAGGTTGTGGATGGCCAACACGCGGAGTGCGGAGAAGCCATGGTGAGCAAGATGCCCAACGTCACATGGCCCAAAGGCATGTTTGTGGAGACTGTCAAGGAGTGGAAGAAGCTGTGGTTCTATATCACAGGACCCCGCGACGCCACCTGGATGGAGAAGGGCCCAAATTGGTCTTCGTCGAATGAGCTGATAGCGCTGCAAACGCGCATCCAAAGCATGGTGGACAAAAATATCAAGCTCGTCGACGTGATCCGGGTGATGCTAGTTTGCCGGATCCTCCCCTGCCAAAGCCGAACCTCCCCTTTATGGGAATTCGATTCGGAGAAGCACCAAACCTTGGTGAGGCTATTCGGAACGACTCACGAAGATGCCTGGAAGTTGCTCTTCAAGGGAGACGAGAAGCCGTCGGCCATAGACTCGGACCGCGGGCACGATCTTGCCCACTCCGCCAATATGTTAAGTCCCTGACGTCTCAAGGTGTACCCTCTACTTGCTTGTTCAAGGAGGGTAACTAAACTTTACTGATTTATTCTTTCAGGTATGGACAGAGAAAGCGGAGCGGAATCAATGTTCGGCTCCGCTGCCCGAAGAACCAGTCATCCTGCTCCTGGCGAAGATGATGGTCCTGGTGCCCTATCAGCCACCGGAGAAGAAGGCCAAGGGGGGCCGGGGTGGCCCCCGCCGGCAGGGCGGTTCGGACATGATGTCCGAAGACAAGACTCACTCCTCTACCACCGAAGATGACGACGAGGAAGAGGAGAAGAGCAACTCTCCCCCTATTGGGGGGAGGAAGAAGAGGGTGGCCTCCACAAATCTCGAGGTGGAGGCGCCCAAGAGGGGGAAGGCCCCCCTCCCGGATAACTCCGCGTGGGACGTCGACATTAGCCCTGAGCGACGCCCCCGAAGCAAGCCCCTGGCCGCGTCATAAGTACTAAAACTCGTATATGACCATATATCCGGCCTCTCCTCTTCATTGTATTAACATGGTTAATTATGCTATTGTAGTCCGGCCCACGACAGCTCCCAGGGATCCTCATCAAGAGGTTCGTTGGATTCAAAGGCGATGGCCAGTGAGTCACCGCGGCCGCTTACTCTCCCGCGACCAAGGGCGACGCCGAGGTGCTGTCACGAAGGACTTTCCCAGGCTAGGGAGAGTCTCAGGAGGCCCTCAAAGTGGCGCCAGAGGGTGCAACCTCAGCCACCGGACACATGGGGGAACAAATCCCCATGGAGACTAGCGATAGGGGCCATGTTTAGTTCGGCCCCCATGCGGATACGGTTCCGGAGACCTATACGGCTTCGGAGTCCGGTGTACAGCCTCCTTTGAAAGAAGGAGGTGTGCCTATCCCGCAGGTGACCTCTGTCCAACCAGGGGCACCGAACAATCTTCTGGAAGCGCTACGAGGCGCTTCCATTGTGGAGGAACACCGTATCCTTATGTGTACGGTGATTGAGAGGGTTCAGTGCGTTAAGAGCGGACTGACCGAAGCCTGTAGGAGCCTACTGACAGGTTTTGAGGTAAGCGACGCAAAAAGATAAAGTCCCGATACAGACAGTAGCCCCTGAGACACTGTCTAGTGTTCGGAAAGAAAAGCCGGACAGAGGATCAATTAAATTTCGCAGGAAACTAACTAAATATGTGTTATGTGAATAAGCAGGCGTCGTTGCTGGCTGTGACCTCACACACTGCAGAAGTCTCCGGACTAAAGCAGAGACTGGAGCGGGCCGAGGAGGAGCTCGGCTAGGCGAGGAAGCAGCTAGACGACAAGCAAGGTATGTAATGACTCGCTATATATTCAGAAAGAATAAATGATGTGTCGTGACCGTAGTGTCATGATATGTGTAGGAGCGACGACCGAGGTCGAGGCCCTAAAAAAGGCCCTGGCCAAAACCGAGGAGCAAGCTGCCAAGGAGCAAACCACCCGTAAGAAGCTCAAGGCCAGGCTTAACGAGGTCTAGAAAGAGCTCCAGGACGCTGTGAAAAAATGTGAGGCCTTGGAGTGCGATGTTGCGGATCGAGAGATCAAACTTGCCGAGGCTCGCCAAAGCGCGGAAGAGACCCGGGTTGAAGCCTAGGGCGCCCTCCAGGAGATCCAGGAGGCCAAGAAGATCACGTCGGGTAAGGTGTTTAGTATGCAAAGCAAGTATCTGAAGAAGAAGTATTTCTTACTAACCCGGATTCGGAGTTCTCCAGGGGCGTTTGCGGATCTGCCTCGCAGTGTGTCAGACGCTGCGGAGTTCTTCCGAGCCGAAGAAGGGAGCTCAACGGAGAAGCTGTTCTGGGTGCAATATCTTGCGCCAGAACATCCAGTGCCCTTCACTGATCGGCTAAAACAGTTGGTCAAGCTGCACAGGGTGGCCGAACTTGCCATGAAGGATTTAATAATCCAGTTGTGGCCTACCGAAGCTATACCCAGCAGCTATGTCGGTCTCGTGAAGCGGCTGGTGGTGCCTGCCCCCGGCTGGACGTCGTCAAGGAGTCAGCCTGCATTGAGGGCGCGCGCATGGCCTTCGCCAGTGTCAAGGTGTGGTGGGCGAAGATGGATGACGTTAAGCTTGTGACCGAAGGGCCGCCCGAGGGCAAAGCGCACCGCACGCCCGAGCGGTATTTTGAAGACGTCCTGGAGGTGTCTCGCATTGTGGCGACGCAATGTGCGCAAGACATTATCTTTGAATGAATATATTAATGTTGTCTCTGCCTTGTATGATGAAACAAAGTTGTTATGTAATATAATGTTTGTTATGTTTAAAAATTTTACCTCCTGTGCGGCCGTGTTGCATGAAATCTAAGAGTTGGACAGTCGTCGGCTTCTGCCCCCACGTAGGTAGTACGGGGTTGTTTGGGATGGAATCTAAACACTCTTGATCCAATTGTTTGGTCCTTGAAGGAGGTGTTTAGCACAACGAACCAGGAAATCAGACTATGCGGCTTCAACACCCTCACTTAGCCATAGGAGTTCGATAACAAAAAAATGTAGGCGCAGCCCCTAGTTTCTTAACTAGGATGCTGAAAACACCTGATCGGGTAAGTACCGATCCCTCGCATAATGCAGAAAAAATCTCTAACGATTTGAAGCCTCTGAAGAGCTGACCGGCTCTCGGCGCATCATGACAGTCAGTTTACGGCTTTCTCTACTGAGGTGCTCCTTCGGTAAACCAGGGCACAATTGCAATAGTTATCCCTTTACAACCTTAGCGGATATAGCGGAATGTATGGTAGCTAGCACAGGAGCCGGGTAACCAAACTATTGAACAAAAACATGATTCTGAGCCAATGCATATAGTGCTAAATTCGGGATGCCGAACTATACTGTAAAAAATATTCGGACTTTGTTGCCGCAGTGCGGGGCGCTATAAAGCCCCTAGCAAATGTGAAACGTACCAAAGTGTACGGGTGCTATCTGATAAGGTTATCAACAGAAAAAGGAAAACAGAGAGGGAGCAAGGGTAATGAGCTGCGGCCCTATAATTTGGGCCGCAAACTGTTTCCATTATAATTTAATTAATACGTCAAAGCGCATTGACACAAATAGTGTGATAAGCAACAGGCTATTTAACATGCCACAACCAAGGCAGAGCTGCATGTGGGTCCTGAAAACAGGTAGAGTGATCGTTAAAGAAACCACCTAGAAATTCCCCTGTACGTCTGTGCTTCTTGCCATCTTGGTGTATTTATCCTTTGACAGGACCGGTCATCAGACTGTCAGGAAAGACCTGTGGAAAAGAAACCTGAAAAGGAGAGGAAGGAAATAGTGAAAGTATGTGTGTCCGGGAGCGGTCGAGCCGTATTGTGGATCACAAGGTAGGTATGCCTCCGTCTATGCCCATGGTATTTTGAGTGCGTAGTTACGTACGCGCGGTGTGAAAGCCACCAATTGATCGGGAATGGGACGGAGGCCAAATTGCTAATCGAGTTCTCGACGAGCCGAGCTATCCTACTGCGGAATACTCCGGAGTCTCTTGATAGTGTCCGGGAGTTCGGCTACTGAATTGAGGTTCTGCTTGAGAAGGCCGCTCTGTACTTCTGCTGCTAAGGCAGTGGTGTGCTCCTCGGTACGGAGGGAGCATTCCGTGTTTCCATTAACTGTTATGACGCCGCATGGTCCGGGAATCTTGAGCTTGAGATAAGCATAGTGTGGCACCGCATTGAATCGAGCGAATGCGGTTCATCCAAGCAGTGCGTGATAGCCGCTGCGAAAAGGGATGATATCGAAGATTAAGTCTTTGCTTTGGAAGTTGTCCGGAGATCCGAAGACAACCTCTAGTGTGATTGATCCCGTATAACGAGCCTCTACACCTGGTATGACTCCTTTAAAGGTAGTCTTTGTGGGCTTGATCCACGATGGATTAATGCCCATTTTGCACATTGTGTCCTGATAGAGCAGATTGAGGCTCCTACCACCGTCCATTAGGACTCGCGTCAGGTGAAATCCATCAATGATTGGGTCAAGGACCAGTGCGGCTGAACCGCCATGATGGATACTGGTCGGATGATCCCGACGATCAAAGGTGATCAGGCATGACGACCATGGATTGAATTTTGGGGCGACTGGCTCTATCGCATAGACATCCCTGAGTGCGCGCTTGCGCTCCCTCTTGGAGATGTGTGTAGCATATATCATGTTCACCGTTTTGAGCTTAGGGGGAAACTTCTTCTGTCCCCCTATGTTCGGTTGTCGGGGCTCCTTGTCATCGTCCTCGCTTTGCAATCCCTTTTCCTTGATCTCCACATTTAACTTGCCGGCCTGTTTAAAAACCCAACAATCTTTGTTGATATGATTGGCTGGTTTGTCTGGGGTGCCATGGATCTGACACGGACGGTGGAGTATGCGGTCCAAACTGGATGGTCCCGAATTGTTTCTTTTATATGGCTTCTTCCGCTGAACAGACTTGGAGCCACTGAATCCGGCGTTGACTATAGTGTCATCGGTGTTATCACCATTGCTTCGATGTTTGAACTTATTGCGTCGGAGCTTGCCATTGGTGTTTTTGACCTCGGAGGTGCCCGCTTCGCTTGCCGTGTTTTTGCTACGGTCTAGCCAACCATCCTCACCCGCACAAAAGCGGGTCATGAGTGCCGTGAGGGCTGCCATGTACTTCGGCTTTTCTTGGCCGAGGTGGCGGGCGAGCCATTCATCGCGGATGCTATGTTTAAAGGCTGCTAGGGCTTCGGCATCCGGACAGTGGACGATCTGGTTCTTTTTAGTTAGGAACCTAGTCCAGAATTTCCTGGCCGACTCTCCAGGCTGTTGAACTATGTGGCTTAATTCATCGGCGTCTGGTGGCCGAACATATGTACCTTGGAAGTTGTCAAGGAAGGCTTCTTCCAAGTCCTCCCAGCTGCCAATAGAATTTTCACGCAGACTATTTAACCAGTGCCGAGCTGGCCCTTTGAGTTTTAGTGGGAGGTATTTGATGGCGTGAAGGTCATCTCCGCGGTCCATATGGATGTGGAGAATAAAATCCTCGATCCATACCGCGGGATCAGTTGTTCCATCGTATGATTTGATATTTACGGGTTTAAACCCTTCTGGGAATTCATGATCCATTACTTCATCCGTCAAGTAAAGAGGGTGTGAGGCGCCTCTATATTGGGCCACGTTGCAACGTAGCTCTGATGAAGTCCGTCTGCGGTTTTCGGCCCGGGCGTGGCTAGGCTTGTCACGTCCGAATAGATAGCCGTCGTCATGTGTCAAGGCATGTCCTCGCGATCCGTAGATCGATCTGGTATGTCATGCTCTATTGTCCAGGTCTTGCCGAAGGTCATATGTATAACTCTGAGCTGTTTTATCCCTGCCTTTATGGCGAGGTGGGGCGGTCTGGTGTTCTGCTTGAGTTGCAGCTTTATCCCGACCACGTGGTGGTCGATCAGCCACATTACGCGATGATGGTACGGGCTCCGGCGCCTCGTCATCGAACTGAGGTAGCAATTTGTGCTTCGGGTAACTTTTGGCTGGGCCTTTAAAGCCGTATTCTTTGTCTGCCAGGACATCAGTCCATCTATCGTTGAGCAGATCTTCATCAGCTTGAAGCTGTTGTTGCTTATTTTTTAGGCTCCTTGCAGTGGCTATTAGCTGGCGCTTAAAGCGCTCCTGCTCGAGAGGTTCCTCAGGCACGATAAAATCCTGATTGCCAAGGATCACCTCATCCTCGGAGGGCGGAATATAAGTGCTGCCTTCTGAGTCGTCTTTTATGGCTTGTTCATCAGGGCTAACTTTACCATCCTCCCGATCGTCCTGTTCGGCCGTTTGTTCGTCGGGATCTTATCTGTCTTCGGCACCGTCCGGAGTGTTATCGTCTCCTGTGTCAGTGTTGCTGTCCTTGCTGCAGCGGGATTTAGAGCAGCGCCGCTAACGCTGGCGCTTTGGTTGTTTCTTGGGAGGTTCATCCTCAACTGGATTTTCCTTGTCCCCTCCGTTATTCTATTTAGGTGTATCCACCATGTATATGTTGTACGAAGACGTGGCCTTCCAACATCCGGTGAACGGCGGGTTTTGGCCCAGCTCCTCCTCGGCATCGTCGTCCATACCGTCGATGTCCTCGAAGCCGTAATCAAGCATGTCGGTTAAGTCCTCGACAGTGGCTATGAAGTGGTGGTGGGTGGGAAGAGAAATTCTCCATCATCACCCTATAGTTTGAACCGGATATAATTCGGCTGAGAGTCCCCTGCCGAGGATAGTGCTTTTAATGAATTTAACACGTCGCCCAAAGGTGAGTGCGAAAAAATGTTTGCGGAGCTAAATTCAACGATCGATGACAGATTGAGCTCGATGCACGTGGACGAGCATGGTTCAGAACCTGTAGCCGGAAACGAGTCCGAGGCTCCGGTGACATAGACTCTGCTTGAGGTTGGGTATGTGTGCGGCTCTGATGCCGTCGAGACTGCAACATCCATGGAGGGGTTGAGCTTCCTGTCTTCGGATGGCGCGATCTGCTCCAGATCTAAGGCCGGAGCAGTTACAGGTGCAATCTTCAGGGTATAGTCCGATGAAAGATTTAAGTCATGTTCATCGTGGTGAAGGGAAGCGGCTGCCGAGGCCTCGAATCCGTCAAAGATCAAATCTCCGCGGATATCTGCGACGTAGTTTAAGCTCCTGAATCTGACCTGACGGCCAGGGGTGTAGCTTTCGATCTGCTCCAGATGACCAAGAGACTTGGCCCGCAGTGCGAAGCTGCCAAACATGAAGATCTATCCGGGGAGGAAGACTTCCCCTTGAACAGTATTGTCATAGATAATTGAAGGAGCCATCGAACCTTTTGAGGACGGCACAGTGGAAAGCACCAATGTCGGTGTCAAAACAGGCGAATCTCGGCTATGGGGTCCCGAACTGTGCGTCTAAGGTCGATGGTAACATGAGACAGGGGACACAATGTTTACCCAGGTTCGGACCCTCTCTATGGAGGTAATACCCTATTTCTTGCTTGATTGACCTTGATGAATATGAGTATTACGAGAGTTGATCTACCATAAGATCACAATGGCTAAAACCCTAGAAGTCTAGCCTGTATGACTATGATTATGATCGTTCGCTCCTACGGACCTAGCCCTCCGGTTTATATATACACCGGAGGGATCTAGGGTTACACAAAGTCGGTTACAGAGAAAGGAATCTTCATATTTGGTCGCCAAGCTTGCCTTCCACGCCAAGGAGAGTCCCATCTGGACACGGGAGAAAGTCTTCGGTCTTGTATCTTCACAACCCATTAGTCCAGCCCATGTCCAACAGGCTGGACGCCCGAGGACCCCTTAGTCCAGGACTCCCTCAATGAGGAGCAAGAAGGGATACGGGCTGGTCGTGTCATGCAAGAAAATGGCTGGTCTCATGTTTAAAACTTGTTGTACTATAGTAGAGGTAGATGTACTGTAGACGTAGATGCAGATGTAGACGTATGAATCACCCGCAAAAAGAGGAGTATGTGCACGAAGAGAAGAAATGCACGCACAGACGCACGTACTCTGTGCCTCATTCCCTAACACACACACGCGGGTACACGGTGGAGCTCATTTCAGGATAATTTGACGCATGTAGTAGTTGTTCACTTAGTATAAGGTTGGGAACATGCGTGAACGAATCAAAGTTCGACCATGACATGGTGGCGTGTTAGTTTTTAATTTGTTTCTTCAATGGCACGTACGCAATTTTTTTCTTGAATGGCACGTGAATCGTGCACGTACTCAATGATAGAACATAGAATGGATGGTAGCCATGGACATGGTCAACCCTTTTTGGAGACTACTATGCTAGTACTTTCGTGTACGTTTTAAAAAACTACTACTTTGATGTGTCCTTGTACCCTCGCACAATGATGAGAAGCTTGCTTACTACGCACTCTACATGTTGGGGTACATAGCATGCAATTTCAAAAAAATCCTACGCTCACGCAAGATCTATCTAGGAGATGCATAGAAACGAGAGGGGGAGGGTGTGTCCACGTACCATCATAGACCGAAAGCGGAAGCGTTTGACAACGCAGTTGATGTAGTCGAACTTCTTTTCGTTCCGACCAATCAAGCACCGAACATGTGGCACCTCCGAGTTCTGCACACATTCAGCTCGATGATGTCCCTCGAACAGTTGATCCATCAAAGTGTCTAGGGAGAGTTTCGTCAGCACGACGGCGTGATGACGATGATGGTGAAGTGATCCGCGCAGGGCTTCACCTAAGCACTACGACAATATGACCAGATGCATAAACTATGGAGGGGGGCGCCGCACACGGCTAGGAATCAATGTTGTGTGTTCTAGGGGTGCCCACTCATATATATAGGTTGGAGGGGAGGAGAGGCAACCAAGGGGGTGCCCCAAGTAGGAGGAATCCTACTTGGGTGCCTCCGATTTCGGCCTCCCTTCCTTCCATATTCATTCGGAGGAGGAAGGAAGGAGGAGGGAGGAGAGAAGTTAAGGGGAGGCCGAATCCCTCCCCTTCCTTTCCCTATTATCCTCTTTCCTTCCCCCCTATTTTGGCCTAGATGGGGCGCACCAGCCCCCTAGGGGCTGGTCTGTCCCCTTCTTTGCCCATTAGTCCCATGTAGTTGCCGGGGGATGCCTGGAACCCCTTCCGGTGACCCGATATGTACCCGGTACCCCCAGAACACTTCCCGTGTCCGAATATCATTGTCCTATATATGAATCTTTACCTCTCGACCATTTTTATACTCCTTGTCATGTCCGTGATCTCATCCGGGACTCCGAACAATATCATGTCACCAAATCACATAACCCATATAATAAAAAATCGTCATCGAACGTTAAGCGTGCGGACCCTACGGGTTCGAGAACTATGTAGACATGACCGAGACACCTCTCCGGTTAATAACCAACAGCGGAACCTGGATACTCATATTGGTTCCCACATATTCTACGAAGATCTTTATCAGTCATACCGTAATGACAACATACGTTATTCCCTTTGTCATCGGTACGTTACTAGCCCGAGATTCGATCGTCGGTATCTTCATACCTAGTTCATTCTCATTACTGGAAAGTCTCTTTACTCGTACCGTAATACATCATCCCGCAACTAACCCATTATTCACATTGGTTGCAAGGCTTCTTATGATGTGTATTACCAAGACGGCCCAGAGATACCTCTCCGATACTCGAAGTGAAAAATCCTAATCTCGATCTATGCCAACCCAACAAACACCTTCAGAGATACCTGTAGAGCATCTTTATAATCACCCAGTTATGTTGTGACGTTTGATAGCACATAAGGTATTCATCCGGTATCCGGGAGTTGCATAATCTCATAGTCGAAGGAATATGTATTTGACATCAAGAAAGCAATAGCAATAACACTGAACGATCAACTTGCTAAGCTAACGGATGGGTCTTGTCCATCACATCATTCTCATAATGATGTGATCTTGTTCATCAAATGACAGCACATGACTATGGTTAGGAAACTTAACCATCTTTGATTAACGAGCTAGTCTAGAAGAAGCTTACTAGGGACACGGTGTTCTGTCTATGTATCCACAGATGTATCAAGTTTCTGGTTAGTACAATTCTAGCATGAATAATAAACATTTATCACGATATAAGGAAATATAAAGTAACAACTTAATGATTGCCTCTAGGGCATATTTCCTTCAGTCTCCCACTTGCACTATGAGTAATACATATAGTTCACATCGCCATGTGAATAACACATATTGTTCACATCGCCATGTGATTAACCCGTATAGTTCACATCACCATGTGACCAACACCCAAAGGGTTTACTAGAGTCAATAATCTAGTTCACATCGCTATGTGATTAACACCCAAAGAGTACTAAGGTGTGATCATGTTTTGCTTGTGAGAGAAGTTTTAGTCAACGGGTCTACCACATTCAGACCCGTATGTATTTTGCAAATTTCTATGTTTACAATGCTCTGCATGGAGCCACTTGGAGTCATCCAGATCGGTGTCAAAGCTTGCATCGGCGTAACTCTTTACGACGAACTCTTTATCACCTCCATAACCGAGAAATATTTCCTTAGTCCTCTCAGGATAATTTTGAGCGTTGTCCAGTGATCTACTCCTGGATCACTATTGTACCCCTTGCCAAACTCATGGAAAGGTACGCAGCATGGCATAATTTATAGAACCTATGGCTGAGGCATCGGGAACGACTTTCATTCTCTCTCTATCTTATGCCGTGGTCGGGCTTTGAGTCTTACTCAACTTCACACCTTACAATACAGGCAAGAACTCCTTCTTTGACTGATCCATTTTGAACTCCTTCAAAATCTTGTCAAGGTATGTACTCATTGAAAGTCTTATCAAGTGTACTGATCTATCTCTATAGACCTTGATGCCCAATATATAAGCAGCTTCACTGAGGTCTTTCAATTGAAAAACTTTTATTCAAGTATCCTTTTATGCTATCCAGAAATTCTATATCATTTCCAATTAACAGTATGTCATCCACATATAATATTAGAAATGCTACAGAGCTCCCACTCACTTTCTTTTAAATACAGGCATCTCCAAAAGTCTATATAAAACCATATGCTTTGATCACCTCTTGAAAGCGTATATTCCAACTCCGAGATGCTTGCACCAGTCCATAGATGGATCGTTGGAGCTTGCACACTTTGTTAGTACCTTTAGGATCGACAAAACCTTCTGGTTGCATCATATACAACTTTTCGTTAAGAAATCCATTAAGGAATGCAGTTTCGACGTCCATTTGCCAGATTTCATATTCATAATATGCGGCAATTGCTAACATGATTCGGACAGACTTAAGCATCGCTACTGGTGGGAAAGTATCATTGTAGTCAAATCCTTGAACTTGTCAAAAACATTTTGCAACAAGTCGAGCTTTGTAGACGGTAACATTACCATAAGCGTCCGTCTTCCTCTTGAAGATCCATTTATTCTCAATCGCTTGCCGATCATTGGGTAAGTCCACCAAAGTCCACACTTTGTTCTCATACATGGATCCTATCCCGGATTCCATGGCCTCAAGCCATTTGTCGGAATCTGGGCTCACCATCGCTTCCTCATAGTTCGTAGGTGATACGTCTCCAACGTATCTATAATTTTTTATTGTTCCATGCTATTATATTATCTGTTTTGGATATTTAATGGGATTTATTATGCACTTTTATATTATTTTGGGGACTAACCTACTAACCGAAGGCCTAGTGCAAATTGTTGCTTTTGCCTATTTCGGTGTTTCGCAGAAAAGGAATATCAAACGGAATCCAAACAGAATGAAACCTTCGCGAGGATCATTTTTGGAACAAACGCAATCCAGGAGACTTGGAGTGGACGTCAAGGAAGCCACGAGGTGGCCACGAGGTAGGAGGGCGCGCCCAGGGGGGTAGGCGCGCCCCCACCCTCGTGGGGCCCTCGTAGCTCCACCGACCTACTTCTTCCGCCTATATATACACATATACCCTGAAAACATCAAGGAGCACCACGAAACCTTACTTCCACCACCGCAACCTTCTGTACCCGTGAGATCCCATCTTGGGGCCTTTTCCGGTGCTCCGCCGGAGGGGGAGTCGATCACGAAGGGCTTCTACATCAACAACATAGCCTCTCCGATGATGTTTGAGTAGTTTACCACACACCTTCGAGTCCATAGTTATTAGCTAGATGGCTTCTTATCTCTCTTTGGATCTCAATACAAAGTTCTCCTCGATCTTCTTGGAGATCTATTCAATGCAATACTTTTTGCGGTGTGTTTGTCGAGATCCGATGAATTGTGGGTTTATGATCAAGATTATCTATGAACGATATTTGATTCTTCTCTGAATTCTTATATGGATGATTTGTTATCTTTGCAAGTGTCTTCGAATTATCAGTTTGGTTTGGCCTACTAGATTGATCTTTCTTGCAATAGGAGAAGTAATTAGCTTTGGGTTCAACCTTGTGGTGTCCTTGCCCAATGACAGTAGGGGTAGTAAGGCACGTATTGTATTGTTGCCATCGAGGACAAAAAGATGTGGTTTATATCATATTGCTTGAGTTTATCCCTCTACATCATGTAATGTTGCCTAATGCGTTACTCTGTTCTTATGAACTTAATACTCTAGATGCATGATGGATAGTGGTCGATGTGTGGAGTAATAGTAGTAGATGCAGAATCGTTTCGGTCTACTTGTCGCGGACGTGATGCCTATGTTCATGATCATGCCTAGATATTCTCATAAATATGTGCTTTTCTATCAATTGCTCGACAGTAATTTGTTCACCCACCGTAGAATTTGCTATCTTGAGAGAAGCCACAAGTGAAACCTATGGCCCCAGGGTCTATCTGCCATCATATTAATCTCCCGTCAACTAGCTATTTCTGTTTCCATTTATTTTGCAATCTTTACTTTTCAATCTATACAAAAAAACACCAATTTTTTTATCTTATTATGTTTATCAGATCTCACTTTTGCAAGTGGCCGTGAAGGGATTGACAACCCCTTTATCGCGTTGGTTGCAAGGTTCTTATTTGTTTGTGCAGGTACTAGGGATTTGCGTGTAGTCTCCTACTGGATTGATACCTTGGTTCTCAAAAACTGAGGGAAATACTTACGCTACTCTGCTGCATCACCCTTTCTTCTTCAAGGGAAACCAACACATGCTCAAGAGGTAGCATGAAGGATATCTGGAGCCATTGCCGGGGAGATCTTCGCACAATTCAATACATACCAAGTACCCATCACAAACTCTTATCCCTCACATTACATTATTTTCCATTTGCCTCTTGTTTTCCTCTCCACCACTTCACCTTTGCCGTTTTATTCGCCTTTTTTCTGTTCGACTCTTTTCGCTTGCTTCTTGTGTGCTTGTGTGTTGGATTGTTTGTCACGATGGCTTAAGACAATACTAAATTGTGTGAATTTTCCAATACCAACAAAAATGATTTTATGAGCACCCCGATTGCTCCTATTAACGATGGTGAATCTTGTGAAATTAATGCTGCTTTGTTGAATCTTGTCATGAAAGATCAATTTTCTGGCCTTCCTAGTGAAGATGCCGCTACCCATCTAAACAACTTTGTTGATTTGTGAGATATGCAAAAGAAGAAAGATGTGGATAATGATATTGTTAAATTGAAGCTATTTCCGTTTTCGCTTAGAGATCGTGCTAAAACTTGGTTTTCTTCTTTGCCTAAAAATAGTATTGATTCATGGAATAAGTGCAAAGATGCTTTTATCTCTAAGTATTTTCCTCCCGCTAAGATCATGTCTCTTAGAAATGATATTATGAATTTTATGCAACTTGATCATGAGCATGTTGCACAAGCTTGGGAGAGGATGAAATTAATCATCCGTAATTGCCCTACACATGGTTTGAATTTATGGATGATCTGTCAGATTGGATTTTGCTTCTAGAAATCTTTTAGATTCGGCCGCGGGAGGCACTTTCATGGAAATCACTTTAGGAGAAGCTACTAAACTCCTAGATAATATTATGGTTAATTATTCTCAATGGCACACCGAAAGATCTACTAATAAAAAGGTTCATGCGATTGAAGAGATTAATGTTTTGAGTGGAAAGATGGATGAACTTATGAAATTGTTTGCTAATAAGAGTGTTTATTCAGATCCTAATGATATGCCTTTGTCCACTTTGATTGAGAATAATAATGAATCTATGGATGTGAATTTTGTTGGTAGGAACAATTTTGGTAACAACGCGTATAGAGGAAACTTTAATTCTAGGCCGTTCCCTTGTAATTCCTCTAATAATTATGGTAATTCCAACAACAACTCTTATGGAAATTTTAATAAGATTCCATCTGATTTTGAGACTAGTGTTAACAAATTTATGATTTCGCAAAAGAATTTCAATGCTTTGCTTGAAGAAAAATTGCCTAAGATTGATGAGTTGGCTAGGAACATGGATAGAATTTCTCTTGATGTTGATTCCTTGAAACTTAGATCTATTCCACCTAAGCATGATATCAATGAGTCTCTCAAAGCCATGAGAATTTCCATTGATGAGTGCAAAGAAAGAACCAGTAGGATGCGTGCTAAAAAAGATTGCTTTCTGAAAGCGTGTTCTTCTAGTTTTCATGATAGTAAGGATGAAGATCTAAAAGTGATTGATGTGTCTCCTATTAAAGCTTTGTTTTCTAATATGAATCTTGATAAAGATGGGACTGGAGATGAGTCAACTTTATTTAAAAGGCGTCCCAATGATTCAGAGTTTTTAGATCTTGATGCAAAAATTGGTAAAAGTGGGATTGAAGAGGTCAAAACTTTACATAGCAATGAGCCCACTATTTTGTATTTCAAGGAATTTAATTATGATAATTGATCTTTGACAGATTTTATTTCCTTGTTGCAATCCGTGCTAAATTCTCCTCATGCTTATAGTCAAAATAAAGCTTTTACCAAACATATCGTTGATGCTTTAAGTCAATCTTATGAAGAAAAACTTAAATTAGAAGCCTCTATCCCTAGAAAACTTTATGATGAGTGGGAACCTTCTATTAAAATTAAGATTAAATATCATGAATGCTATGCTTTGTGTGATTTGGGTGCTAGTGTTTCCGCGATTCCAAAAACTTTGTGTGATGTGTTAAGTTTCCGTGAATTTGATGATTGTTCTTTAAATTTGCACCTTGCGGATTCCACCATTAAGAAACCTATGGGAAGGATTAATGATGTTCTTATTGTTGCAAATAGGAATAACGTGCCCGTAGATTTCATTGTTCTAGATATAGATTGCAATCCTACATGTCCTATTATTTTGGTAGACCTTTCCTTAGAACGATTGGTGCAATTATTGATATGAAAGAAGGAAATATTAGATTCCAATTTCCGTTAAGGAATGGCATGGAGCACTTTCCTAGGAAGAAAATTAAATTACCTTATGAATCCATTATGAGGCCACTTATGGATTGCATACCAAAGATGACAATACCTAGGTCTATTCTTGTTTTTATGCCTAGCTAGGGGTGTTAAACAATGGCGCTTGTTGGGAGGCAACCCAATTTTATTTTTGTTCCTTGCTTTTTCTTCCTGTTTAGTAATAAATAGTTCATCTAGCCTCTGGTTATATTTGGTTTTCTGTTTTAGTTAGTGTTTGTGCCAAGTAAAACCTATATGATCTTCTTGGGTGATAATTATTTGATCTTGCTGAAAAAGGCAGAAACTTTCTTCTCATGAAAACAATTGTCAAAAATCACCAGTAAGTGGTAAAATACTGATTCCAATTGCAGTAGATCAATAAACAAATTATTTAGGTCTTCCTATTTTTGCAGAATTCTTTGAGTTACAGAAGTTTGCGTTTGATACAGATTACTATTGACTGTTCTGTTTTTGACAGATTCTGTTTTTCGTGTGTTGTTTGCTTATTTTGATGCATCTATGGCTAGTATCGGGGGGTATGAACCATAGAGAAGTTGGAATACAGTCGGTTTAACACCAATATAATTAAATAATGAGTTCATTACAGTACCTTATTGTGGTGGTTTGTTTTCTTACACTAACGGAGCTCATGAGATTTTCTGTTGAGTTTTGTGTTGTGAAGTTTTCAAGTTTTGGGTAAAGATTTGATAGATTATGGAATAAGGAGTGGCAAGAGCCTAATCTTGGGGATGCCCAAGGCACACCAAGGTAAAATTCAAAGACAACCAAAAGCCTAAGCTTGGGGATGCCCCGGAAGGCATCCCCTCTTTCGTCTTCGTCTATCGGTAACTTTACTTGAGGCTATATTTTTATTCACCACATGATATGTGTTTTGCTTGGAGCGTCTTGCATGAGTTGAGTCTTTGCTTTTTAGTTTATCACAATCAACCTTTCTGTATACACCTTTTGGAGAGACACACACGAATCAGAATTTATTAGAATACTCTTTGTGCTTCACTTATATCTTTTGAGCTAGATAATTTTGCTCTAGTGCTTCGCTTATATCTTTTAGAGCACGGTGGTGGTTTTATTTTATAGAAATTATTGGTCTCTCATGCTTCACTTATATTATTTTGAGAGTCCTTTATAACATCATGGTAATTTGCTTTGGGTATAAAATTAGTCCTAATATGATAGGCATCCAAGATGGATATAATAAAAACTTTCATATAAAGCGCATTGAATACTATGAGAAGTTTGATACTTGATGATTGTTTTGAGATATGAAGATGGTGATATTAGAGTTGTGCTAGTTGAGTAATTGTGAATTTGAGAAATACTTGTGTTGAAGTTTGCATGTCCCGTAGCATGCACGTATGGTAACTGTTGTTTGACAAATTTGAAACATGAGGTGTTCTTTGATTGTCATCCTTATGAGTGGCGGTCGGGGACGAGCGGTGGTCTTTTCCTACCAATCTATCCCCCTAGGAGCATGCGCGTAATGCTTGGTTTTTGATTACTTGTAGATTTTTGCAATAAGTATGTGAGTTCTTTATGACTAATGTTGATTCCATGGATTTCTCACCTTTCCATCATTGCTAGCCTCTTTGGTACCGTGCATTGCCCTTTCTCACCTTGAGAGTTGGTGCAAACTTCGCCGGTACATCCAAACCCCGTGATATGATATGCTCTATCACATATAAACCTCCTTATGTCTTCCTCAAAACAGCCACCATACCTACCTATTATGGCATTTCCGTAGACATTACGAGATATATTGCCAAGCAACTTTCCACCGTTTCATTTATTATGACACGCTTCATCATTGTCATATTGCCTTGCATGATCATGTAGTTTACATCGTATTTGTGGCCTAACCACCATGCATAATTTATCATACATGTCATTCTTGATTCATTGCCCATCCTGGTACACCGCCGGAGGCATTCATATAGAGTCATATTTTGTTCCAGTGTCGAGTTGTAAATAAATAGAAGTGTGATGATCATCATTAATAGAGCATTGTCCCATAAAAAGGCCAAATAAAAAAGGGGAAAGGCCAAACAAAAAAAGAGAAAAGAAAGGCCAAATAAAGAAAGCCCAAAAAAGAAGGGACAATGCTACTATGCTTTTTCCACACTTGTGCTTCAAAGTAGCACCATGATCTTTATGATAGAGTGTTTCTTATTTTGTCACTTTCATATACTAGTGGGAATTTTTCATTATAGAACTTGGCTTGTATATTCCAACAATGGGCTTCCTCAAATGCCCTAGGTCTTCGTGAGCAAGCAAGTTGGATGCACACCCACTTAGTTTCTTTTGTTGAGCTTTCATACATTTATAGCTCTAGTGCATCCGTTGCATGGCAATCCCTACTCCTTGCATTGAGATCAATTGATGGGCATCTCCCTAGCCCATTGATAAGCTGCGTCAATGAGAGACTTTCTTCTTTTTTTGTCTTCTCCACACAACCTCCATCATTATATTCTATTCCACCCATAGTGCTATGTCCATGGCTCAACTCATGTATTGCGTGGAAGTTGAAAAGGTTTGAGAAATACTAAAGTATGAAACAATTGCTTGGCTTGTCATCGGTGTTGTGCATGATCAGAGCATTTTGCGTGACGAAAATGAAGCATGGCCAAACTATATGATTTTGTAGGGATGAGCTTTCTTTGGCTATGTTATTTTGAGAAGACATAGTTGCTTAGTTAGTATGCTTGAAGTATTATTATTTTTGTGTCAATATTAAACTTTTATCTTGAATCTTTCGGATCTTAACATTCATGCCACAATAAAGAAAATCCCATTGAAAATTATGTTAGGTAGCATTCCACATCAAAAATTCTGTTTTTATCATTTACCTACTCGAGGGCGAGAAAGAATTTAGCTTGGGGATGCTTGATAGGTCTCCAACGTATCTATATTTTTTATTGTTCCATGCTATTATATTATCTGTTTCGGATGTTTAATGGGCTTTATTATGCACTTTTATATTATTTTTGGGACTAACCTACTAACCGAAGGCCCAGTGCAAATTGTTGTTTTTTTTGCCTATTTTAGTGTTTCCCAGAAAAGGAATGTCAAACAGAATCCAAATGGAATGAAACCTTCGCGAGGATCGTTTTTGGAACAAACGCAATCTAAGAGACTTGGAGTGGACGTCAAGGAAGCCACGAGGTGGCCACGAGGAAGGAGGGCGCGCCCAGGGGGGTAGGCGCGCCCCCACCCTGGTGGGCCCCTCATAGCTCCACCGACCTACTTCTTTTGCCTATATATACCCATATACACTGAAAACATCCAGGAGCACCACGAAACCCTATTTCCACCGTCGCAACCTTCTGTACCCGTGAGATCCCATCTTGGGGCCTTTTCCGGCGCTCCTCCGAAGGGGGAATCGATCATGGAGGGCTTCTACATCAACACCATAGCCTCTTTGATGATGTGTGAGTAGTTTACCACAGGCCTTCGGGTCCATAGTTATTAGCTAGATGGCTTCTTCTCTCTCTTTGGATCTCAATACAAAGTTCTCCTCGATCTTCTTGGAGATCTATTCGATGAAATACTTTTTGCGGTGTGTTTGTCGAGATCCGATGAATTGTAGGTTGATGATCAAGATTATCTACGAACAATATTTGATTCTTCTCTGAATTCTTATATGCTTGATTTGATATCTTTGCAAGTCTCTTCGAATTATCAGTTTAGTTTGGCGTACTAGATTGATCTTTCTTGCAATGGGATAAGTGCTTAGCTTTGGGTTCAATCTTGCGGTGTCCTTTCCCAGTGACAGCAGGGGCAGCAAGGCACGTATTGTATTGTTGCCATCGAGGATAAAAAGATGGGATTTATATCATATTGCTTGAGTTTATCCCTCTACTTCATGTCATCTTGCCTAATGTGTTACTCTATTTCTTATGAACTTAATACTCTAGATGCATGCTGGATAGCGGTCGATGTGTGGAGTAATATTAGTAGATGCAGAATCATTTCGGTCTACTTGTCGCGGACGTGATGCCTATGATCATGATCATGCCTAGATATTCTCATAACTATGCGCTTTTCTATCAATTGCTCAACAATAATTTGTTCACCCACCATAGAATTTGCTATCTTGAGAGAAGCCACTAGTGAAACCTATGGTCCCCGGGTATATCTTCCATCATATTAATCTCCCGTCAACTAGCTATTTCTGTTGCAGTTTATTTTGCAATCTTTACTTTTCAATCTATACAACAAAAATACCAAAAATAATTATCTTATTATCTTTATCATATCTCACTTTTGCAAGTGGCCGTGAAGGGATTGACAACCCCATTATTGTGTTTGTTGCAAGGTTCTTATTTGTTTGTGTAGGTACTAGGGATTTGCGTGTAGTCTCCTACTGGATTGATACCTTGGTTCTCAAAAACTGAGGGAAATACTTACGCTGCTTTGCTGCATCACCCTTTCCTCTTCAAGGGAAAACCAACGCATGCTTAAGAGGTAGCAGTAGGTTCATCATGGTCTAGTAACATGACCTATAGAACAAGATTACCTTACCACTCTGGTGCGGAACGTGGTCTAGTTGACCCACGAGGATTGTTAGTAACTTGATACAAAGTTTCATGATCATCATCATGAGCTTCCTCTCTAGTTGGTGTAGGCATCACTGGAACTGATTTCTGTGATGAGCTACTTTCCAATTCGAGAGAAGGTACAATTACCTCATCAAGTTCTACTTTCCTTCCACTCACTTCTTTCAAGAGAAACTCCTTCTCTAGAAAGGATCCATTCTTAGCAACAAAGATCTTGCCTTCGGATGTGTGATAGAAGGTGTACCCAATAGTTTCTTTTGGGTATCCTATGAAGACGCACTTCTCCAATTTGGGTTCGAGCTTATCAGGCTGAAACTTTTTCACATAAGCATCGCAACCCCAAAATTTAAGAAACGATAGCTTAGGTTTCTTGCCAAACCACAGTTCATACGGTGTCGTCTCAACGGATTTAGACGGTGCCCTATTTAACGTGAATGCAGCTGTCTCTAATGCATAACCCCAAAAAGTTAGTGGTAAATCGGTAAGAGACATCATAGATCGCACAATATCTAATAAAGTACGGTTACGATGTTTGGACACACCATTACGTCGTGGTGTTCCAGGTGGCGTGAGTTGTGAAACTATTCCACGTTGTTTTAAATGAAGGCCAAACTCGTAACTCAAATATTCGCCTCCGCGATCAGATCGTAGAAACTTTTATTTTCTTGTTACGATGATTCTCCACTTCAGTCCAAAAATCTTTGAACTTTCCAAATGTTTCAGACGTGTGTTTCATCAAGTAGATATATACATATCTGCTCAAATCATCTGTGAAGGTCAGAAAATAATGATACCCGCCGCGAACCTCAAAACTCATCGGACCGCATACATCGGTATGTATTATTTCCAATAAGTCAGTGGCTCATTCCGTTGTTCCGGAGAATGGAGTCTTAGTCATCTTGGCCATGAAGCATGGTTCGCAAGCATCAAATGCTTCATTATCAAGTGATTCCAAAAGTCCATCCGCATGGAGTATCTTTATGCGCTTTACACCAATATGACCTAAACGGCAGTGCCACAAATATGTGGCACTATCATTATCAACTTTATACCTTTTTGGCATCAATATTATGAATATGTGTATCATTACGATCGAGATTCAGTAAACCATTTTAGTGTATGACCATAGAAGGTTTTATTCACATAAACAGAATAACAATTATTCTTTGACTTAAATGAATAACCGTATTGCAATAAACATGATCCAGTCATATCCATGCTCAAAGCAAACACCAAATAACATTTATTTTAGGTTCAACACTAATCCTGAAGGTAAAGGGAGCGTGCAATGGTGATCTTATCAACCTTGGAATCATTTCCAACACACATCGTCACCTCGCCCTTAACTAGTATATGTTCATTTTGAAACTCCTGTTTCTAGTTACAAATCTTAGCAACTGAACCGGTATCAAATAGCCATGCGCTACTATAAACACTAGTAAAGTACACATCAATAACATGTATACCAAATATACCAAGTTTTTTGGGGCAGTTCCGCTTCTAGTGACCATTTCCTTTGCAGTAGAAGCACTCAGTTTCAGGTTTGGGTCTAGCTTTGGGCTTCTTCACTGGAGTGGCAACTTGATTGCCGTTCTTCTTGAAGTTCCCTTTCTTTCCCTTGCCCTTTTTCTTGAAAATAGTGATCTTGTTTAACCATCAACACTTGATGCTATTTCTTGATTTCTACCTTCACTGATTTCAGCATCGCGAAGAGCTTGGGAATCATTTTTGTTATCCATTGCATATTATAGTTCATCATGAAGTTCTAGTAACTTGGTGATAGTGACTAGAGAAATCTGTCAATCACTTTCTTATCTGGAAGATTAACTCCCACTTGATTCAAGCGATTGTAGTACCCAGACATTTTGAGCACATGCTCACTAGCTGAGCTATTCTCCTCCATCTTGTAGGCAAAGTACTATCAGAGGTCTCATACCTCTTAACATGGGCATGAGTCTGAAGTATCATTTTCAGCTCTTGGAACATCTCATATGTTCCATGGCATTCAAAACATTTTCGAAGTCCCGGTTCTAAGGCATAAAGCATGGTGCACTAAACTATCAAGTAGTTATCATACCGAGCTTGTCAAATGTTCATAATGTTTGCATCTGCTCTTGTAATAGGTCTGTCACCTAGCGGTGCATCAAGGACACAATTCTTCTGTGCAGCAATGAGGATAATCCTCAGATCACGGACCCAGTCCGCATCATTGCTACTATCATCTTTGAACTTAGTTTTCTCTAGGAACATATCAAGATAAAATAGGGGAGCTATACGTGAGCTATTGATCTACAACATAGATATGCAAATACTATCAGGACTAAGTTCACGATAAATTAAGTTCAATTAATCATATTACTTAAGAACTTCCACATAGATAGAGATCCCTCAATTCATCTAAATTATCACGTGATCCATATCAACTAAACCATGTCCGACCATCACGTGAGATGGAGTAGTTTTCAATGGTGAACATCTCTATGTTGATCATATCTACTATATGATTCACGTTCGACCTTTCAGTCTCCAGTGTTCCGAGGCCATGTATGTGCATGCTAGGGTCATCAAGTCTAACTCAAGTATTCCTTATGTGAACGTAGAGCTTATTGAGGTAGTCCTGGACTAAGTGGTCCTCGGGCGTCCGGCCTGTTATCCATGGGTCGGACTGATGGGCTGTGAAGACATGAAGGCCAAAGACTGTACCCGTGTCCGAATTGGACTCTACTAAGTGTGGAAGGCAAGCTTGGCGACCGATTATGAAGATTCCTTCTTATGTAACTGACTCTATGTAAACCCTAGACCCCCCCCCCCGGTGTCTATATAAACCGGAGGGGTTAGACCGGAAAGGACACACACATAACCATAGTCATATAGGCTAGACTTCTAGGGTTTAGCCATTACGATCTCGTGGTAGATCAACTCTTGTAATACTCATATTCATCAAGATCAATCAAGAAGGAAGTAGGGTATTACCTCCATAGAGAGGGCCCGAACCTGGGTAAACATCGTGTCCCCTGTCTCCTGTTACCATCGATCCTAGATGCACAGTTCGGGACCCCCTACCCGAGATCCGCCGGTTTTGACACCGACACTTATCACACCCAATCATCATGTGGTGTCTCGACACGATGAACTATCGCAATGGTGCATACTCAGGGAGAACACTTATACATTCAAATTTTAGTGAGGGATCATCTTATAATGCTATCGCCGTACTAAGAAAAATAAGATGCATAAAAGATAAACATCACATGCAATCAAAATATGTGACATGATATGGCCATCATCATCTTGTGCCTTTGATCTCAATCTCCAAAGCACCGTCATGATATCCATCGTCACCGGCTTGACACCTTTATCTCCATCGTAGCGTCGTGATTGTCTCGCCAACTATTGCTTCTACAACTATCGCTAACGCATAGTGATAAACTAAAGCAATTACATGACGTTTGAATTTCATAAAATAAAGCGACAACCATAAGGCTCCTGCTAGTTGCCAATAACTTTTACAAAACATGATCATCTCATACAACTACGTATATCAGATCATGTCTTGACCATATCACATCACAACTTACCCTTCAAAAACAAGTTAGACGACTTCTACTTTGTTGTTGCAAGTTTTAGGTGGCTGCTACGGGATTTTAGTAAGAACCGTTCTACCTACGCATCAAAACCACAACGATGATTTATCAAGTTTGCTGTTTTAACCTTCAACAAGGACTGGCCGCATTCAAATTTGATTCAACTAAAGTTGGAGAAATAGACACCCGCCAGCCACCTTTATGCAAAACTAGTTGCATGTCTGTCGGTGGAACCGGTCTCATGAACATGGTCATGTAAGGGTAGTCTGGGCCGCTTCATCCAACAATACCGCCGAATCAAAATAAGACATTGGTGGGAAGCAGTATGATGATCATCGCCCACCACTCTTTGTGTTCTACTCGTGCATATCATCTACGCATTGACTTGGCTTGGATGCCACTGTTGGGGAACTTAGCATGAAATTTCAAAAAAATTCCTACGCTCACGCAAGATCTATCTAGGAGATGCATAGCAACGAGAGGGTGAGAGTGTGCCCATGTACCCTCGTAGACTGAAAGCGGAAGCGTTTGACAACGCAGTTGATGTAGTCGAACTTCTTCTCGTTCCGACCGGTCAAGCACCCGAACGTACGGCACCTCCGAGCTCTGCACATGTTCCGCTCGATGATGTCCCTCGAACTCTTGATCTAGCCAACTGTCGAGGGAGAGTTTCATCAGCACGATGGCATGGTGACGGTGATGGTGAAGTGATCCACGCAGGGCTTCGCCTAAGCAATACGACAATATGACCAGAGGCATAAACTATGGAGGGGAGCGCCGCACATAGCTAGGAATCAATGTTGTGTGTTCTAGTGGTGCCCCCCTCCTATATATAGGTTGGAGGGGGAGGAGAGGCAGCCAAGGGGGCGCCCCAAGTAGGAGGAATCCTACTTGGGTGCCTCCCAATTCGGCCTCCCTTCCTTCCATCATCATCTGGACGGGAAAGGAAGGAGGAGGGAGGAAAGAAGGAAGGGGGAGGCCGAATCCCTCGCCTTCCTTTCCATCTTCTCCTCTTTCCTTCCCCCCTATTTTGGCCTACATGGGGCGCACCAGCCCCATAGGGGCTGGTTTCTCCCCTTCTTGGCCCATTAGGCCCATGTAGTTGCCAGGGGATGCCCAGAACCCCTTCCGGTGACCCAATATGTACCCGGTACCCCCAGAACACTTCCGGTGTCCGAATATCATCGTCCTATATATGAATATTTACCTCTCTACCATTTCGAGACTCCTCGTCATGTCCATAATCTCATCCGGCACTGCGAACAACATTCGGTCACCAAATCACATAACTCAAAAAATACAAAATCGTCATCGAACGTTAAGCGTGCAGACCCTACGGGTTCGAGAACTATGTAGACATGACCGAGACACCTCTCCGGTCAATAACCAACAGCGGAACCTGGATGCTCATATTGATTCCCACATATTCTATGAAGATCTTTATCGGTCGTACTGTAATGACAACATGCGTTATTCCCTTTGTCATCGGTATGTTACTAGCCCGAGATTTGATCGTCGGTATCTTCATACCTAGTTCAATCTCGTTACTAGCAAGTCTCTTTACTCGTACCATAATACATCATCCCGCAACTAACTCATTAGTCACATTGCTTGCAAGGCTTCTTATGATGTGTATTACCGAGAGGGCCCAGAGATACCTCTCCGATAATCAGAGTGACAAATCCTAATCTCGATCTATGCCAACCCAACAAACACCTTCGGAGATACCTGTAGAGCATATTTATAATCACCCAGTTATGTTGTGACGTTTGATAGCACACAAGGTATTCCTCCAGTATCGGGGAGTTGCATAATCTTATGTCGAAGGAATATGTATTTGACATGAAGAAAGCAATAGAAATAAAACTGAACGATCAACATGCTAAGTTAACAGATGGGTCTTGTCCATCACATCTTTCTCCTAATGATGTGATTCCATTCATCAAATGACAACACATGTCTATTGTTAGGAAACTTAACCATCTTCGATTAACGAGCTAGTCTAGAAGAGGATTACTAGGGACACGGTGTTTTGTCCATGTATCCTCACATGTATGAAGTTTCCGGTTAATACAATTCTAGCATGAATAATAAATATTTATCATGATATAAGGAAATATAAAATAACAACATTATTATTGCCTCTAGGGCATATTTCCTTCACTACATAGCCCACACTTATCTCTACTCCTAAAAAATACTCAGTTGGTGATGATGGTGTGTCTCCATCCGTCATTTTTACCATTAGATCTGCATCTAATGGCTGTGAGGTGAGTTGTGGCATTTTTGCAACAATAGCCCATTTCTCTGCTACAATGTGCTGAAAACCCCTTATTATCTCGAAAGCAACCACATCCCTCCCTCACCTCATCAAAATAGCCTGAGAAATATATTTTGAGTGAAAAGTAATATGTTTTTGGTGGTATATATGTATATCAAAACACGAATGTTTTCTTTCAAGTTTGTGAACATGTATTAGTACTATTCTACTTTGGATCCGTTACAACGCGCGGGCACATTGCTAGTTGTACTTGTAGTTGGAGTATGTGAGCACCTGATATTTCCCCGCCCGGACCAATCCCAAGCTGGCTTCTCACCTTCCTAGCCCACAAAAAAACCCTCCCCCTCCCGCACGCGCTTCCTGCGCGGCCTCAGCTGAGCCCGCCACTCCACATTGATGGCAAGTCAGGGGGACGCGACCTCTCACCACTTCCGCTGTTGAAGCGGCACGACGTCCGAGAGCGCTGCCCGCTGCACAATCGGCATTTTAGGATAATCACAGTGGACGGTAAATTTAGAGCAAGTACAATAAGGTGACAAAAGCATGCTATAAGGATTTAAATATAGTACTATTTGTGCTTAGTCAAAGGAGAGAGAAGAGAAGAGGATTGTAAACTTGTAGCCGTTTGTAGCATGACCTCCAACTTACTTTGTGAGACAAAAGGTGGGGCCATGTATATGATATAGTATACTAAAGGGCCTAACTATTGTACTAGTAGCAGGCTATTAGGTTGGCTCTAGATGATGTGTCAACTTCATATAGCTAGATGTTAGCTATACTATTAACCATGCTCTATGTGTGGTGTGAGTGGGACTAAAGTTTAGTCCCATACTTCTAGGTGAGTTTGAGTTGCACCAAATTATAATGTGATCTAGCATTTGCATGAGCATGATAATAGGAAACCTACACGCGCGCTATTCAGAAATGAGCATGTCCAAGGACAAAAGCTATGTGATAACCCACAAGCGTAGGGGATCGCAACAACTTTCGAGGGTAAATTATTGAACCCAAATTTATTGATTCGACACAAAGGGAGACAAAGAATATTCTCAAGTATTAGCAACTGAGTTGTCAATTCAGCCACACCTGGATAACTTAGTATCTGCAGCAAAGTATTTTGTAGCAAAGTAGTATGATAGTAGTGGTAAAGGTAACAAAAGAGTAATGAAAGCAAAAGTAATTTTTTTGGTGTTTTGTAGTGATTGTAACTATAGCAACGGGAAAGTAAATAAGCGTAAACCAGTATATGGAAAGCTCATAGGCATTGGATCGGTGATGGATAATTATGCCGGATGCGGTTCATCATGTAACAGTCATAACATAGGGTGACACAGAACTAGCTCCAATTCATCAATGTAATGTAGGCATGTATTCCAAATATAGTCATACGTGCTTATGGAGAAGAACTTGCATGACATCTTTTGTCCTACCCTCCCGTGGCAGCGGGGTCCTAATGGAAACTAAGGGATATTAAGGCCTCCTTTTAATAGAGAACCGGAACAAAGCATTAGCACATAGTGAATACATGAACTCCTCAAACTATGGTCATCACCGAGAAGTATCCCGATTATTGTCACTTCGGGGCTGTTGGATCATAACACATAATAGGTGACTATAGACTTGCAAGATAGGATCAAGAACACACATATATTCATGAAAACATAATAGGTTCAGATCTGAAATCATGGCACTCGGGCCCTAGTGATAAGCATTAAGCATAGCAAAGTCATAATAACATCAATCTCAGAACATAGTGGATACTAGGGATCAAAACCTAACAAAACTAACTCGATTACATGATAAATCTCATCCAACCCATCACCGTCCAGGAAGCCTACGATGGAATTACTCACGCACGGCGGTGAGCATCATGAAATTGCTGATGGAGGATGGTTGATGATGACGACGGCGACGAATCCCCTCTCCGAGCCCCGAACGGACTCAGATCAGCCTCCCGAGAGGTTTTAGGGCTTGGCGGCGGCTCCGTATCGTAAAACGTGATGATTTCTTCTCCCTGATTTGTTTCTCTCCTAAAGCAAATATATAGAGTTGGAGTTGGCGCTGGAGAGTCTCCAGGGGGCCCACAAGGTAGGGAGGCGCTACCGAGGGGGGGGCGCCCCCCACCCTCGTGGACTGGGTGTGGGCCCCCTGGTCTTCATCTTTGGCGAGGATTTTTTATTTTTTTTCTAAGATGTTCCATGGAGTTTCAGGTCATTCCGAGAACTTTTGTTTTCTGCACATAAAACAACATCATGGCAATTCTGCTGAAAACAACGTCAGTCCGGGTTAGTTCCATTCAAATCATACAAGTTAGAGTCCAAAACAAGGGCAAAAGTGTTTGGAAAAGTAGATACGACAGAGACATATCAACTCCCCCAAGCTTAAACCCTTGCTTGTCCTCAAGCAATTCAGTTGACAAACTGAAAGAGAAAAAGAAAAACTTTTACAAACTCTGTTTGCTCTTGTTGTTGTAAATATGTCAAGCCAGCATTCTAGTTTTCAGCAAAGATTATAACTAACCACATTTGCAATAATTCTCAGGTCTCATGTTTACTCATATCAATGGCATAATCAACTAGCGAGTCATAATAATAAATCTCGGATGACAACACTTTCTCAAAACAATCACAATATGATATAACAGGATGGTATCTCGCTAGCCCTTTCTGAGACCGCAAAACATAAATGCAGAGCACCTTTAAAGATCAAGGACTGACTAGACATTGTAATTCATGGTAAAAGAGATCCAGTCATAGTCATACCCAATATAAATTAATAGTAATGAATGCAAATGACAGCTGCGCTCTCCAGCTAGTGCTTTTGATAAGAGGGTGATGACTCAACATAAAAGTAAATAGATAGGCCCTTCGCAGAGGGAAGCAGGGTTTTGTAGAGGTGCTAGAGCTCGGTTTTGAAATAGGGATAAATAATATTTTGAGCGGCATACTTTCATTGTCAACATAACAACTAAGAGATGGCGATATCTTCCATGCTACACACATTATAGGCGGTTCCCAAACAGAATGGTAAAGTTTATACTCCCCCTCCACCAACAAGAATCAATCCACGACTTGCTCGAAACAACGAGTGCCTCCAACATACATCAGGTCCCAGGGGGGTTTTGTTTGCAATTAATTTTGATTTAGTTTGCATAAAGCATGGGACTCGGCATCCCGGTGACCAGCCATGTTCTCGTGAGTGAGGAGCGGAGTCCACTCCTCTTGAGAATAACCCGCCTAACATGGAAGATAAGGACAACCATAGTTGATACATGAGATATTCGAGCATACAAAACAGAATGTTTATTTTAAGGTTTAGAGTTTGGCACATACAAATTTACTTGGAACGGTAGGTAAATACCGCATATAGGAAGGTATAGTGGACTCATCTGGAATAACTTTGGGGTTTAAAGGATTGGATGCACAAGCAGTATTCCCGCTTAGTACAAGTGAAGGCTAGCAAAAGACTGGGAAGCGACCAACTAGAGAGCGACAACAGCCATGAACATGCATTAAAATTAATAAACATTGGATGCAAGCATGAGTAGGATATAATCCACCATGAACATAAATATCGTGAAGGCTATGTTTATTTGTTTCAACTACATGTGTGAACATGTGCCAAGTCAAGTCACTCAAATCATTCAAAGGAGGATACCACCTCATCATACCACATCAAAACCATTTTAATAGCATGTTGGCACGCAAGGTAAACCATTATAACTCATAGCTAATCAGACATGGCACAAGAAACTATGATCTCTAATTGTCATTGCAAACATGTTTATTCATAATAAGCTGAATCAGGAACGATGAACTCATCATATTTACAAAAAACAAGAGAGGTCGAGTTCATACCAGCTTTTCCCATCTCATTCAATCCATCATATATCATCATAATTGCCTTTCACTTGCACGACCGAACGATGTGAATAATAATAAGAGTGCACGTGCATTGGACTAAGCTGGAATCTGCGAGCATTCAATAAACAGGAGAAGACAAGGCAATATGGGCTCTTGGTTAAATCAACAATAATGCATATAAGAGCCACTTCAACAATTTAATCATGGTCTTCTCCTATCGACCCCCAAAGAAAAGAAAGGAAATAAAAACTATTTACACGGGAAAGCTCCCAACAAGCAAAAGAAGAATGGGAAATATTGTTGGCTTTTCTTTTTAATTGTTACTACTACAGCAGGAAAAGTAAACTAACTAGAAGCTACACTAAATTTTTGTTGTTTTCTTAAAGTTTAACAAACACACAAAAAGAAAGCAGGAAAAAGAAAATAAACTAGCATGGATATTACAGTGAAAAAGTATGAGCACCGATATCTAGAAATGAGTGTGTGTGAACATAAATGTAATGTCGATGGGAAATACGTACTCCCCCAAGCTTAGGCTTTTGGCCTAAGTTGGTTCATTGCCAGGGATGGCCTGGGGGATACCCGTAGGTGTAGCCGGGGTCGTACTGTGATGTAGTGGCTATTGCCTCCTGAGCTGCAGCGTGGCGTCGAGCTGCCTCCGCTCTCCTCTCGTACTCATCTGCCTCCTCTCTGGTAATAACATGTCTTCCTTTTGTCCGAGAATCAAAGAAGGCAGGAGCAGGAAGAGTAATACGGAGAACATGCCGTTTGTTAAAGATTAGTCGATACTGGAGAGGTGATCCTGTCCTCTCGACAAACTGGTGGGAAACCATAGAATCAAAATCTAAATAAGTAGGGGGCAACTCCATATCACCCTCACGAATTTCTATCTCAAGAAAATTAGCTAAGCGGGTTGCATAAATTCCTCCAAAGAAATCTCCATTATATCTATTATGATGCAACCTACGAGCTACAATGGCTCCCATATGATAAGATTGGTCTCCTAACACAGCACTCCTGAGAATGCTAAGGTCAGGGACACACATGTGACATGCTTCATCCTTAGTATTTATGCACCTACCTATGAAGAGAGCAAAATAATGTATAGTAGGAAAGTGAATGCTCCCTATAGTGGCTTGCGTTATATCTCTAGATTCCCCCACAGTTATACTAGCAAGAAAGTCTCTAAATTCATATTTACGGGGATCAACAGTACTATCCCAATGTGGGAGTTTGCAAGCAAAAGTAAAGTCCACTAAGTCCATGGTATAAGATTTGTCATAAAGATCAAACATGACTGAAGGAGAATTACACGGAAATGAAAATTCAAACCTCCTCACAAATGAACTAGTGAGATCATGATACTGTGGGCATTTGTCTGCCTCGAAGTCCACAAGACCGGTGTTACGCAAATATGCGTTAAATTCTTCTTTGATTCCCGCTCGATCCATAAAATTTTCCGAAGGCCATTCACAGGGCCTCACGGGAGCGTCCCTTGGGGGCTCCTCATCGGCGTCGCGCATTGCAAGCCTAGGGCCTTGCTTCCTAAACATATTGTTTTCTCTGGAAAAAAATCTGAAATTTTTAGTAACTTCAAACAAAAGTGAACCAACTTCAATAAAATTGATAGCAACTACTCCTACAAGTGCCTAGAGCCTATATCATGCATTAGAACTACTTGGAACCATATAAATTTGAAATGCAAGCTCAAGAACATGGTCACCTATGCAGCACAAATTTGCAATGAATAAAGCACTAGAACAAAAACTAATTGGACCAATGGAGGAGTCACATACCAAGGAACAATCTCCTCAAGCAGTTTTGTGAGAGGTGCTTTGAGCAAGGAGATCGAAAATCACAGCAACGGGGTCTGGAACTCGTGTTTGAGCCAGATATTCGTGTTTGTGGGAGGAACAAGGAGAGGATGGGTGCAGGAATAAGTGGAGGAGGGCCACCGTGGGCCCACGAGGCAGGGGGCACGCCCAGGGGGTAGGGCGCGCCCTCCACCCTCGTGGCCAGGTGGCAGCTCCCCCCGTGGTAATTTTTGCACCATAAATCCTCAAATATTCCCGAAAAAATCATATTAAATTGGCATGGCAATCTGAGGACTTTTATTTTCGGGATATTTTTATATTGCATAGAGAAGTCAGGAAACAGACAAAAAAAATACTATTTTTACTTTATTTCAACTAAATAACGGAAAGTATAAAGAGGGTACAGATGGTTGTGTCTTCTAGTTTCATCCGTCTCATGATCATCAAAAGGAATCCACTAACAAGGTTGATCAAGTCTTGTTAACAAACTCATTCCGAATAACATGGAACCGGAGAAATTTTGAATAACACTATGTTACCTCAACGGGGATATGCACATCCCCTATAATAAGAATATCATATTTCTTCTTGACAATAGGAAGAGGAAATTCAAAACCTCCAAATATAATCGATGGAATTTTTCCAATAGAGTTGATGCTATAAACTTGAGGTTGTTTCCTCGGAAAGTGTACCGTATGCTCATTACCATTAACATGAAAAGTGACATTGCCTTTGTTGCAATCAATAACAGCCCCTGCAATATTCAGAAAAGGTCTTTCAAGAATAATAGACATACTATCATCCTCGGGAATATCAAGAATAACAAAGTCCGTTAGAATAGTAACGTTTGCAACCACAACAGGCAATCCTCACAAATACCGACAGGTATAGCAGTTGGTTTATCAGCCATTTGCAAAGATATTTCAGTAGGTGTCAACTTATTCAAATCAAGTCTACGATATAAAGAAAGAGGCATAACACTAACACCGGCTCCAAGATCACATAAAGCAGTTTTAACATAGTTTCTTTTAATGGAGCATGGTATAGTGGGTACTCCTGGATCTCCAAGTTTCTTTGGTATTCCACCCTTAAAAGTATAATTAGCAAGCATGGTGGAAATTTCAGCTTCCGGTATCTTTCTCTTATTGGTAATGATATCCTTCATATACTTAGCATAAGGATTTGTTTTGAGCACATCAGTTAACCGCATACGTAATAAGATAGGTCTAATCATTTCAGCAAAGCGCTCAAAATCCTCCTCATCCTTTTTCTTGGATGGTTTGGGAGGAAAAGGCATGGGTTTCCGAACCCATGGTTCTCTTTCTTTACCACGTTTCCTAGCAACAAAATCTCTCTTATCAAAACGTTGATTCTTGGATTGTGGGTTATCAAGATCGACAGTAGGTTCAACTTCTACATCATTATCAATACTAGGTTGAGCATCATCATGAACAACATCATTAACGTTTTCGCTAGGTACATGTTCATTGCCAGATTGTGTTTCAGCATCAGAAATAGATATATCATTTGGATTCTCAGGTGGTTCAGCAATAGGTTCACTAGAAGTTTGCAAAGTCCTGTGATTTTTCTTTTTCTTCCTTTTAGAAGAACTAGGCACATCAGTATTATTTCTCTGAGAATCTTTCTCAATTCTCTTAGGGTGGCCTTCAGGATACAAAGGTTCCTGAGTCATTCTACCAGTTCTAGTAGCCACTCTAACAGCATAATCATTTTTCTTACTATTCATTTCATCGAGCAATTCTTTTTTAGCCTTAAGTACTTGTTCTACTTGAGTGGTAACCATAGAAGCATGTTTGCTAACAAGTTTAAGTTCACATCTAACATCAGCCATATAATCACCCAAGCGTTTAATCATATAAGCATTTTGTTTTAATTGTCTACCAAAATAAGCATTGAAGTCGTCTTGCTTAAACATAAAGTTATCAAACTCATCCAAGCACTGACTAGCAATTTTAGCAGGAGGGACTTCAACTTTATCATATCTATAGAGAGAATTTACCTTTACTACCTGTGTCGGGTTGTCGGGCTCAGGAGGTTCTTCAATAGGTAATGGATCAAGATCATATGTTTCTTCAACAGGTGGTAAATTAAGACAATGTATTTCTTCAATAGGAGGTAAATTCTTAACATCTTCAGCTTTAATACCTTTTTCTTTCATAGATTTCTTTGCCTCTTGCATATCTTCAGGACTGAGAACTAGAACACCTCTCTTCTTCGGAGTTGGTTTAGTAATAGGCTCAGTAATTGGCTCTGGAGCTGGCTCTGGAGGTTCCCAATTATTTTCATTTGTCAACATATTATTAAATAGAATTTCAGCTTCATCCGGCGTTCTTTCCCTGAAAAGAGAACCAGCACAACTATCCAGGTAATCTATGGAAGCATCGGTTAGTCCATTATAAAAGATATCAAGTATTTCATTTTTCTTAAGAGGATGATCAGCAAAGCATTATAATAAGAGAAGCCTCCCCAAGCTTGTGGGAGACTCTCTTCTTCAATTTGCACAAAGTTGTATATTTCCTTTAAAGCAGCTTGTTTCTTATGAGAAGGGAAATATTTAGCAGAGAAGTAATAAATCATATCCTAGGGACTACGCACACAACCAGGATCAAGAGAATTAAACCATATCTTAGCATCACCCTTTAATGAGAACGGAAATATTTTAAGGATATAAAAGTAGCGAGATCTCTCATCATTGGTTAACAGGGTGGCTATATCATTTAATTTAGTAAGATGTGCCACATCAATTTCAGATTCATAGCCATGAAAGGGATCAGATCCAACCAAATTAATTATATCGGGATCAATAGAGAATTCATAATCCTTATCGGGAACACAAATAGGTGAAGTAGCAAAAGCAGGGTCAGGTTTTATTCTATCTCTAAGAGATTCTTTACTCCATTTAACTAATAGCCTCTTAAGTTCGTTTCTATCTTTGCAGGCAAAAATAGCTGCAGAAGATTCCATATCAAAAACATAACCCTCAGGAATAGCAGGCATATCTTCATCATCAATTTCATCAACATTATCAGTTTCAATAATTTCTTTCTCTCTAGCCCTAGAAATTTGTTCATCAAGAAATTCACCAAGGGGCACAGTAGTATCAAGCATAGAAGTAGTTTCATCATAAGTATCATGCATTGCAGTGGTGGCATCATCAATAACATCTGACATATCCGAACGAATAGCAGAGGCAAGTTTAGGTGTCGCAAGCTTACTCATAACAGAAGGTGAATGAAGTGCAGAGCTAGATGGCAGTTCCTTACGTCCCCTCGTAGTTGAGGGATAAATTTTTTGTCTTAGCGTCTTTCAAATTCTTCATAATGTCCAGCAGATATAAATCCCAATTGACTCAAAGAATAGAGCTATGCTCCCTGGCAACGGCGCAAGAAATTGGTCTTGATAACCCACAAGTGTAGGGGATCGCAACAGCTTCCGAGGGTAAAGTATTCAACCCAAATTTATTGATTCGACACAAGGGGAGCCAAAGAATATTCTCAAGTATTAGCAACTGAGTTGTCAATTCAGCCACACCTGGATAACTTAGTATCTGCAGCAAAGTATTTAGTAGCAAATAGTATGATAGTAGTGGTAACGGTAACAAAAGAGTAATGAAAGCAAAAGTAATATTTTTGGTGTTTTGTAGTGATTGTAACTATAGCAACGGGAAAGTAAATAAGCGCAAACCAGTATATGGAAAGCTCGTAGGCATTGGATCAGTGATGGATAATTATGCCGGATGCGGTTCATCATGTAACAGTCATAACATAGGGTGACACAGAACTAGCTCCAATTCATCAATGTAATGTAGGCATGTATTCCAAATATAGTCATACGTGCTTATGGAAAAGAACTTGCATGACATCTTTTTTCCTACCCTCCCGTGGCAGCGGGGTCCTAATGGAAACTAAGGGATATTAAGGCCTCCTTTTAATAGAGAACCGGAAAAAAGCGTTAGCACATAGTGAATACATGAACTCCTCAATCTATGATCATCACCGAGAAGTATCCTGATTATTGTAAATTCGGGGTTGTCGGATGATAACACATAATAGGTGACTATAGACTTGCAAGATAGGATCAAGAACACACATATATTCATGAAAACATAATAGGTTCAGATCTGAAATCATGGCACTCAGGCCCTAGTGACAATCATTAAGCATAGCAAAGTCATAGCAACATCAATCTCAGAACATAGTGGATACTAGGGATCAAACCCTAACAAAACTAACTCGATTACATGATAAATCTCATCCAACCCATCACCGTCCAGCAAGCCTACGATGAAATTACTCACGCACGGCGGTGAGCATCATGAAATTGGTGATGGAGGGTGGTTGATGATGACGACGGCGACGAATCCCCCTCTCCGGAGCCCCGAATGGACTGCAGATCAGCCCTCCCGAGAGGTTTTAGGGCTTGGCGGCGGCCCGTATCGTAAAACGTGATGATTTCTTCTCCCTGAATTTTTTCTCTCCGAAAGCAAATATATATAGTTGGAGTTGGCATCGGAGAGTCTCCAGTGGGCCCACGAGGTAGGGGGGCGCGCCTCCCACCCTCATGGGCAGGGTGTGGGCCCCCTGGTCTTCATCTTTGGCGAGGATTTTTTATTATTTTTTCTAAGATGTTCCGTGGAGTTTCAGGTCATTCCGAGAACTTTTGTTTTCTGCACATAAAACAACATCATGGCAATTCTCTTTGAAAACAACGTCCATCCGGTTAGTTCCATTCAAATCATACAAGTTAGAGTCCAAAACAAGGGCAAAAGTGTTTGGAAAAGTAGATACGACAGAGACGTATCACTATGCACAAGGTCTATATTTTTTTTGGTCAGAAAATTTATTAAGTCATTAGTTAATAATTAACGGACGCCTTAATTACTTAGCCGTTTCCGATTCTTTTGGATAGTGGGGCTATTATTGACTTGGACGTGGGGTTTGGGCCAAAGGCCTACTACTATATTATACTTGCTCTTACTCGCACGACCGACCTGAAGGTTCTACCCTATCCACCGATGTATCATATGGTTCCTATCGCGGGAAACCATGGCCACCTATGGGACCAGGAGGCCCCTTGCTGGTTCGGCAGGGGGCGACGCGTTGCACAAAGAGCGGACGAGCATGGGGCAGCACGACAGAGATCACACATGCAATTTTACCCAGGTTCGGGCCGCTGCGAGGCGTAAAACCCTACTCCTGCTTTGGTGGATTGATGGTGGAAAGGTGGTGGCGGAGCATAGTACACTTGCCCGGCAGGGGTTGCCTCGGGGCAGCAGCGACTACGTGCGCATGGGGGTGTGAGTTATCCAACGTTCTAACCCTTTCTACAGTTGCCATGGGCCTCCTTTTATAGATCAAGGGGTTACCACAGTGGCAAAGTAGTCATTACGCACTGATAAGATAGCAAACAGTGCTATCATACCTAACTCTACGGGCTAACAGGGCGCATTAAATGTGCCGCTCAATGTAACATCGTCGGTTGCCCGGCAAGGCTTGCCGGGCTATCTTGCCAGCTCCGTGCCTGTTCGCTTCACACGTCGCAGGAGGGTGTCATCTGTGGGTTTCTCTTGTAGAAAATGGCTGCCATGTAGCGAATGGCTGCCACTTAATCACTTTGCGGCTTGACACCGCACTGATCGATGATGTGGGTCATGGTAGAGTGGTTGGTGAGGTGGTTCTGCCCTCGTGAGTCCTGGCAGGCTCTGCCGGGATGCTTTGGTTGTCTACTTTTGGGGTTAGCCTTGCCCCTTGTCGGGCTCGCCTGCCTGCCAAAGGAGGCTTTTCTCTTGACGATATTCTGCTTCTCTGGTTTGATCTTGGTCCCTCTGATCTGCATGTTGGTCCTTTGAATCTCTTGGTCTCTGGTATATCTTGGCTCGGCCTTGGCTTGTCCGTGCACGAGTTAGGGGAAAACATATACCCCTATCTATTTTCCCCAACAGTTTCACACCATTCCAAATCATAGCGTCGCCATGCAAGTCTTCTCCATCCCTCCTTCCGACGTGCACCACAAGAAGGGACAACAATCCTCCGGAACCCCGCCTTTCGTGATCTTGTACAGGAGAGGCGCGATCAGGTTTTTGGATAGCACACTCGTGCGACTGCTGCCAGCGACGACTACCTCAACGACAACCTTTTTCCCCAACCTCGGTAACCTCGTCATCAACGACATGAGTGACAACATCAACCACATCGGTTCTGCTCCCGTTGCATAGTATGTGATTATGTCCTCCTAGTTTAGTCTGCATCATTACTTTGATCTTTGCAATTGTCGTCATGATCTATTTACTATTGATTCGGATTAAATCTCATAGTAAATTGCTCATATATTCAACAATCCAGCCCAAAAACCTGATTATAGGCAATTTACTCCAAGTGGTTTTGCTGCACTTTTGGTGCCGCCTACCTTTTAAGGGGGTGCAATATAAAAGGTGGCGCACAAGAGCGGTATACTGGTTTTTAGATCATGTACTGCTATGACGCCACTAAGGGCAAGCCTGAGGGCGATCTTAATCTTGCACAGCAGGAAGCTTCTAAGAACATGGATACCCTCTTCAAAGCTGCCCTTCTGAGTGTTCTTGACGATTCCATTATGGATTCATATATGTCGTTTGACAGCGGCAAAGACACATGGGCTGCACTCGAGGCCACATTTGGGTCCTCAGGCGCTGACAGCGAGTTGTACGTCATGGAGCAATTCTGTGACTACAAGATGACTGATGAGCACTCTGTTGTTCAGCAGGCTCATGAGATACAATCACTCGCTACGGAACTTGAGTACTTTAAGTGTGTGTTGCAAGACAAATTTGTTGCTGGGACCATCATTTCCAAGCTTGCACCTTCGTGGAACAATTTTTCTACTTCTCTAAAACAAAAGAGACATGAGTTTTCCATTTCGGATCTTATTAGCACTCTTGATTTTGAAGAGAAGGCGAGAGCAAAAGACACACATGCTCGAGTCGCTGAGGGAGCTTCTAGTGCCCACATGGTACACGAGAAGAACTTCCAGCCCAACAAGCCCCAAAACAAGAAGAACAAATCTAAGGGAAAGGCAAGTTTGATGCAAAGAACAAGCTGTCACATTCTACCAACTTCAGGAAGAATTTTCATAAGAAGGGGAAGGGACACAAACCTCCATTTTGGTAGCACTTCACAAAATGATATGGCTGTATCTACCTGCTGTCAGCTAACCTCATGGTGCTCTAGTTATGCCTACATTCATAACTAGGTACAATGACCACCGCAAGATGAAATAAGCTTATTCGTATGTTGACTTGCTTATTGCAGTGCGGAATGATCCTGTCATGTGTGTGGGAGCAAGCAAGCAGTGCAGCCGAAGGTGGAAATCAACTAACGACTTATGAAATTATGTATAATCTTCCTCAGGCAGGTCAGTATCCCCTTCATCCAGATGATCGTGTTTTGTCATGCCGAGCTATTGATATGTGCTACTGTTTTGCAACACCGTTTAAGTATAGCTATTGTTTTCCTATCTTTTCAGATTCAAGAAAATGAAGATGATTTCAGGGGAACTGCACAATATGGTCTGATGTTGAGTCATCCCTATTGCCTCATGTGCTTGTTGCGAATGTGTCAGCATCAATTGCAAGATGAGGCAGCCAGCTAGCTGTAGAGTTGCCAACATGCTAAAAGTGCTCTCACATTGAGAAGAAACACGCATGCCGAGGAAATTAATGCGTGCGTAGGGAGGCGCTTTTCTCAAAGAAGCATCGATCATTTTTATTTATTTCTACACCTTCTCATAGCTTTTTATTGGTTATAGTATGCTGAATCATTGAGATGGATAAACATGCTAAAATTTTGTGCTTGTGAATGTTAGTATGCATACCGTATCTTCTGAAGCTTAGTTTAATGTGAATGGTGACTAGCCTGTGAACCTTTACAATCTAGTAAGTATATTGTAGGCCTGTAATTTGACACCTCATCTTGTCGTGCTACAACTAGTGTGAGTGTCTGCGTGTAGTACCACATCCTCTAATTTGGTGGATGCCAAGCCGGTCGGAGAAGGAGCTATAACCTTTTTCCAAGTTGAAAAAGGTTACCGATAAGTAGCCATAAGCTGGAGGCATCTCTTTTTTTCTTTTGAATGAGCAATAAGCTAGAGAGATGGCGAGTTTATCTAATGGACTGCCTCTAGTGTTAGGGCCGTCCAGTACGAAACATGGGCAGCTGACTAGGTAGATACAAAAGCCTATCCATCTTACAACCCATTTGTTTTTGTTTTTTGCGAGGAAAAGCCCATATTTCTTGAATAGGGGTAATCCCAGAAAAACCCTCCTTCCTCCTCGCCTCCACTTACTGCAGCTCGCTAGACTCTTTCTCTTCCGTTTCCCCTCAATTCCTCCTACTCCCCATCTTCCACACTCGTATAGAAAACCCCCGCTCACCTTCTTCCTCACTCGTACAGAAAATGCCTGCTCCTCTTCTTCCTCGCGCCTACAGAAAACCCAATCATCCTTCTTCCCCACTCGCACTGACACTAGGCTCGTCTCTCGCTACTCTGTTCAAACCCGTGAGCTCGGCGCGACGCCCGCAAGGAAAATGGATTTGGCTGGCCCCAGCGCCAAGAAGATAAGGCTCCCACCAGTGGCGAGGCAGGTTGTAGTTCCCGCACCCGGCAGCGCGGGGAGAAGTGGCGACCCCCCCCCCCCACCCGGATCTGAGAAACTCGTAGAATCTCTGGTGGACCACATTAGCAATCTCCCCGATGACATCCTTGGGAAGATCATCTCCCTTCTCCCCACTAGGGATGGCTGCCTCACACAAGTCCTCACATCTCGGTGGCACAGTCTCTGGCGCACCGCGCCTCTTAATCTCGACTATCGTTAGAAATCCGTCCTTCCTAAATTTGATCTCCTCAGAGTCATCGTCTCCTCCCACCAGGGCCCCGTTCGACGCCTCTGCATCCTGACATGCTACCTGTTGTCCATACCCCACAGGGTGGATGCCTGCCTGACATCCACTGAATTCAAAAAACTCCAGCAGCTTGAGTTCTACCATTTCTACGAAAATTACATACCGTCACCCCAACTCCATGTATTTGTGCCCACACCACTGTTGTCCATCTCGTGGTTTTCCTCCTCTCTCCACACCCTCACCATAGCCTGGTGCCATCTACCAGACAATCTGGTACTAATGATTCGACTCCCACTTCTAAAAAGACTTTCGCTTGTGGTGGTTGATCTATTGGAGGCCTCACTACAGAGCATCATCCAATCCGGTTGCCCTGCCCTGGAGCACTTGCTGCTTGTTTTCAGATTAGAAATCCGTATCCATTATCTCCAAATAATGTAGCCTCACCTTAAAAGCATTGGAATTTTTTTTGAAGGACAACAGCTCATCATCGAAGATACCCCTTCACTTCAGAGGTTGCTCCTTGATGATTGTTATAAACCTTTGCAAATAACTATCGTCTCTGCGCCTAAAGTTGAGGCCTTCGCTATAATTCGTGATCCGTTTCTACATCACGACATGGTGTTTGGCTCCACACTTATTCAGGTACTGCATATTATCATCTACACTTTTGTAATCACAAGCTGCATTTTTCATTTGTGCGCATAAGTTTAATCTAATCTTGGAGTACATTTGGATACTAATATTATGTTACATGCTCAATGAAGAGTTCATCCATCGATAGCCTACCAATGGTGTTGGATTCTGTCAAGATCTAACATATCGGAATGTTTAGTATTGATCTAAACAAAATTATTGGCTTGCTGCGATGCTTTCCATGTCTGGAGAATTTGTATATAGAGGTGATTATTTCATGCACATTGAAAGCCCATATATATTGTACTAGAATTACCGTTTGCATGTCGATCTATCGTCATACTCTTTTATTAGACCTTAACTATTTTCAATCTTCATGTCTACGTAGGCAGCAACACATGGAGAAAAACATATAACCAATCGGTGGCATAATAAGTACCGGGATTTTCTCAGTCCTCATGACATTTGTTTAAGGACAATAACGATGGAAGGTTATGTATCCAATCCGGCAAACAGAAACAATGTCACATTCTTCCTGTTGAATGCGGGGTTACTATTGTCCATGAGGCTTAAGTTTTTCAACAAGAAATTTCTCACGGATGGATATGTTGAACAACAAAAAAAGAAGTTTCGGGTCGACAAATGGGCTTCTGAACGTACTTGGCTTCAATTTACAACAACTTGTCGTCATATGGCAGTAAATGTTTTGGCACATGATGTTGATTTTATGGATCAGGCCGACCCATTTGTTTGTGACTACCAAAAATAATGGTTGGGTTAGATATTATTGCCATGCATGTTCGGTCTAGGTTTTGTCTAAACCTGATGAATAATTAATCCTTCGGCTTTTGTACCATTTGTAAGCTTGAGTTAGATGTTGTTGCCCTTTTCAACTCGGCTATGACTATCATATTTTCTTTGAAACAAGGCAAATGGCTTGCCATTTCCTTTGTTAAAGAGAGAAATACTGTAATAAATCCCAACCAAGGGAAATATCATCACTCTCGCTGGTTGCTTGAGCTCATTGTGCATTACAGAACCCAAGAGCTTAGCGCCCGCCAGCACACACAAACTTATTTTTAGGTAGCACATGAAGTAGGCTTTTATTCTTCATGAGAAAGGCTTCATGGCAGTGATAGATTTGGATTCTGACATTTGGGGCCCACAAGGAAAAAGCCTATCCAAGGCGGTATCAACTTAGTCAACAAACGATTCTGCCTTCTAGCCATTGGATTGACATCCAACATCTGTAGTGTTTCTTCTATCTCTCGTCTTCTTCCTCCTGCAGCCCAAACCAAACCATGTCGTCAGTCCTGCCTGCTCCTGCCTTACACTGCTTCGCCGCCCTACCGCACACTCAAATGTTGGCCAGTCCATCCCCTCTATCCCCCACACGTCATATTACTCTCCGGCGACATTAGCCCGGACCAGCACCCGCACCCGAACCTATCAACCCCCGTACTCCACTCCGCCTGCAACTACACTGCCGCATCTTCTACGGCTCCTGTTCATTCCCGACCAAGGCCTCCCGTCGTGCTCCACCTTGGTTCACTCGCCGTGCATGGTGCGCCACCTTCTGGCGTTGTCAATGTGGTCAACAATAGAGAGGAATAAGGAGATGATTGTACGTGGATAGGATGGCAGTAGGGACCTACCAGAGTGATAGCATTACGCAAGCAAGTGCCTCATTGTTACAAGCCCAAAAAATGGTTCCTCCTAATGGTTGGACATCTGGGTCCCATGCTATTTGTCAACGTAGTAAATAAACGAAATAATTACACAACGAGCGGCTGACACCAGGGATCCAGTAGGTCGCGCAGTTGTTATTTACTTTTTTTAGGAACAAGCAGTTGTTATTTACTAGTTTTAGAGACGGATCAGGGTAACAACGGGGCTGTGCGGGAGCTGTGGCCCGTCTAGCCAGGGTTTTATTTTATGTAATCCACATCATGGCCTAGTTGTGTTTTTCCTTTCTGAAAATGGCTAGCCCAATTCTACCTTTTCTAAAGAAATACCCAACGGAGGCCTACTTGCTTTCTCAGCCCTACTGGGTTGCAAATCTTAAGGCGAGAGCGATGTATTCATTTGCCCAGAAAATGAAGTAGAAAGAAATAGGATTTAAGTTTTAAAAACACAGCAAACTGGCAATTGGTTTCAAATGTCTTTTTTTAATATTTCGAGGTTTCAAATTTAATTGTTTTTTGCGGGGAAAATTATGTTGGATTTTAAATTGATATAAATTTATTATTGTTAAATTAGTTTGAACGTGATACAAAATTTGGGGATTAAAAACAGTTCAGACTGCACAGAAATATGAAAATTTTGTTGAATTTTTAACCATGCCAGAATATGGGCTGTAATGGTAACAAAAGAATATGGGCTTCAAAAAAAATCCTTAAGAATTAGCCAATGGGTTGTACATTTATTAGCAATAATGGCAGATGGGTTGTATGTTATTTTCCACATATTTGAGGCCGACTTGTGTGCCTACTAGGTTGACACGTACACTTTCCTAAAAAAAATGTTGACGCACAAGCAAGACCGTGTCAACTTAGTTAACACACAAGAGCAGTGACTGTTGGATGTCCATCCAACGGCCGTGGTGCTTCTTCAATCTCTGCTCTTCCTGCTCCAGCCGCTCAAACCAGCGCCGGTGGGACTGCCTGCTCCCTCCTCCCGTGGCCGGCTATGCTGCCGCACAGGCCTCACCGCCCCACCCTACTCCATCGCTGGCCTGGCCATCCCTTTATTCACCCAGGCCTCATGTTATTCTCCAGCAACGGCACCCTCACAATGCAGCCAAACCAATAAACCCTCGTGCTCCCATCCGTGTGGGAAAAAACTGCCAAGTCTTCCCCGGCTCCGGGTGATTCCCTTCCTAGGCCTCGCCATCGTCCATCCCCTTGGTGCTCTCGGTGCAGCGTGGTCAACATGGTCAAGGAAAATATCACGTTGGCGGGAGATTAATATGATGGAAAATAGACCCGGGGGCCATAGGTTTCACTTGTGGCTTCTCTCAAGATAGCATATTTTACGGTGGGTGAACGAATCACTGTCGAGCAATTGATAGAAAAGTGCATAGTTATGAGAATATCTAGGCATGATCATTAACATAGGTATCATGTCCGTGACAAGTAGCCGAAATGATTCTGTATCTACTACTATTACTCCACACATCGACCGCTCTCCAACATGCATCTAGAGTATTAAGTTCATAAGAACAGAGTAACGCATTAGGCAAGATGACATGATGTAGAGGGATAAACTCAAGCAATATTATATAAACCCCATCTTTTTATCCTCGATGGCAACAATACAATACGTGTCGGTTCCCTTTCTGTCATTGGGATCGAGCACCGCAAGATTGAACCCAAAGCTAAGCACTTCTCCCATTGCAAGAAAGATCAATCTAGTAGGCCAAACTAAACCAATAATTCGAAGAGACATGCAAAGATATCAAATCATGCATATAAGAATTCAGAGAAGAATCAAATATTGTTCATAGATAATCTTGATCATAAACCCACAATTCATTGGATCTCGACAAACACACCACAAAAAGTATTACATCGAATAGATCTCCAAGTGAATAAAGGAGAACTTTGTATTGAGATCGAAAGAGAGAGAAGAAGCCATCTAGCTAATATCTATGGACCCGAAGGTCTGTGGTAAACTACTCACACATCATCGGAGAGGCCATGGTGTTGATGTAGAAGCCCTCCGTTATCGATTCCCCCTCCGACGGAGCGCCTGAAAAGGCCCCAAGATGGGATCTCACGGGTACAGAAGGTTGCGGCGGTGGAAAAAGTGTTTCGTGGCTCCCCTGGATGTTTTCAGGGTATAACATTATATGTAGGAGAAAGAAGTAGGTTGGTGGAGCTGCGAGGGGCCCACGAGGGTGGGGGCATGCCCACCCCGCTGGGGCGCACCTCCCTGCCTCATGGCCCCCTCGTTGCTTCCTTGACATCCACTCCAAGTCTCCTAGATTGCGTTTGTTCCAAAAAGATCATCGTGAAGGTTTCATTCCGTTTGATATTCCTTTTCTGCGAAACACTGAAATAGGCAAAAAAACAGCAATTTGCACCGGGCCTTCGGTTAATACGTTAGTCCCAAAAATAATATAAAAAGGTATATTATAGCCCACTAAACATCCAAAATAGATAATATAATAGCATGGAACAATCAAAAACTGTAGATACGTTGGAAACGTATCACGCAGTGAGAAAACTTTTCTGGAGGAGATGTCTTCGGGGTACTTACGTGAGAGGAAGGGAGAACGCCGGGGTAATCGGTTGTAATGGCCACTTCTGTGCCGTCGTAGCTTGCCTGATAGAAGACCCCCTCCTTGAGCTCTACGAATATATCCAGATCCTCCTCAAATCCGGGATCCAGGTCCCGAATATGATCCTCCGGCTGCAGAGCAGGGCTATAGATCCCCGCGATAGCCTTCCTCCATTCCTGTTAAACATAGGCGCATTAAAGTTCAACTAAGTACAACTCAGGAAGGAGATCGAGTACAATTACGAAGCAAAGACTCACCCAACTAGGGGGATTGTACATGGAAAAGCCTTCTCGGCATTTAAGGTGAGTGAACTCTTCTTTCTCCCCTTTATAAAGATCAGCCAACATGGCGACCAGGGCGGCGAAGTTGTCCGGACCCTTGCGCCCGTAGCGTGATGTGTTATCCTCCCTGTTGTAGTTCCACATGGGGAGTCCTCTGGACTGGAGTAGCTGAATGCCCATCGTTATGGAAATCGTCATTACCTCAATTATGGACAGTTCGGATTGTGCGAGTATCTTTAGCTTGTCCATTAACTTCTTAACCTCCGCACTATCTTCCTCCTCGAGGCTTCAGGGGCGCCAGCTGTGGCACTTTGGAGCGTTGGAAAGTTCGGGTAGGCCTCGTCGGATTGGGTCTGAGAGAACAACATCTTCAATATAAAACCACTCCGAAGTCCACTCTTCGGATGCCTTCTTCAGAGATCCGGATAGGTACCCTGTCCTAGCTATGCGCCATACTTCGGCACCACCCACCTCGAATATGGATCCCTTTTGGGAGCGAGGGACAAGGCAGAAAAGCTTCCTCCACAACACAAAATGGGCTTCACAGCCTAGAAACAGCTCACAAAGAGCGATGAAGCCTGAGATGTGCAGTATGGATCCCGGAGTAAAATTGTGCAGCTGGAGTCCATGGTACTCTACGAGACCTCGGAGGAAAGGGTGGATTGGAAATCCAACGCCTCTCAAAAGAAAGGAAATGAAACACACTCGCTCCCCTTCTGAGGGATTAGGGAAATTTTTTGCCAGGGCTTCACCAGTAAAAGAAGTTAATCGTGCCCGAACGGGGACTAGATCCGCAGGGGGAGATATCCCTGCACCTGGAGCTTGGTCAGCTGGGCATGGGATACTAAGCAGCTCACCCAATCGCCTTTTTGAGGACCGTGGGGGCAGGAGGAAGAACTGGGAGCACTGGCCATGCTTGCGTGGTTTCTTGTGGCAAGTTTGGAGGATTTTTGCCTGTTGTGGAATGGCATCTGGGATCTAATCTCCTTAAATAGATGCCTTCCGTACGCCGTCAGGGTGTTTTCTGTAAAAAATGCTTGGACCTTTCGTATTCGTTTGACACGTGGAAGCTGAGGCGACGGAGGCGCGGAAGCCAAAGGGAATGATGTTTAATGCGAAGCCGAATACCACGTCCTCATCGGAAGGTCGAATGTGGTTCTTTTGGTTACTTTGGAATTCGGAGGAGGAACCCGCCTTGCAATGCCGAAGACGATCTGCGCGCCGAACACGTCGTCATTGAAGCCTAGTTCGGGGGCAACTGAGGGGGTCCTGGATTAGGCGGTCCCCGGGCGTCCGGGCTATGTAACGTGGGCCGGACTGATGGGCCATGAAGATACAAGACAGAAGGCTTTCCCCATGCCCGGATAGGACTCTCCTTTGCATCGAAGGCAAGCTTGGCGTTCGGATATGAAGATTCCTCTCTCTTTAAACCGACTCTGTACAACCCTAGCCCCCTCCAGTGTCTATATATAACGGAGGGTTTAGTCCGTAGAGGCAATCATAATCATACAGGCAAGACATCTAGGGTTTAGCCATTATGATCTTGAGGTAGATCTACTCTTGTAACCCCCATACTCATTAAAGTCAATCAAGCAGGTAGTAGGGTATTACCTCCATTAAGAGGGCCCGAACATGGGTAAACACTGTGTCGCCTGCCTCCTGTTACCTTCGATCCTTAGACGCATAGTTCGGGACCCCCTACCCAAGATCTGCCGGTTTTGACACCGACAGTGGGCGCCTGCATAGGAATCTCTGCTCCTCAGGAGCTGGCCTAGGGAGGCCGCTCCCTCTGGAGGTCTTGGTGTCGTCCGCCTCACGAGGCTTGGCCCCTCGCGAGGTTCCTGTCTTGTCGATGCTGAAGATGGGATCTACCAAGCCGCTCATGGAGCCCCGCCGTGGGCCGTGGGCAGGCAAGTCTGGGTACCATGGTTCCCAAAACGCCAACAGTAGCGCCGAGGACGATGTGGTTTGGAGAAGGGGGCTATACTGGGATGCATCGACATACATGCACTGCCTCTGGAAGCCCTTCACATCTGGGCGGATCTTCATGCTGATGCCCTAGCTCGTCGATGCGCTCGCTACATGGAGCGGCACGCAATCGGAGAATTGCACGCTGACGGTCAACCGCAGGGAGAAGAAATGGTGCAGCAGCGCCACCGAGGGGGTGATGCCTACGAAGGCCTCAGACAAGAAAACGAAGGCGGAAAGGAGGGTGATGGATTCTGGGTCATAGTGTAGCGCGCGGACCTGTTAGTGCGACAACATGGAATTGAATAAGTCTGAAAACGAGGGCAGTAAGCAAGAGAAAAGGGCATGAAGATGGAGGACAATGGTGGTCGCTTCATTTTAGTGGAGGACAGTGAAGCGGGCCAGATCTTCGTCGCCTTCCACTCGTTGGAATCGGCCGTAGTCACTGGGAGGACCTTGTCCAACCCCTCGCGGTTGAGCACGGTGGATCGACCAAGGGTGGGGGCTGGCCTCGTCTGGAGGACCGCCACCATTGAGGCCCTATTCTTCCCACTCCGACGGGACATGACGGCGCAAGATCTAGGGGGCGAGGCACGAACTTGCGCAGTGGAGCAATGATGGCCCCACGGCGCACGCCAGAAGTTTGTCAATCTGGGCAGTTGTCAAGGCAACATGGGGAAGTGGTGGTGCCCGCGTCCCCTCATCACACGTCAAGCCTGGCATGCAGGCGATTGGGGCCCGCGTCGCTTCGCCGTCCCCTTGCTGCCTTCACCTCAAAGCCAGGACGAGCACGTCTTGGGTCCGGGGGCTGCTGTCGGCGTTCTGGGATCTGGGGTACCAGCACTGCTTGCCCTACGGCCCAACAGATGGCTCGCGCATCGCCCAAGATAGCTCGATTCACAGGACTCACAAAGCAAGACCCTCGCGAGGCCCCCCGCCTCGCAAGGCGAACGACACCAGGACCTCCCAAGGAGCAGCTCCTCGAGGCTGCCTCCCGAGGAGTGGAGATCTCTATGCAAGTACCTCACCTTGCGAGGCATGCGATGACGTGAACCGTGACAACCAAGGCCAGGCGGGCGCCAGCTGCGGCAGAGGAGGATAGTTTCCTCTTTAGTGCTAAGGAGGCAAGGGTGCCCGCGGGTTCCCAAGGAATCCCCCAAAGGTTTCCATTTCGGCGCAACAAGACCAAGACCATGAGGTCAGCAGGACAGATGTCATCGCCGAGCCCACCACTGCATCACGACCAGAAGCTTTGCAGCAGAAGACCACCTTTCATCAGGATAAGATGTACTCTTGTCCCCTTTAAAATTGGCCGTTGTGGAATCCCTTCCCTCCTATGTCATGAGGGAAGAGGACCAACGCCACTATAAAGATAGGGTAGTCTCCGCCATAGAAGAGGACTGGATTCCACCAAGCCCTCTGTCCATTGAGCTCTCTCGAGGCAGCTCGCACTTGTACTAGTTCATACTCATCCTCCTCGCGAGGCAATCAACCACAAAGCAGGAGTAGGGTTTTAGACCGCAAGGTGGCCCGAACACTACTGGAATCAGGATCTTTGTTGTCTGCTAGCTGACGACAAAGAATGACTTTGCCATCAGTTTAAAGAAAGCTGACGCCAAAGAAGGTCTTTGCCATCAGCTTAGAGAAAGCTAACGACAAAGAAAGAGTGGACAACAAAGAAGGTGTTTGTCATCCTTCTCTTTGCCGTCTGCTAGCTGACGGCATAGCTTCTTTGCCGTCAGCCAGCAGACGGCAAAGAAAGTGGTCGTTTTAATGGTCGTTTCCCCCGGCCCCACCCCACTATCTAGTTTTTTGCCCGCCAGTGACGGCAAAGAGTGTGACCTAATCGAATAGGGCGGCGCCGCGCCAGACCTCACCAAGATCACGCCTCGGCCCGAGACGCCTCGCCTCCGCCCCCACCGCCTCTGCCTGTCACCCGGTGCCTCACGGCCTGCCCCAGCCGCCCCCCCAATACCGCCACCTCCTCCAACACCACCGAGCCAAGGTGAATTTTCTTTTGTTTTTCTCTCATTATTTGCTGTTTAGGTTTAGGTGTTATTAATATGTTTCGGTTAGTGGTAGGATTAGGTTAGTGCTAGGTTTAGGTTTAGATAATTAGAAGAAGAAGAAACTTGAAAAAAAGAAGAATAAGTAGAAGAAGATGAAAAAGGAAAAAAGGAAGAGGGTCGTGGCTCGCCCTGGTCCCGACGCTGTCACCCATGCCGAGAATCCCCAGGTTCGAGTGCTGACCTGTCGACAGTGCATCGCCATACCAAAAGGCGCCCGGGGACGAGCGGGTTAGGGGGTTCCTCGACATCGATGGAACCCTAAATAGCAAGTATCATCGGTTGCGAGACACATGTGGTCGTTGGTGTTGAACACTACATCCACGTCCCATAAGTGACGTCGGCGTCCGGCGTTCCGCAGCAATAGTTCTCGGGATCAATGGCAGTCGAACACCTATGCGAATTTGTCTTGCAGCCTCTGCAATTACGATTAAAAGCCAAGTGTTGAAACTTGAAACACCCAAATTGACCCAAGTTGGTTTGGTTGTTTGAAGTTTCAAAACTTGGCTTTAATCCTCATCACAGAGGCTGGCAGACAAATTCGCCAAGGTGTTCGACCATCATCGGCCCCTAGAACTATTGCTGTGCGCGGGACACCGGGCACCGGCGTCACATGTGGGATGTGGATCTAGTGTTCAACGCGAGCGCCACATGTATCTCGTACCGATAATACTTGCTATTTAGGGTTCCGTCGACGCCGAGGAACCCCCTAACCGGCTCGTCCTATTGTAAATATTTAGTTAGGTTGACGGAAAAAACAATACTGCTATGTTACTCATCTTTCAATTTAAATGTGCAGTTTTTTTGTCGCTGTGAGGGTCTAGTGTTCGACGAGCTCCGCCCCTGCGTTCGTGGGTGAGCACAAATGGCATCTCCTCCTTGCCCCTTCATTTTCTTTGTTCCGGTCTTCGTTATCGGATTTCAGGTTCTGGCAAAACCCTTGAGGTTCGAACACCAGGGTGCGCACGAAGATCTCCCCCTACCTAATCACGCCCTCAGCCTCACCGCCATCTCAAAGCCTAGCTCGACGAACATGCAACACAAGAGACACGATATTTATACTGGTTCGAGCCACTGCTAGGTGTAATAACCTACCCAAAGGTGGTGTGGTGGATTGCCTCTTGGGCTGAGGATGAACAGTACAAGGAGAAGAACAACCTTCTGAGGAGAGGTGTTCTTGTGCTTGGTGGGTGTGAGGATGGAGTGGATCCAGTCCCATATCAGTTGCCTCCTACTGTGGTGGCTAGTCCTATTTATAGAGGCCCGGTCCTCTTCCCAAATATTAAGCGGGAAGGGATGCCACAACGGCCAATTTGAAGGGGGACAGCTAGTACAAGCTATCCTGACTAAAGGTGGTCTTCGCCTGCCAAAGGCTCAGGTGGTGATGCCGTCTTGGGTTCCACGGTGACCTCTGCCCTGCCGTCCTACTGTTCTTGGTATCGTTGCACCGATATGGAAACCTTTGCCTAATGCCTTGGTACTCCTCGCCTGCGCATGCCTACTTAGCAGCAAAGAGGAAACCAGGACACTACGCGCGCTGGCGCCCTCCTGGCGCCCGCCTAGTCTTGGTCGTCATGGCTTATGTCATTGGAACCTCGCGAGGTTCGCCTTGCCTTGATCTCTCTGCCCCTCGCGAGCCAGCCTAGTGAGGCTGCCCCCAAGGAGGTGTTGTGTCGTCCGCCTCGCGAGGCTTGGCCCCTCGCGAGGGTCTTGAGTGTTTGTTGGTGAAGACGGGTCATACTGGGCCGCGAGTGGAGCCATGCCATGGGTTGCAGGCAAGCAAGTTTAGGGACCCCCATTCCCAGAACACCGACAGTAGCCCCCGGGCCCAAGGCGCGCTCGGACTTGGCTTCAAGGCGAAGCCAAAGGGCAAGTGCGGAGCGCCGCGGGCCCTAACAGCATGCGGCCTTGGTCGATGCGTGGTGATTGATTGGACATAGACGTCTCCGCTTCCCCACGCTGCCTCGGCAACTTCCCGTCTGACAAAAGGCTGGCGCGGGCAAGGCTTGCCTTCACTGCTTCCTTTCGCCTTGCTCCAGATCCCCTTTCTAGCTCCTTGCTTCCGAAATCTCCAGATCTGCCTCAATCCCCTTCTGAGCTTTCGACCAATGGCGCCTTGCAAGGGCAAGCCCGCTTCATCGCCGGCTTGGTACGAGCCGGCTCTGGACGCGCCCAACGTCTCAGAGAAGAACCTCGCCGCCACGCGCCTGCTGACGGCGGGAGAGAGCAACAGGAGGGGGAAGACCGAGCTCCCGGCCAGCTCCGCCGAGCCAAAGGCCTCGAATAGCACCTTCTACCCCTTCTTTATGAGCAGCACCATCGCGGGCCTGGTTCCCCCTTTCTCTGACTTCTTCTACGTCGTCCTCCGCCATTACAGGTTATAGGACCTTCATCTCCATCCCAACTCCATTCTTCTCTTGATTATGCTGCTGATTCTTGACGCTCACCGTTGGTTGGCTAGGCCACCGCCCGCGGCGAAGAAGAGGAAGGAGGATACGGTGACACCGCCCGGGGCCGATCCACCCGCGGCAGCCACACCTCCCTCCGTGGGGAAGGGGAGCGACAGCGCTCGCACCTCCTGGCCCGGTCGTCCTCGCGAGGCCCGGAAGGGCATCCTCGTGAGGAGTCAGCCCCCATGGCCCCGTTGGCTCCAGAGGCGCTGATGTCCGGCGCAGCTGCTGTGGTCCCCAATACTCAGGAGCCTCCAGTCTCCCAGGCCATGGTGACGTTGTCGCCTCTTCCTCCTCCTGCTGCATTGCTGATTCCAGGTCCTTCCGCCTCCCCTGACATCTTGGAGCGTGCCCTTTCTGAGATGACCCGGCTGCGAGAAGATCTTCGGGGTGTCGAACCCCACCTGGTGGCTGGGCGCCTGGAGCTGGTCTCTGGCTGGCTTCATTCTGACGTGTTTGTCCGTGCGGCGCTGAGCCAGGCCGCGGCGACCTCCGAGGGAGAGAAGCAGGCCGCCGCCCAGGCAGCAGCTGCTCGCGAGGCGGCGCTGAAGGATGTCGAGGCCGCCCAGCGTCGCTGCCGGGTGTTGGAGGCCGAGCTGAAGACCCTGCGTGACAAGCGTGCGGAAGAAGCTCGTGGCCGCAAGGCGGAGGAGGAGAAGATGAAGGCCCGGGAGGACGCCATCAAGGTTCGCAACCGAGCTGGAGCAGTCAGTGAAGGCGCAGGACGCTGAGCGCGGCCGGCCGGAGGAGCTGGAGCGGAAGGTGAAGGCGGAGGAGGCCGAACTTCACACCAAGGCAAAGGTTCTGGCCGAGGACCACGCGGACTTCACGCTCCTCGAGGAGAGGTCTCGCATGGCGCTGAAGGCACTCTATGAGAAGGGCTTGGAGAAGCCGCCGACCACCGACGAGGACGGTCCCGCGCAGCTGCTTCCCTACTTGGTCGAGGCGCTTGAGGAAGTCGTGAGCGGCATCAGCCCCATGGCAGAGGAAGAAGCTCGCGTCCTTCCTTCATCTGCGCTGACGCGCATCTTCAGCCACCTCCATCTTCGTGATGCTCAGGAGTCCCCCATGACGCGCAAACAACTTATGGAAAGGAGATGCAAGGGTAGGCCTAGTGTTCTGCGTCGGCATGGCCCAATCCAGCGCATACCTCAACCGTCGTCGGGTCGTCCGGATCACCAGGATGCGACCAAGGAGTGAGGTGCTACGTAGCCAATTAGGCTCCTGAGTCGCGATGCTCAGGAGTCCCCCTTGACACTCAAACGACCTTCATACCTTTGTCCTCGCCGAGGCTCGGCTCTGGAGGGGCGCGCGACGACCAGGTCCGGGGACCTTGCTGGGTGGCGTACTCTTGGGCGTGACCCGAGCGCAGCCCCTGTGCCCAGCCCCCTCGTGCGTCTCTCCCGAGGGAAGGTGTTGCGATGAGGCCGGACACTGAGCTCAAGGGCTCCCTGAGGTTGATACGGCCGCGGGTCCACCCTCAGTTGTTTATCAACAGCGCGGAGCATAGCGCTTCCACACTTGCACGGGCATAGCCGCTCCTCGGCAGTGTCGACGGCCAGCGCGGAGCATGGTGCTTCCACTGGTACATGGGACGGGACTCCCTATTGTGGAGAGCCCCCGGGGCGTGTACAACCCCGCCCTGACACGTGGCTTGCACGGCAGGGCTAGACGAGGTGTGTCTGGGCACTCGTGAGCCAGCGCAGGACTCACGAGGCCCTACCTTAAGGCGAGTTGCGTCTGGTCTTGGTTCTTGATGGTTGTGGTGGTCCTGCGAGATGGTTAGACAACCTGCGCCAAACGGATCTCCCAAGGTTATTGCATGAGAAGGCCAAGCACCAACGACCCCAGGAGGTGACGTGAACGGGACCGGACCGCCAGACAGAGCTCAGCCGTTGGATTATCAATGATGTAGGGACGGGCCCGAGCACAGACGTCGTGCCTAGCCTTGTTATGCGAAGGGTCCTGAAGAAAGACGATCGACGCGCGGCTACCATGGTGGGTGACAGTCAAGCAGGTGATAACCATAGATAGATTATGCATGGATAGCGAGCTAGCTTAGATAAACGCTCGAACGATACATGCCACTGGTTTGGACCTGAGCGGCTTGGGGATGATGCGGCCCGAGGGGCACCCCCAGCAAGGTAAGATAAAGACATAAAAAAGGGATACACACCGCAGGGACGGACCCACGTGGCCTGGGAATGATGCAGCCCGAGGGGCTCTCCCAGCTAAATAAACTTGGAAGATGTCACCTGGTTCTGTTGTCGAAGGGGTGTTGGGGCAGCTGAAGATGCGTGATGAAGGGGTTGCTCCTCACGAGGCACCGGGGCCTTGAGCCTTAGGAGGCTCTGGGGGTCCAGGCGGTTCCTTGAGGACCGTCTCCATCTTCGCCAGGACTATGTGGTTCCTGGCCTCCTGAGCCGCCAGGATGCTCCACATGTTGTGCTGGAAGGCGGACACAACGCTCGACAGGCCAAAAGGCATGCGAACGTAGCTGTGAGGCTGGCCCTTGCAGCGTGCCATGCACGAAGGCCATAAAAGCTCCTGAGATGCGGCCCTGTTGAGCCCTGGGATGTCGATGCAGACGCGCAGCCCGCCATCCTCGCCTGGATGGGGAGCCGCACCAGGCGAGCGTCGGTCACCACGCATGGCTCTTGCATCCTGCAGTTCCTGAGTGGTCTTGGCAATGAACTCCTGAGTGTTAGGCGCTCCTCGTCCGGTGTCCTCCTGAGGGAAACGTTTTGCAAAGCATGCCTCGACGTGGTGCCCGAGCGCCTCCATCGTGATGTTGTCAAGGTCGGAGGCCCTCCAGAAGAGAGCCCCCGAGCCCTGCCCGATGAGGGCGCCGGGCGCGCCTTCCTATGCGAGGGAGGGAGGCGACCCAGGCACGGGTGTCGATCCTGATGTGTCACCACTTACGGCGCCGCTCTCCTGAGGCCCTGTGCGGAGTAGCTGCTTCTTCTTCTTGGGGATGACCTTAGGAGGGCACTGTGCTGCATTGCTGTCAGGGTCTTCGATTGACGCTGCTTGGAAGGCGTGCTCGAGGGAGCACATCGCATCTCTTTCTTCGCAGGGGACTGTGATGATCCCGCCGCTTCCTGGCATCTTGAGGATATTGTAGCCATGGTGTGTCACTGCCATGAACTTGGCCAGGGCAGGATACCCGAGGATGGCATTGTATGGTAGACGGATGTGGGCGACGTCGAAGTCGATGAGCTCGGTGCGGTAGTTGTCGCGCTGTCCGAAGGTGACAGGGAGGCGGACCTACCCTATCGGCATGGTGGAACCGTCGGTCACTCCTGAGAAGGGCTTGTTAGGCTGAAGCTGATCATAGGGCACTTGAAGGCTGTCGAACGTCTCGAAGGACAGGATGTTAAGCCCTGCGCCGCCGTCGATGAGGGTCTTGGTGACTTGTACGTTGCTGATGACGGGTGAGAAAACCATCGGGAGGGTGCCAGCGGTGGCCGCGCACTTGAGCTGATCTGCCGAACTGAAGGTGATGGCGCACTTGGACCACCTAAGCGTTCGTGTGGCCTCGAGCCTGGGGAGGACTGCTTTCACCTCACGAGCAAACTGCTTGAAGATTCGCTAAGACGCTGGGGCTTGAGCTCCGCCCAAGATGCTGGCGATAGCTCGCGGCTCCTTGAAGCCCCAAGCCCCCTCGTCTTGATGGTGGTCGTCGTTCCTTCTTGGTGGTGGCGGCAGCAGAGGAAGACCAGCATTGCCCTAGGGGAGGTCCTCGCGAGGCTGATCCCTCCAGGCGCCCTCGCGAGGCTGATCCTACCAGCAATCCTCACCAGGCCGGTCACGCCATTCCTGTGGAGTGCCACGGTCGTCCCAGCGTCCTCTTCCACGCCCTCCTCCTTGGCCGTAGCCCCGGTCGTTGCGCTCGGGGTGTCGTCCGAGGCGTGCATCTCGAATGGCCCTGAGCTCTTGACAGTCGTTAGTGTTGTGGCTGTGAACATTGTGGAAGGCGCTGAATGGTCGGCTACTCTTGGATGACTCGGGCTGGTCCCATCCGTGCTTCGTGTCTGGCTCCGCCGTGAGTACAGCCACTCCCTTGCGCGTCACGTCCATGACCTTGGTTTTTTTCTCCTCCAGGTCGGCAGCTGGGAGCTCGAGGAGGGAAAGGCGCCCTTCCTCAGCCCTTGCCCACTTGGTCGCCAGGTTGAACAACTCCAAGGACGTGCACAGCTCCTGGCGGATAGCGAGCTCCTCCTTCATCTTGACGTCGCGGACGTCATCGGAAAACATGGAGATGATGGCCTCGTCCGTCACCTTGGGTATCTTGAGTCGAACGTTGTTGAAGCGCTGGATGTACTTCTGGAGGGTCTGTCCTGGCTACTGCTTGATGTGGCACAGGTCAGCCGCGGCCAAAGGGCGGTCGCGAGTGCCCTGGAAGTTGGTGACGAAGCGGTCGCGCATCTCGTTCCGGGAGGAGATGGAGCCCGGGGGCAGGTTCAGGAGCCACGAGCGAGCGCCATCCTTGAGAGCCATGGGGAACCAGTTCGCCATAACTTTTTTGTCGCTGTTGGCCGCCTCGATGCTCAACTCGTAGAGCTGCAGGACTCCGCGGAGTCGGGGGCACCGTTGTAGCATGGAGGCAGGTCTGGCTTGAACTTGCCCGGCCATGCGATGCTACGCAGCTCAGGGGTGAATGCGCGGCAGCCCGCGGTGGCCACTGGGACCCTTTGCTGATGCCGAGCCTGCCCTTGATGTCCGGGCACCGCCACCGCAGGCGGCGCACGGTATTGTCGTAGTGGTGCTGGGAGCTTCCGGACAAGGAACTTCTTGGCAGCTTCCTTCTTCGCGCACGGGCGTTCGACGTGGTGGGTCGCGTCGGGGGGCCGCATGCCTTGGCGCTAGGACGCTGTCTTGGTGCGGAGGTGGTGGTAGTGGCGCTCCGTGAGCCACATCGCATGCAACTGGCGGAGGGCGAGGCAGCGAGAGATATGGCGCAGGGGAGCCCCCTGCGGTGCTGACGAGCTCGGCGATGCGGTCCAGACAGGCCTCGCAGAGGTCGTCCACGGGGCGGTAGCACAGGAGTTCGTGTTCCATGAGCAACGCGGCTTGCGCGTCTGTGGGAGCACTACGAGCGTGAGACGACGAGCTGGCCAGAGTCAGCGACGGAGTGGCGGTGCGGCCGTCCTACCGCACCGAGGGGTGCAGCGAGGATGCTTGCTGCTCATTTCCCGCCAGGCCGGCGGCGGTGTTTGCGGCAGCTAACGGAGAACAACGGGGAGGCCCGCCGACAGGAGCGGTCTGAGCAACGCGGGCGGCCTGGCACTCAGCGCGAGCTCAACGACCGTCCGCCATGGATGCGACAAAGCGACGGGACGCGGATCGACGGAAGGAAAGCTTCGGCGCACCCCTACCTGCCGTGCCAAATTTCGGATTTCGGGTTCCGGCAAAACCCTTGAGGTTCGTACATTGGGGTGCGGACGAAGATCTCCCCCTACCTAATCACGTCCTCAGCCTCACCGCGATCTCAAATCCTAGCTCGTCGAACTCTCAACACAAGAGCCACAAGATTATACTGGTTTGGGCTACCGTTGTGGCGTAATACCCTTCTCCAGTGTGGTGTGGTGGATTGCCTCTTGGGCTGAGGATGAACAGTACATGGGGAAGAACAGCCTCCTGAGGAGAGGTGTTCTTCTGCTTGGTGGGTGTGAGGATGGAGTGGATCTAGTACAAGATCAGTTGCCTCCTACTGTGGTGGCTAGTCCTATTTATAGAGGCCCGGTCCTCTTCCCAAATATTGAGCGGGAAGGGATGCCACAACGGCAAATTTGAAGGGGGACAACTAGTACAAGCTATCCTGACTAAAGGTGGTCTTCACCTGCTAAAGGCTCTCGTAGTGACACTGTCTTGGGCTCCACGGTGACCTACGCCTTGCCGACCTGCTGGTCTTGGTCTCGTTGCACCGACATGGAAACCTTTGCATGATGCCTCGGTACTCCTCTCCTGCGCTTGCCTCCTTAGCACCAAAGAGAAAACGAGGACACTGTGCGCGCTTGTGCCTGCCAGGAGCCCGCCTGGTCTTGGTCGTCATGGCTTACGTCATTGGATCCTCGCGAGGTTCGCCTTGCCTTGATCTCTCTGCCCCTCGCGAGCCAGCCTGGGAGGCTACCCCCGAGGAGGTCTTGTGTCGTCCGCCTCGCGAGGCTTGGCCCCTCGCAAGGGTCTTGAGTGTTTGTTGGTGAAGACGGGCAGTACTAGGCCGTGAGTGGAGCCACGCCGTGGGCCGCAGGCAGGCAAGTCTGGGGACCCCCGTTCCCAGAACACCGACATTCGTGCCGATGAAACTTGTTAGCTATATATGTATTCAATCATCAGTATGTGTGACCACTATGTGTCTCCCGTTCGAAAGGGTTACATCTATAAATACGCATGCATTTGCATATTTATAACCGTAATTCTTTTGAATTGCCCAACATTATCCATGGACAGCCTGAGTATGTGTAGATTGGGTTTGTTTTCCCATATGCTCCGCTCCAGATCCGATGCAGACTTTCATCAGCGCCTCCCTGTTGTTCTCCAGGTACACATCCTCTCTGCTTATTGCCGAGATGTGTATCAAGAGAACAACGGGGAGGTGCTGTTGAAATTTTGCGTCCGATCAAGAGGAGAGCATGGGAAAATGAACCCAATCTACACATACTTGGGTGGGATTAGGACCTATCTTTACCTATTAGCGTCTAGGTTGCATGGACGTAATAAAAGTGACAAACTCCATTAATTAATGAATATATAAATGATGGTATATATATATATATATATATATTTCTTATGTGTCCAGTAGCTAGGAAAGATGAGATATCGTGCGTGGATGTACATCGGTCACACTAGTCAGAAAGACATGACCATTGAATGGTTAACAAAAACCAAGGGGTTTCTGAGAGCCGCATTTGCAAATGGCCAAAGGACAACCTGGTGCCCCTGTGCCGGGTGCAACAATTGGCACATAAGGACAGAGGATGAAATGGGTAAACACCTGTAGAACAGGGGTTTACGCCAGGTTATACGGTGTGGACATTTCATGGCGAGTCTGCCCAACGTGCCAGAACCGAGGTGCTTTGTCGTCGCACCGACGAGCATGGTAATAGGATGGAGGACATGGTGCAAGACTTTTACGATGCTCAGGACTCGGATGATGAGATGGAGGAATCTGCAAAGGCCTTCAATGAAATGTTGGAGTCTTCAAAACGTCCTCCCCATGAGCACACTGAGCTTTGTCAGCTGGATGCCATCTCACATAAAATAGCTCTGAAGGCTCAATTCAACTTGGGCAGAGAATGCTACGACGCGATGATGACAGTATTTGGATATTTTCTACCCAAAGGCCATGTACTACCTGCAAACCTGTACCATTCAGACAAAATCCTCCGTGCTCTTAAGATGCCCTATCAGAAGGTACATGCCTTTGAGAAAGGATGTGCCTTATTTAGTCTTCAGTATGCGGACTTGAACTATTGTCCCATTTGCAAGTCATCCAGGTATGTTGTGGTAGACAACGGTATGGGTGAGAAGAAGCAGACCAAAATCCTCGTTAATGATCTTTGGTATATGCCAATCATACCAAGACTTCAATGTCTTTTCATGGTTGAAGAGACGGCCAGACAGATGACGTGGCACAAAACGGGCAAAAGAACCCAACTAGATGCAAATGGGAAGCTGATGATGGTGCACACATCGGACGCTGAAGCATGGAAGTGCTTCGATGCTTTACATTATGACAAAGTGGCAGATCCGAGGCATCCTCGAGTCGCCATCAGCATGGATGGGTTCAGTGTGTCTGGTCTAACACATGCAGCCGCTGAAGGACAAATTCCAAGAAGCCTGGGATAATGGGTTCAAGACATACGACGCCTTTAGCAAACTGAACTTCATAATGTGTGTCTGGTAAATGTACTCGACGCATGACTTGTCGGTGTATGCGCAATTCGTTGGCTGGTGTGTGCATGGAAGGTTCCCGTGCCCCACATGCAAGGGAGCTCTTGAGTTTCGTTAGCTTCAGGCCAGTCACAAGTTTTCTTGCTTCGACATGCATAGAAAGTTCCTGGATCCTCGCCATAAGTTCAGGAAAGACAAGAAGAACTTCATCAAAGGTAGAGCACCTGCGATGAGAGGCCAAGAGAACCTGGATCAGTTAAACGCTCTCAAGCCAGATCCAGAGCGTCCAGGGTATTTCAAGGGGTATAATTTGAAACACGCTTGTACTCGGAAGACATGCTTGTGGGATCTTCCTTACTTCAAAGACCTCCTTTGCCCACACAACATCAACGTGATGCACACTGAAAATAATATCGCTGAGGCACTTTTTGGTACATTGTTTGGCATAGACGGGAATGTCAAAGGATAATACTAAGGCTAGAGTCGATCTGGAGGCGCTATGTGATAGACTGTTACAAAACATGAAAGAATCGAAAGGAAAGCAGAGCTGGACAAAGCCAAAGGCATGGTTCAATCTTGGAAGGCCAGCTATTAGGGAAATTATCTTGTGGGTGCAAAAGTAGTTGATGTTCCCCGATGGTTATGCAATGAATCTAAAGTGGGGAGCGAGCCTTGATAAATTGGAGATATTTGGTCTCAAGAGTCATGATTGGCACATATGGATTGAGTGGGTAATGTCGGTGATGTTGCGTGGCTTCATCCATGTGGATGAATGGCTAGTACTGGCAGAGCTGAGCTATTTCTTCTGTGTTCTTTGTGCGAAAGAACTATCCCTGGCTTGCTAGAAGAAATGAAGAGTTGGCGCCGGAGTTGATCTGCAAGTTAGAGAAGATCTTTCCGCCAGGCTTCTTTAATCCAATGCAGCACTTGATTTTGCATCTCCCAACCGAGGCAAGATTGGGAGGCCCATGCAAAATCGTTGGTGCTACGCAACTGAGATGATGCAGAAGGCGCTACGAGCAAAATGTAAAAATAAACACAGAACTGAAGCATCGATGGCTGAGGCATTTATTACTGATGAGGCGGCCAACTTCGTGATTGTACACTATGAAGCCAAAAATCGTCATTTGCATAATCTGAAGCCTCGGTACAATGCTGACGACCCTAAAAAGGGTGGATCCAACCTCAACCTATTCAAAGGGGATCTCGCACTAGCTGGTGCTTCTAATTCCTTAACGCTGGATTTCAAAGAACGGCAGATCATTTCGTTGTATATCTTCACCAACCTAACAGAAGTGCGCCCGTACATCGAGTAAGTTCTCGGTACATTGTTTCACAACTTCTAATTCCTTTGAACTGCTCTTATTCCTGAATAAATTTGATACAGTCGATACGTCGCCAAATTGAGCGGTGATCTAAAAGGATTCTGTCGAAGAGTATGAGCTTCTAGCAAAGCATGGAGGCGGCTATCCCAGTTTTATCTCTTGGTTCAAACGAACGGTAATTTCCATTAGACCATTTCATTTCTTTGTCTACTTTGTGGCTAATGCAACAATCCATTTCGTATTAAACTTGTAGGCTAATTCAGAGTTTATGGATGCCGAACTGAGACAAGTCGCTAATGGTTTTGACTTTAAGGTCTGTTCATTTGACAAATACGACATCAACGTGTATCGCTTTCGTACCTATGGCAAAGAGCTATCTATGGCCGAACGAAAGTCTACAAATTGTTGTGTCTCTGCTATCAGCGAAGGAGATACCGAGTATTATGGAAGAGTTGAAGCAATTTATGAACTTCAATTCTATGGTGCAAACCCACCAAACGTCGTAGTCTTCAAATGTTATTGGTTCCAGCCAAAGGAGACTAGAAAGACTCGTGAACATAGGTCTAGTGGAAATAAATCAAAGCACCCATTTGGATGTTCCCGATGTCTATATCTCAACAGGCAACCCAAGTTTTCTATCTACCATGGGCCTGTCAAAGTGATACAAATCTCAATGGTTGGGATGTCGTTTATGAAGTGCTGCCACGTGTTAGACCACCTCCCCCAATGAAGAGGATTATGAACCTCACATTAACTCAGACACATATGAAGGAGAATTCCTCCAAGAAACACGTCTTTCCAAAAAACGTTTCAAGAACCGCTCTACTTCACCCCAGAGCATTGAAGTAGACAGTGAAAGTGAACCCGACTTCACCCCTGAGTAGGACCAAGAAGAGCCCGAACTAGAAGAGGTTACTGCTGCGGATGACCTGTCAATGCTTGACCGATTACGTAAAGGTGGCCATCCACATGATCAACCATTTATTAATGGTGATGATGAGCACGTCTGTACTGATAGTGATGTTGATGCATTTATTGACCCTAGGGCATTTATTGAACCTGACGACCGAGATTATTATTAGGTATTCAATTTTTTGTGTTGTCCTTGATTTATATAGTTACTTGTATGATTGTATGATCTAGATTGTTACTTCTATAATTTTCTTACTTTGTATGATTGTTTCTTATACATAGTGCCGTGGTCTTGATGTCCGCCCCGTTGGCCCATGCCCGCTTTATGATTCGGATGTGGTAAATTCTCTTTTATAACTATTTGTTGCATTTCGCATTTGTGTCAATTATGGCCATCAAGTTGACATAGAAATATTTTAATCTAGGAGGTATGTGAACCAAAATTTGAAACCGACCCTCTTGTCGAGAAGTTAAATTTAGTTGAAAAAGAAAATGAGTATTTGAAAGAAAAAATTAATAATTGAAGAAGAGAAGATGACATTGGAGTTGTATGTTGCCGATGTCGTCGATGATCACAAGATGAAGATGAATGCAATGCGCTTGAAGATGGATGCAATGCGCCTGAAGCTTAAGAAGATTAGAAAATATGCCATTGATAATGAGGCTTGGTATCATTATGTCGTTGGATCAATTGTTACCTTAGTTGCGATCTTCATCGCATTTGTTGTGATGAGGGTAAGTTTTCTCTAGTGTTTTGCTTAACAAATGCATACTTAGCTTATTTTCCTCCTAAATGGCATAATTACCCAAGTTACGTAAAAAATGAGCCATACTTACGTAAGTTGGCTCAAAATGGCATCATCACCTAGGTTACCACAAAAATGACCTATACTTACCTTATTTTTCTCCAAATTGACATAATAAGCTTAGTTGACCTATACTTTACCTAGGATAGCTATAAAATGACCTATACTTCGCATTTTTCATCCTAAATGACTTAATATGCTTAGTTAGCTAAAAAATGGCATAACTACCTAGGATAGCTCAGTAGTGATCTATACTTAGCTTACCTAGTTCATTTATGACATAATTAGCTTACTTAGGTCAAAAATGGCATAACTACCTAGGTTAGCTCAAAAATGACCTATACTTAGCTTCTTAAGTTCATTTATGACATACTTAGCATACTTTGGTCAAAAATGGAATGATAATCTATGTTACCTCCAAAATGACATAGACTTAGCTTATTTTCCACGAAAATGATATAATAATCTTACTAAGCTCCAAAATGACCTATTTACCTAGCTTAGCTCTAAAATGACCTACACTTAGCATTTTTAACTAGCTTAGCTAAAAAGTGGCATTTTTACCTACCTTAGTTAGAAGAAGAAGAAGAAGATAAATAAGAGGAGAAGAGAAAAAGAAAGAGAAGAAAATTCTTCTTCTTCTAGCTAATCTTCTTCTTCCAGTCTTCTTCTTCCTCTTCTAACTTTCTTCTTTGCCAGTTTGCAGATTTGCTTTCCACTAGGAAGCTTGCGTTGATGGAGTCTACTCTTCTCCTTGTGATTCCTTTTTGTTTTGATTTTGTAGGATGAACAATGTGAAACTTGCTACCTATATATGTATGGATGAAACCATTGTATGCTTGTTGTTGGATATGTTAGCTAGCTATATATGTTGCATAGGGACTTTTGATTTGGTATGTATATGTGTTGGATGATCATATCCATATGGCAGGGATATGATTTGGTATGTATATGTGTTTTTATGCTTGTTGAAAGTAGTTTCAAATGTTTGATAGTTCTTCCATTCGTGAATTGAGAGCAGAATACTCTTCGGTCAATGACTGATTTTTCTCCATCACCTCAACCAACAACTCTTCAGATTTCCTATTGCTTTTCTCAATTTTCTCAAGAGTGTTTTGTTGTACATTGGGAATTTTGGTCAGTTTAGCATGGTCATCCTCATCATAAGAATATTGATCACTGGAGTGAACCTTGTGATGTTTGGAGGATACCTTTTCTTTCGAGGCTTTGGCCATGAAGCAGTAGGCAGGAGATTCATCGTCACTTGACGGATTTCTGAAGAAGTTTTTCGCATGGGAGGAGGCATATGCTATGCCAGCCATGCCAGGGTCGGAATCCTCATCGGATTCATCAGCTTCTTCGGAGTAAGATGATTCTTCTTCATCAGGATCCATCTCCTTGCCGATGTATGCCTTGGCCTTGTGAGAGTTATTCTTGCAGTTGGAGGAGGACTTGGAAGGATTCCTTGAGGAAGATCTTGACGAAGATTTTGAGGTGGAGTTCTCCTTCTTGAAGAACTTCTTTGTTTTCTTCTCATCATCGGAGTCATGGTTATTGCTCTTGATTTTGCCTCGAAAGTTTCCTGAATCATATCTTCCACTAGCACGGATTTCAGCTTCCCAGAGAGGGCAGTCCGAAATGAAATGTCCTGGATTTTTGCACTTGAAACATGTGTAGTCTCCAGTTGGTTTTGATGATGATTTTGAACTGCCAGAGTTGCTTGAACCTTTCTTCTGGAACTGGCTCTTCCTGTGAAGTCGCTAGAATATTTTCATGATTAATGCGAGATCTTTGTTGATCCTTTCTGGGTCATCTGAATCTTCTTCAGCATTTCCATCGGAGGAAGAATCAGCCATAGCCTTGAGAGCATGATTTTTGCAGTTACTTGAGCCATAGAGATCTCTCTTCTCTTCTTCTTATTCCTCGTGGGTGTTTAGCCTTTCAATGATATCAGCAGAGTCGAGAGTTTTGAAATCAGCTTGTTCGTGAATCATCAAGACTAGTGTGTCGAATGAACTCTCAAGTGATGGGAGCAGTTTTTTCACAACTTCATGATCAGTAATGTCTTTGGCGTCGAGGCCTTGAAGCTCATTGCTATGTCACTCAAACGATCGAAAGTTTGCTGACAACTTTCATTTCCAATGCACTTGAATGATTGAAATTTTCTTACAGAGTATCAATACGAGCTTCTTTCTGAGTTGAAACTCATTCATTTATCTTCTCGAGAATGTCCCACAAATCCTTCAAAGTTTCATTTTGGCTTGCGCATCCATCTGAATGAATTTCTTCTCCTGGTCAGTGGGGGCCTGAGGTATTTCAACCGTGAACCTGAACTGCACCACATTCCACATATCATCATCAATTTCTCAGAGGCGGATCTTCATCTTCTCCTTCCAGAAGGGATAGTCCATCCCATCGAACATGAGAATCTTGCGATGCGACATGTAGCTCACTGAAGACATACTTAAAATCCAAGGTGGTTAGACCAAAATGAGCAGAGTCAAGGTGTACCTTGCTCTAATACCAATTGTAGGAACGAAGTATGTCTAGCAGAGAGCGGGTCAATGGGAGTTTTAAAATTTCTTCGCAAATCTCAAAACTCTTGGAACCCAGCAGTAGAGTGAATGAAAAACAAAGTACAACGAGCTAAAATAAACTACCAAAAGGAAACTTAAACATGCATCGAGACAAATCACTTGATTGAAGAAGATCGAAAGAAAATAGGAGTAGAAGGGTAATTAGTGATGCTCGATGGCAATAAGTTATTTTTTCGACCAGTTCGTCCTTCTGCATAAGGACTACGTCCGGTTGGAGGGGTTGTGATTTAACACAGAAGATAAAGTCTTTTCGCCCTATTCTCCTCTACAATTGTTTCGTCAACCAATGCGATAACTCGTGGTAGTTACTTGAGGCGATATCCGAACCTTTACAGACTTCTTTGAGAACCACAACCACTCTTGGTCTCTTAAGAAATTGACACCTAACCGTCTAGTGAGTTTGCAGCTCTCAAGAGTAATAGGCGGAGCGTAATGGACTTAGATTCGAGTGATCTGAACCACTATCTAATTCTTCGGCTTTAGGGATTTTCTCTCGGTGGATTTTAAACTCAAATCGCTCAAGGAGGGGTTTGCTCAACAATCTTCTTAGAATTAAACAGAGCATCCATCAGACAAAGCCGGTGCCGGTGGTTATTTATAGGCGTAGCCATCCCTAGTGGGAAATGACCATTTTGGGCACGCGGTCTAGCCAATGGCCAACAGAAACATTCACAATGGTCAGATTTTTTAGCAACGGTAACATTACTTGAGGAGCAAGTAATGCTAACTCCTCGGTCAGAGACAAATCTTTCGTAGCGCAAGAGAACACGGTCTCTTGCTGGCAAGTATTTGCTCGGAACACAAAGAGATTTTTGTCGCAACTTTCATAGGATTTGGGTTTAGCATCACAGAATCAAAGCTTCGAACGTTACACCCCTCTTAATAGCACGGTGGTCCTATGACTAAATAAAGAGAAGAAGAAGAACGAAGTAAATGCTATGTCTTCACTTCGTCTTCAATCTGCTCGGGCGCAATCACTTTCTTCAGACATGCACCAACCAATTGCTTCACTTCAGCAATTTTTTAGGGGTTACTCTTGTTATCATTATCTTTAGTGATAACCTTCACTACTACGCAAGGAGATTACCTTCGTTGTTTAGACCAAACTCCTCGTGAGTTCAGGGACCTATTACTCTGTGTGCACTACCGAACACATAAGTCCCATACTATTTATGTCAACAAACTCCAAAACACAAGAGGTCTATCATTGCAGCAACACATCCAAGCAAAACCGAAGCACCGCCCAGATGATCCATTAATTAAGTAGTAGTTAAGTAGTCAACCATGTGGTTGTATGGCGTAATAGTATTGATGTTTCCCAATCCACGATATAGCAGCTAAGCGACTACTTGTTCGTTACAAGGTCAGGGTATAAATGGACCTACATCATTCTACTGGTTCTGTCAAGCATAAAGTAAAATCCTATAGGAGATTCCTAGTTGAAACAACTACAATGCATGAAAACATAGGTTATGATCAAATATTCCACTTGCCTGTATTGACGATTCTTTCTCACAATCTTGTTCTTGTTACTCTTCGCTCTCCATACAATCTATAAGCAAAGAGCAATCATAAACAACCATACAATATAATCAAACATACAACAAGTGTTCTGCATGGTGTCAGTGTCATTGTGATGTGAGATCATGTGTCAGGGTTAACTCATAAGAGTTTGGGAAACAACATAGTGGTTGTCATTGGAATATATGTGACATAAGGGTTCACATGAAAGTTTCGAATAAAGGTTCCTCACATAAGGAGTATGTGATGTCAAGTTATGGTTGCTGGATTCTAGAAAAGAATCCAAACAACAAAGCCGTGGTCTCTGAATCTTGGATAGCCAAGTTCATGTTCAAGTTTGAAGGACAATTCAACTTGTTGACCTTTCATGAGCTTGGATACACTAAGGTCTAAAAATGAAACTGGGACTGGCTTCCAATTCAAATTGGATTTAGATTAGGGTTCCACTCATTTGAAATCAAATTGAATTGGGTTCACAATTTTATTTGGTTCCATTAAGTTAAACTGAATTATGAACTATTTCATAATTGATGTGATTGGTTCAAAACAATTCAACATGATTCATACTTCTGTAAAGTCATGTAACATTCCAAGTTTTCAATTTGGAATGTTATACATTAGATCATCATTGCATATCATATTTTATTGCATTTTGGCTCGATCCTAGAAATTCTACGCAACTCAAGGACCCACGGAGAGAGTTGGGAATCCGTTATTTTCATATTTGAGTTTTTCTCAAATTTTGAAAAGAGAATCGCTTGATTTTAATTATTTCCTCTTCGAATATTTCTTTTATAAAAATAAAAGAGAGAGGATAAAATGACTTCCACAAAATACAGAAATATTGGAGGTTTAATATTAAAATCAAATAAGAGTTTTGTTCGGAGTTTTGTCGCTATTTTAAGTGAATTAGGAAAAACATGCGTTTTTCAAAATAGCATTAGAAGCCCAAATAAATGTTCACCTTGTCCGGTAGATTTTTAGAGGACAGGGAAAATTTATTTCAGGATTTTTGGAGTCCGTTTACTATTTCTTTTATTCGTTTTTCTGCGCGAAATAATTTTAAAAAATGAAACCGACTTTTGTCAGATCCGCGGGACTCGCCTGGGGGCTTATAAGTCATGAGGCCCAGCCGCCACCGCAGCCCACCCGCAAACCCTAGCCCTCGCCTCGATCCACCGCTCGCTGCTGTCGTCGCCAGGACGCTGTTGCTGCCTGCCCTGGCCGCCAGGACGCGCCACTTGCCGCCCGCCAGGCTGTCGCCCGTCCCGAGCCCCGCCGCCACCACCACACGCCGCCGCCACCCGACCCCGCCGGAGGAGCCGCCCGTCACCACCGCCGTTCTGCCCAACGCCGCCGGAGGTAGCCGCCGCCGCCTTGGCTTTCGCGAGAAAACCGATCGTTTTTTTTGAAAACCCTAGATCTGTTTTTTTAGTTTCGGTTCGGTTTTGTTATTTAGCGGAGGTTCGTCCATACGTTCGTTTTAACGGACGGTTTTCGCCCGCTAGTCGTAGATAACAAACGTTCATTCGTTAGTCTGTTCGTCAGTTTTTCTTTTTCTCGGATTTTTCCGCGATTATTTTTGATCGTGATTTCTGATCCGATTTTCATTTTAGTTTAACTTTTCGCTCGTTTATTGGAATCAGGCGATTCAAGCTCCTAGTGTTTCGTCTCGAAGCCCTCTGTCTGTTTAACCAACTTGAACAAGTTTTTGCTACTGTAAAAATTGACTTTATTCCAGATTAGTAAACGAAGCTTGTTTCTTTCGCAGTTTAAATTTTGTTGCTTCGTTTGATTTGATTCTTTTTGCAAACCGGAGTTATTTAGTTGAACTTTATGGTTAGATCTCTTATTTGAGTTTTACCTGTGCGTTGTTGGTTGATTGCTTATTGTATGCTTGTTTGTTTGCGATAGAGTACCCGGAGTGCGAAGCAAGCTACTACGAGTCTCTAGGTTTCACGGATCATCAGCAAGGCAAGTAACACTTTGATCATACCTCTTTACTACCCAGTTTTATTGCATTAGATGAATCCACAAACAATTGCATGGTCAGGATCTAATTTAAATTGTGAGTTTGAGAAGTATATGAGGTAGTACCTATTCACTTGTTTATAATCAAACCTAAGTTACTTCTACTTTGCTTATATTGCCATGCTATGCTCATAGACACGGTTTGGGTTTGAGAGTATTCATGACAAATGTGAGTATTGTTAAGTAAGGGTTAACTAAAGGTGGCAACATTAATACACATCTGGGTGGATTGAGGCACTGGGAACCCAAAGGATTGCCTCAGTATTTTTGAAATCCTGGGTATCGTGTGATTCTCCTATGGACTACCACCCAGGCGCAAAGGGATTATGAGATTATTCATGGTAGAAACTTCCGTGTGCAGCCACAAGCCATTATGGGCTCTGGCTTAGTTGAGTATGTTGTGTGACCTCTTTCAGTGGTAGTGAGGGAGTTCCGGACTAGGGGGTGTCCGGATAGCCGAACTATCATCATCAGCCGGACTCCAAGACTATGAAGATACAAGATTGAAGACTTCGTCCCGTGTCGGGATGGGACTTTCCTTGGCGTGGAAGGCAAGCTTGGCGCGGATATGTAGATATCCTACCTTTGTAACCGACTCTGTGTAACTGTAGCCCTCTCCGGTGTTTATATAAACCGGATGGATTTAGTCCATAGGACGAACAACAATCATACCATAGGCTAGCTTCTAGGGTTTAGCCTCTTTGATCTCGTGGTAGATCTACTCTTCTAACACACATCATCAATATTAATCAAGCAGGACGAGGGTTTTACCTCCATCAAGAGGGCCCAACTCGGTAAAACATCGTGTCCCTTGTCTCATGTTACCATCCGCCTAGACGCACGTTCGGGACCCCTACCCGAGATCCGCCGGTTTTGACACCGACATTGGTGCTTTCATTGAGAGTTCCTCTATGTCGCCACCGATAGGCTCGATGGCTCCTTTGATCGTCAACAACGACGCGTCCAGGTGAGACTTTTCTCCCGGACAGATCTTCATGTTCGCAGCTTTGCATCATGGGCTAATTTGCTTGGCCATCCGGAGCAGATCGAAGCTACACCCCGCCGTCAGTCGATTCGAAGTTTAAACTATACGGCCGATATCCGCGGAGACTTGATCTTCGACGGATTCGAGCCGCAGCAAGCAGCGCCGACCGCCTCGATGGGCATGATCTAGCTCAGAATCAACAAAGGCCTCGAGGCCACACCGTAATCCGCCCGACCCTTAATCTGGAGCCGGATTCCCGATCGAGGACGAGTGGTTGGACAACGCCGGGGCTTTAATCTCTACGGCGATCGAGCCGAACTCCATCCCTCGCCCTTTGCGAAGACCTCGACTCTGTGGTGCCGGACTCCTCTCCGGACCAACCCCGCACTTCGCCAATCGAATCCGATTAGGCGCCTGGCTATGGAGTTCATCGCCATGACATCTTTCAAGACTCGCCTTTGGCGACATCCTGAATTCACTGAAGTCTCTCTCTTTATCCGGAGAGCCCTGGCCGGATTACGGTCAGGAAGGTTGGGATGCGGACGATGAAGAAATTCAACGCCCACCCACCACCCACTTGGTAGCCACTGTCGACGATCTAACCGACATGCTAGACTACGACTCTGAAGACATCGACGGTACGGACGACGCTGCCGGAGACGACCAAGACCCAGCGCCTACAGGGCACTGGAAGGCCACCTCGTCATACGACATATATATGGTGGACATCCCAAAAGATGGGAACGGTGATGGAACAACGGAGGATGACCCCTCCAAGAAGCAGCCCAAGCGCCGCCGTCAGCGGCGCCACTCTAAATCCCGCCACAAAGAAGAATGAAGATTCCGCACCGGAGATAACAATTCACCGGACAAAGGTCAAGACAATCCACTCCAAAGAAGATCCAAAGCGGGGAAGATGGAGACGCCAGCCCTCACGAGAGATCGCGTAAGAAGAGGTAGAGGATTATATGCCTCCTCCGGAGACGGCAAGCCTCGACGACGATGAATTCGTCGTGCCCGAGAATCCTGCTGAACAAGAGCATTTTAGACGCAGGCTTATGGCCACGCGAACAGCCTCAACAAAAAGCAGCAACAGCTTAGAGCTGATCAGATCTGCTAGCCGACAGATGGATCAAGTCTCGCGTCAAGAGCATGAGCTCGAACGCCTCCAAAGCTACCCTAAACGCAAGCTGCTCCCCGATTAGAGGAGGAGGCTTACGAACCCGCATCACCAGGAGACAATACGGCCGACCGACCACCTCGTGGTCGCGCGAGAGAGGCCTCTAGGCCCTTCACTAGAACTGCACCTAAGATCTCTCAAAAGCACACGCCAAAGGGGAATGCTCCGACTGCGAGATATATTGAGGACAAGGCAAGACAATCAAGATCGATCTATGGATCGCGTGGGCGCCCCACGGCACGTGATTTACCACCGTCATACGGACATGTAAGTCCGCCGGGCGAACAAAACAAACCAAACTCTTTTGAGCTCCGCCGTGATATCGCCAAAGACAGAGGCGCCAAGACACCCACTATGCTTCATGCATAAAGTAGTGGATCATCAAATCCTCAAGGGTTTAAACCACAATATTGAATCCTATGATGGCACAACAGACCTCAGCGGTTTGGATCAAGACCATCTCCTTCACATCCACATGGCCCGCGGTGACGATCTTCACGCCATCAAATACCTCCCTCAAGCTTAAAGGACCAGCCCGACATTGGCTCAATAGCTTGCCAGCAGAGTCAATTGGGAGCTGGAGGACCTCGAAGCCGATTACTCGATAACTTCTGTGGCACTTATGTGCGACCACCAGACGCCGATGACCTAAGCCACATAATTCAGCAGCCAGACGAATCGCCGATAATTCGACACGGTTCTTAACCAAGAAAACCAAATAGTCGACCGTCCGGATGCGGAGGCCCTCGCGCCTTCAAGCATAACATCCGTGACGAGTGGCTTGCCCGGAACCTAGGACAGAAAAGCGAAATCCATGGCAGCCCTCACATCACTCATGACCCGCTTCTGCACTGGTGAGGACAGCTGGCTAGCACGCAGCAACAACCTCAAAGAAAATTCTGGCAGTCCGACTTCAAGGACCGAAATGGCAGGCCGTGTCGTAATAAAACAAACACCGCACTAACGGCGACAATATTGAGGATACGACGGTCAATGCCGGATTCAGAGGCTCTAAACCCGTCAGCGGAAAAAGCCATTCAAAAGAACTACTCCGGTCCGTCTAATTTGGACCGAATACTCGACCGCTTGTGTCGATACACGGCACTTCAAAAGCCAGCTTAACCACACCAACAGGACTGTTGGGTATTCAACAGCAGCAAGTTAATTGTCGAAAGCAATGACAAGGGCTGCATAGAGATGACGAAGACGAGACCCAACCGCCGAACAATAGAGGATGTAGGGTTTCCCCCACAAAAGCGGACGGTGAACATGATATACGCAACGCACATACCCAAAAGGGAGCGGAAGCGCGCACTCGTGGATGTCACGCGATGGAGCCAGTTGCCCCAAAGTTCAATCCATGGTCCTCCGCCCGATCACTTTTGACCGAAGGGACCACCCCACCAAAGATCCGCCACGGTGGATTCGCCTGACCGGTCTTAGACCCAATCGTCGATGGATTTCACCTAACCGAGTCCCGATGGACGGCGGCAAGCAGCTGAACCTGCTTTACCAGATACAAGGCGCAAGATGGGCATAGACCCTCAAGGATTAAACCTACCAAAACGACCTTTAAAGGCGCCACACCAGGTGTAGAAGCCAATTGTACAGATCAATTACATCGAAGTGGTCTTCGGATCCCTGTAACTTCCGGCGAGGAGTTAATCTTGACATAGTCCTGCTCCGCAGCGGCTATCTTGCCTTGCTCGGACGCATCGCTTGCAAAGTTCAACGCGGTGCCGCACCACGCATACCTCAAGCTCAAGATGCCAGCCCTCGAGGAGTCATTACGGTCAACGGAAACACCGAATGTTCTCTCCGCACGAAGGAACATACAGCTGCTCTCGCGTAGTGCAATGCAACCTCTTATGAAATTTCGAGTCCGCCGTTAAGCGGCCGGACATCGCTAAGCGCCCCGAGTAACTTACAACAAGACCACCGCACGCTCAGAGCATGCGTGAGATGCGGCCCCAACCCCAGCCCCCGCGAACGTCAAAGCAGGTCCTTCGCAGACACCATTACTCAAGATACCATGGGCATGGGGAGAGGGGCACGACCACGATAAACCCAGACTGCGGCTCAACCACACCAGGGGCTCTCACGTGTGTTGTTCCTTTTTCTTTTCTTTTTTACCTTTTACATTTTACCCACCGGACTCCGTTTTTCAGAAGCCCTGTCCGGCAGTAGACCTGCCGAACTCACGATGCAAAAGCCAAGGAAGGATAAAGGCTACAACGAATATACAGGTGGTCTCCATTACGAGCATTTTCATACACCAGTCTGTAGCCTACCCCTGGAGGGGGACATGTTTAACAGTCTCATACCTTGCTTATCGCACTATTTGTATCGTTCTGCATTCGTAGCAGCACTTATTGAATGAAACAATGCAGCAACTTTTTGTTTATAATTGCATTTATTTTTCATACATATGTTCATTCACGACATGTTGCATCCGTACACTTTGGTACGGCTAATATACACCAGGGGATTATGTTTCCCGTTATGGTGTGATGAGTCCAACACTTTCACAAGTGCGGCACCCCGAACTTATAGCACTATATGCATCGGTTCAATCATGTCTTGGGTCAATAGTTGGGTTTGCCTGCCCCGTGTTTTGGTACCTTACGCCCGTTATATCGGCTAAGGTAGCACAGGAGAACCATCGCGATTCCGCCCAGTTCGGCTGGGTTAACGCCTGGAGAAAGCTAAACTGACCATCATGATGAGGCGAGACCGCCGCTGTTCGAGAGGTTTTTGCAGTCCTTAAAGACTTATGCCGCTTAGAGCGAGGAGTCGGATACTGTCCGCCAAGGCGTGATAGCGCCCCAAATTCGCCTTCCAAGACTAGGGGCTTCACCGAAATTTAAAATTATAGAATTCTATGGCTAAGTGAGAGTGTTCAAGCATTATAAGTCCGGTTTCCTTGTTCGCTGTGTTGAGCGCCTCCCAGATGGACCCACAATGGGAACAAGAGCGCCAAGTTTATCCCAACACCCCAAAGACTGTGGCATGGGGGCTGAAGTTTACAACTTGCCATCTCTCGATTTGATAAACAGCCGCATGAAGGTAATATTTTAAATTAACAAGCGTTGCTTAGCGTATGAACTAAGTTTTCAGCGACAGATAACAAAATGCGAGTCTACTCAAATATTACATCTTTGGAGCACTCACCCGCAATAGTGCGGGCGCCTTTAGCACACTCTTATAATACATCTCGTGCATGCGATGCTCCTTGCCCTCCGGTGGCGGGTCCGTCCACGAGCTTCTGGCATCCATCTTGCCCAAGTGCACCTTTGCGTGGGCAAGGCCCGACGGCACCCTCGACACAAAGCGGAATGCTTGATAACTTCAACCCACGGGCACGCATCCACCAGCGCCGCACCAGGGCCAAGTAGCTCCTAGGCATGGCCTCCTTAGGCCACAAACCAACTGTGAGGCCCTTCATGGCCTGCTCAGCCGCCTTTAGGAGCTCGACCAGCTGCTTCACTGGTCGCTAAGGGCACGGATGTCCGCCTCAAAGAACTGAGACCAGAAGACCTTCTCCGTCGAGCTCCCCTCCTCGGCCCGGTAGAATGCGGCAGCATCGGACACACTGCGAGGAAGATCTGCGAACGCCCCTGGAGAACTCCGAATTCGGGTAAGCAACAGGAAATTAACACTCACATGCTTACTCGCATGAAAATGCCTTACCCATGCTATTTTCTTCACCGCCTCAATCTCTGGAGGGCCTTGTAGGCTTCGGCCTTAGCGGCTTTGGCACTCTCAAGAACTGCTGTAAGCTCGGACTCGAGTCTTTGAGTCACGCCCAAGTTCTCATGTTTTTCACGAGATCCTGGAGCTCTTGCTGTACCTCCACCACCCGCGCCTCTGCTTCTCTTGTTTCGGTGCGCCCATGTCGTCAGACATGCTCGTCATGCCACCGCCTCTTGCAGTGGTCGCCACCTCGTTAGTGGCCCCTACAATACCCACGTTATCCTTGTCATTTTTCTTGCAACCAAATCCTTTTCTATAAGGTACAATTTTCATTAGGTATTACTCACCTTCTTTTTCCTCGAGCTGCTTCTTGGCATGGCCGAGCTCGCTTCTCAGACCGCCGAGGTTTTCCTTTAAAGTATTGACCTCCGCTGCAAGGGCGGAGGTCAAGAAGACAGCCTGCAATCCCATATTGACATATTTTTATGACTCCTGCTTATCTTTTTAAAGATCCTCATCCGCTTTTCTTTCCAACACCGAACCGAGCATCGGGGCTACTATCTATGCGGTACCATTTTACATATATTGAAATTTTTACCTCAAAGCCTATTAGAAGATGGTACAAGCTTGGTCAGCCCGCTCTTGGCGGACTGAACTGTCCGGATCACCGCGACTCATAAAAAGGCGGTGCTCCTCCTCGATGGAGGCGCCTGAGCGCCCCAGAAGCTATCCGTGCCTCCGTTGGACGAAGGACACAAGGCCTTACCCTTCTTGCGAAGGATCGTTTGCGGACTCGAACCATCAAGGTTCCGCATGGAGTCCGCACAAGGGTCGGCCTTGAGCCCTCGGGTTCTTGCCCCCACGCGCTCGAGTCGGGGGTTGCCTTGTGGCACCTCCCGCGCCACCTCCTCGGGACCAAGCACCTTTGGGGCCCTGGCCATGGCGTTGTCCAGGACCCGCCGATGAATCGGCGAACTCGCCTTTGGGCGGGCTGCACGATTGTTCGACATTAGAGAACACTCTGCAATACTAAAACACCATGGGTATCCGGACACTTACGATCTCACCAGGGGCTTGGCCCTTGTAGGCCAATCCCCCTCGCTGTCGCCGACGCTGGTGGAGAAGTCCGGAGGAAGGGTTCTTCCTTCTTGGACCCTCCGCCTCCTCGCTTGGGGTGGCCTTCCTTTTCTCTCCTCCTCCGCCGGGGAGAAGCTTCTTCTTCTTCCTCCTCGCCTTCGTGAGAAGATTCTGCTTCAGAATCCGACAGCACCTGGCGTCGGGAGCTCCTTCGAGTCCCCGTGGCCTCCTTCTTGGCCTTCTTCTCCGGCACCACATGGGGCTGGAGCCAGCAGCCCCATCAATCGGGCGTCCGCTGGGTCTTCTGGCAAAGGAGCCGGACAGATTAATCTGTCCGGACGTTTTCAGCCGACACTGTCAAGAACAGGAGTTTTAGATCCCACGAGAGTCAATCTATGAAAAAGAGTCCCGTGAAGGGTAAAATAACTTACTCGCCGGGTTGACGCCGCGAGCTGTATCCGCGATCTTTGTTAGCGGATGCGGGGCTTCAGCGCCCTTGAACAGCACCTTCTGCATCTTCGTATGTGGTATCAAGAGCCGCTCAAGGTTCGTGTCTTTGCCGGATCGAACTCGCACAAATTGAAGTCCCGTTGTTGGCATGGGAGAATCCGCGGATGAGCATCACCTGGATTACGCCGACAAGCTCGCGATTCTAGTCCACCAGGTTCCGGACGCGAGTTTGGAGTCCGGATAGCTCATCTGAATCCCCACTTCAGGCCCGTCTCTTTCCATGACGAGAGCCGTGGGGAATCCAGATCTGAATTCGGGGGCCGCCACCCATTCAGGGTCGCGTGGCTCGTGATGTAGAACCACCCCGATTGCCACCCCTTTATTGTCTCCACAAAGGAGCCCTCGAGCCATAGGACTTTGGCCATCTTGTCGACCATGGCGCCCCAAGACTCGCTTGGCTGCCCTTCACAACCTTCGCTTGACATCAAGGTCTTGAGCCACAAGTCAAGTGGGGCTGGATGCAGAGGAAGGCCTCAGACACGCATTTATAAACGCCGAGACGTTGAGGACGAAATTCGGGGCTAGGTCATGGAAGTCCAGGCCGTAGTAGAACATGAGCCCCCGGACAAATGGGTGAAGTGGAAAACCTAGTCCGCGGAGGAAGTGGGGGAGAAATACCACCCTCTCATGGGGACTTGGGGTTGGAATGAGCTGCCCCGCGTCGGGCAGCCTGTGCGCGTGTAACACCCCGGATACAACTTTCCATATTCGTAACTCCAACTCTTGCCTTTTCCGGAGATGCGATATTATTATTTCCTTCGTGGTTGGGTTTTTGTCTGTTGTTTTGCATTTTGTTCTTGCCATGCATTTCATCTCATCGCATCATGTGCATTGCATTTGCATATTTTCATAAAACCTCAGAACTCGTTCAGAGTTACTGCTTCTCTCTTTGTCTTCGTCGACCTGTTGTCGACCGCTTGTCCTTGTTGACCTTCTCTCGCACTAATTGGACCCCTCTTTTCTCTCTTTCTCCGAGACCAACAAAACCCCTTGCCCTTGCTTTCGTTGATCAGACGAGACCAATCGGGTTTTCGATTCCTCTTGTCCGTCTGTTTGACCCTCTCTACTCGTTGCTCAAGACCTCGCGGCGTCCAAAACTTTCCCGAACCCGACCCGGCAGTCGTTACCGTTGTGTCCGGATCATCCCCAAACGTCTACAATACATCTCCGTTTTGTTTATTGGACTCCCTAACCTATTTATTCTCGGTCGTTTGATTTCGATCGGAGGGTCCGTTTTGCCCCTAACCACCACCTAGTATAAATAGCAGTGCAATCATCAGGCAAATCCCTAATTTCTAGGAGGTTTGTCCCCATCTCCGCCGCCACCATCTTCCTCGGGATCCATCCCGAGCAAACCCCCTCTCCACCTGCTCGATCCAATCCATCGCTCCACTCCCTTTCTCTGCCTCCCCAAGCCACCTCACCTCCCTCTCCCCGAGCACCCCGTCCGCCCCGCCGCGCCGGCCGGCGAGCCGACGCCGTCGAGCACCAGCAGCAGCAGCCAACAAGATGAGCCCCGTCGCGCCCTCCTTCTTCCTCCGTTTTCCTCCTCTCTGTCTCTAAATTCTCTCTCTTTCTCTCGTCCAGAGCACACCAAGCCGCCAGCTCCGGCCCCTGTTCGCGGGCCTCCAGCCTCGGATCCGGTCGAACCTGAGCTCCTCTGCCGGTCATGGCGCGCGCGCTGGTCCACGCTCGATCCCGGCCGCATTGACCGGCTGCTGCGGAACTGCTTCCACCAGCGCCATCGCCTGCTCGGTCCTCCTCGCTCAATCCCGCCGGGCCCCAAGTCCAGCGCGCCGCTTCGCCGTGCAGCGAGCCCCGCTCGCGTTGACCACCTGCAGCTCGTGTCGAGGAACGCGCTAAGTCGCTTCGCATGAGGCCTCCTCCGCCCGAGCACCACTCTCTCCTCGTTTCACGCCGCCGCCGAGCTCAAGCCGCCTCGCCCGACCTTCCTCATCGCCAGTGCCCTCCCCGCGCTCGATCCGTGGCCCTCGGCCTCCGCGCTTAAGTCCCCACTCGCCGCCTTCGCCTCGCGCACGGAGCTCGCTCCCGGTCACTGCACTCGTGCTGCCGGCAGCCTGCTTCGCCGCCCGCAGTTCTCAGATCGAGCAGAGCCTCTCGCTGTCTCCTCGCCCGTGGTCGTTGACGCGTCGAACCGCTGCCCAGCTCGAGCGCCCGCATGGGCCACAGACAGGCCGGCCTAGCGCCTCCCAGGCCCAGCGCCTCTTCCACCGACCGGGCCTTGGCCCAGGGTGAGGCCACCCCCAGCCCCTCCTGTGCATTGCTGGCCCAGCCAGATTTGGCCCGTGTTGTTTTTTTTTTCCTCCCTGCTATGAAGTTTTCTATTATCCAGAGTTTGCTGTTTTACAGAAAAGTCCCTAGTCTTCATGCATTTAATAACTCACGAATGGTGCATAGGAATTAAATATATTATATATGTAAAATGCTTAGAAAATTGTGTAGATTAATAATATGTCTTTTTCATCCCATGTTAAAATGTTTAACTTGCTGTTTATTTAAATTTGCTAATATGCCATGTTAAAATGATTTATTTCATAACTAAATAATCAGAATTCGAATTAAATGTTCTTTATATGTAAATGGGGTGGAAAATGCCTAGTTTATCATGGTGCAGTTTATTTTCCTGTTTAACAACTCTAAAATATGTTTTAGGGCAGAACAGTACCGAATCTAAAATATTGCTCCTGGGATTTTTCCGGATTTGTTGTTTCTTATTTCCGGCCTCATTTAAACTTGCCTAAGTAGTTAGTTTAATTATGCTCCACCCTTGCCATGTTTAAAACATTTAATATTGTTGTGTACCTAAACGAGATTAAACTAAATATGTCAATGTGGTGTTTTGTCAATATGCAACCTGCTGCATATTGAGCTCCACTTAATTGGTAGTATTGTTTGTTGCTTATTGCCATGCCATGCCTCAATAAACCGGACATGCATCATACTTGATTGTGCATCGTGCCATGTTTATGCTTGTGCATTTACCATGTTGTTGTTTCTTTCCGTGTTGCTTCTCGGTTCCGTAATGTTGCGATTGTGAGGATTCGCTTGACTACTTCCGCTCGCCTTCTTCATGGACTCATTCTTCTTCCTTGCGGGATTTCGTGGAAGATGACCGCTACCTGGATCTCACTACTATCATTGCTATGCTAGTTGCTTCGTTCTTTCGCTATGCTGCGCTACCTATTACCTGTTTATCAAGCCATCCCAAATTGCCTTGAACCTCTAACCTGTTGCACCCTTCCTAGCAAACCGTTGATTGGCTATGTTACCGCTTTGCTCAGCCCTCTTATAGCGTTGTTAGTTGCGGTGAAGATGAAGTTTGTTCCTTGTTGAACATGGAGATGTTGTTCCTTGTTGGAACATGTTTACTTGTTGGGATATCACAATATATCTTATTTAATTAATGCATCTATATACTTGGTAAAGGGTGGAAGGCTCGGCCTTATGCCCGGTGTTTTGTTCCACTCTTGCCGCCCTAGTTTCCGCCATATCGGTGTTATGTTCCCGGATTTTTGCGTCCCTAACGCGGTCGGGTGATTTATGGGACCCCTTGACAGTTCGCTTTGAATAAGACTTTTCCAAAGAAGGCCCAACCTTGGTTTTACCATTTGCCTCACCACCACCTACCCTTCCCTTGGGTCGGCCAACCCAAGGGTCATCTTTATTTAGCCCCCGGGCGGTGCTTCTCTAAGTGCTGGCCTGAACCGAGTAGATACGGGGCCCCTCGTGGCAACTCGAGGTTTGGTTTTACTCGTAGGATGTCTCATCCGTGTTGCCTCGAGAACGAGATATGTGCAGCTCCTATCGGGATTGTCGGTGCATCGGGCGGCTTTGCTGGACTTGTTTTATTGCTGTCGAAATGTCTTGTAGCCGGATTCCGAGACTGATCGGGTCTTCCCGGGAGAAGGAATATCCTTCGTTGATCGCGAGAGCTTATCATGGGCTGTTGGGACACCCTGCAGGGTATAAACTTTCGAGAGCCGTGCCGCATGTTATGTGGCAGATGGGAATTTGTTAATGTCCGGTTGTAGAAAACCGAAGTTGATCTTAATTAAAATACACCAACCGTGTGCATAACCGTGAGTGTCTCTTTTCGGGTTGATCGAGAGGAGAACACGGTTTCGGGTTATGTCGACGTAAGTAGGAGTTCAGGATCACTTCTTGATCATTACTAGTTGACGACCGCCTTTGTTTCTCTTCTCGCCTCATTTATGTATGTTAGCCGCCATACTTGCTTAGTCGCTGCTGCAACCTCACCACTTTATCCCTTCCTTTCCTACTTAAGCTTTGCTAGTCTTGATACCCATGGTAATGGGATTGCTGAGTCCTCGTGGCTCACTGATTACTACACCACCAGCCAGTGTGCAGGTTATGCGATGATCATGACGCGAGAGCGATGTTTATTTGTGTTGGAGTTCTTCTTCCGCTTCTTCTTCGATCGGGGATAGGTTCCAGTCGGCAGCCTGGGCTAGCAGTGGTGGATATTGTTTGAGTTTGTTTATGTTTCATCCGTAGTCGGATGTTGATCTTGTATGTGATGTGATGTTGTATTCGTGTGGCATTGTATGCCTTTTGTATGTATCCCCACTATTATGTAATGTTGATGTAATGATATCCACCTTGCAAAGCGTCTTCAAGATGCGCTTCTATCCTTGGTGGGACCTTGAGTTCCTTTAGGATAGGGTCGCATCTTGGGCGTGACAAGTTGGTATCGAGCCTCGATCGACCTTAGGAGCCCCTTGTTTGTTGGCCGTTGTTGAGTCTAGAAGAAAACTATTTTGAGTCTTAGGATTATATATATCGGAGAGTAGGATTCTTTTTACTCCTCAGTCCCTTCGTCGCTCTGGTGAGGCCTCCTGACGTAGATGTTTTGTCTTTCCTCTCCTTAAATTTCACGAATTTTTTTTTAGGATCACGCGAGTATCTTGGAATCGTTCCGATGGTTTTGTGACGAGAACATTGTTCTTGGTGCCTCCTGACATTTAGGGGTTGTGGCAGTGTCCCGGGGAGTTGAGCTCCGAGGTGTTGTCGCCACAATTTTATCGCTGCAGATTCTCGAATACCCGAGCTTTGCCGACATCGAAATCTCTTTTGTGCAGTTGTTGGTGAGATAACCCGATAGCCCAAGATCGAGGCGAAAAGGGAGTATTGCCATGACTTGTATAACGGATGCTTTTCAAGGTCGAGGTACACGATTTCGGAGTTTTCTTGGTTATGTGTTGACGGATGGATACAACTGGATCTAGGTATTGTTAGTTTGGGTGATATATTTTGTGTCCCTGTATCCCCAACACCAGATTGCATAACCGTAAAGTTTCGGAGTTTATAGGTGGGAATTCAAGTAGATCCTAGAATATCTTTTCGACAGATGCATGATATGAGATTGGGTAAATCTCTATCATATGTATTTGTTCTGGCTTATTCTGCAAGCCAAATCCGTTGTTTTGTTTTATTTGTGGTATTCGAGTTGCTTCGAAGTCAAATGTTGAATCCATACTTTTTCTAAACGATGTTCTCATATTGCTATGTGAATACTAATCCTTCTTGATCATCGAGGTCGTCATGTTAATTCTTTTCCAACCGGCGTGCTTCTCTTCAAGTGGATCCGATCATTTCAACACCCGCAAGATCAATTCTAAGTTTTTCTCAACGGTGTTTGTTTCATCCATCCCAAGTTATCTTTGTTTTCCCGCCCTCCCACCCTTTTTCTTCAAGGACTCAGATTTCTTAATCATGTATCCTTTTATTTGTGGAAGTCTCTTCATTCTTTTCTTTCAATGTTCTTATCCGGTGATTTCCCATGAATATGCTCAACAGTTTCAAGTTCATCATTCATCATTCTCGTATTCTTTTCTGGTGGATTTAACTCAAGCTTTCAGTGTTGATCATATTCTTTTCCTCGTTTCAAATGTTTCTCCACGTCGGTGCACCTCTTAATTGTTCACCTCCCTCTATTCTTGTCCGGAGTGCTCAAGATATCTCAGAAGAATCATGTTTCCTTTCTTAATCCGTTCGAGCTACTTCAAGTTTTCTCTCTTTCAAGTCATTTAATTCTACCGGCGCAATCTTTATTTCAAGCAATCCTTCAACAATGTTTCTTTTGAGTGGGCCCTAACCCACAGGTCTTTTCCCAGGATCTTACCTGACTCTTCTAATTCTCCCGGAGTTATTCTCAAATTCAATTCAAAGTTTGACGTAATAATGAATTTTCATCAGTCACATGCATTCTCCTAGGCCGCTTTCAAAATCTTTTCATCTCTGGCTCAACCTTTCCTCGTTTAATCTTTCCAGAGTATCTCAACAATTCATGGTGATGTTTCTTATCGTCATTCTTAACATTTGAAGACCGAAGAAGAGTTTCTCTTAAATCTTGCTCCATTCTCTTCAAGATTCATGGTTCTAGCCTCATGCTATCCTCATAATCGTTTTGATTGTGAGATTTATTTTCTTACCATCCGGAGCATTTCATGAGTTGTTTCCATTTCTTTCCTCCATAGGCCATCATGTCATAATTCTTCATTCTCAGCGTGTAGCTACCGTTCTCCAAATCTTACCGGTGCATCATTCAAGTATTCTCTAATCAGCTCGTGATCTATTCGTTCATTTGTATCTAAATCCTCTCAAGTATCTTCGTTTTCTTTTTCTCCAATTCTTCCCGGTGAATTGTGCCTTTGCTACGTTCATTTTCAATTCTTATGGTGGTTCGCTCAAGATTTCACTTCCTTCGTTATTATATTAATTCATTCGTTGTTTCCAAATTTCACCGGTGGTTCCATCAATAGCTTCTCAAGTTTGCGCTATATCTCTCTTAATCCTTTCTACGAGAATAAGTAGTTTGCCAAATCCTTTGCTTGTCATCAATTTAAATTGATGAAGGATAGGCATGACATAATTCTTATTCTTGTTTCATCCAAGTGATTAATTCTTTCTTTCCAAGAGTTGTTCATCATGTCACAATTCTCGGTTCTAGTGTTTCATCTATTCTTTTTCCGGAGTTCCAAGTTTTCCGCATTATCTTGTCGCAAAGCTCCATCTAAATTTATTGCAAGGCTTCACCTTGTGTTGTCAACCTCTCTTTCTTTCTATCATCCTTCTATTACCGGAGTTCTTCATGGTAGATCTACATGATGGTTCATCAAGGATTCTTTTCATTCTTCAATTGTTCTCCAATTTTCTCTCGAAGTTATGATCCGCCAAGCCATACTTCCAAATAAACATGGTGTTCAACACATGTTTTGTTTTGAGGAGTTCAAGTATTCTTCTTTTGCATTTCGAAGTGTAATTCTTTCTACCTTTTGAGATGGTGTTATGTCACTCTTGACAATTTCCTTCGTGTTTCATGATTCACTTGTTGTTAAGAATGAGATATTTAAATCCATCATTTCTCTTTGTTCAGGAGATCTTTTCAACCAATCAATCTTTTTGTTGGAGTTATCTTGGGTCATATTTCACCTAAAGCCTTCCCTAAGGAATGTTGCTATTTGTGGTGCATATCTATGATCCAAATTTCTCCTTCTCTTCTCGGTGAAGAAGTTTCTCTTATCTTCATTGATCTCATCCAATCATTTGTTTCCGTTGGTGGCAGAAGCTCACCTCATAATTTTGAGGTCTTTTCCATAAGCCCACTACAAGCTTATCCTTTCATTGTTGATTTTCCAACAACTCCGTTCAATCCTACTTCGTAGGGATGCTCTTTCAAATTCAATTATGGTAGGAGATGTTGGTTTCATTCTTCGTTCTATTCATTCCAACTATATTCTAACCTTCTCGCAAGGATGCCTTCCAAATTCAATTGTGGTAGAAGTTGGCATTTTCTTCTCCATTCTGTTATTCCAATGATCTATCTTCTATTATTTCTTCCGGAGGCATTGTGATGTTGCTCTCTTCACCCATCACCTCGTTTTGTCAATATCATGTTATTTTCCTTGCTTATCCGTTTAGCCGGAGTGTTGTGTTTTCATTCAAGTTCTTTCATCTTATAAAGTTTTGCCTCTCTTTTCAACCTGAGTGCTGTCTGAAATCCCTCTTACCCATTGCAGTGTGTTGTTGATTTCATCAAGTATCCTCTCATTTGTCAAGTTCATATTCAACTCCTTCCATTTACAGTCGGAGTGCTGTCCAAATTATATCATTCTTCCTCTCTCATTTTGTTTTAACCGGAGTGGTTTCGAATTCTATCTTGTGCATTAAACTCTTATTTCCATGTCTGTCAACCATCAAGTTCTCGTAATACTCCTTGTTCCTCTTTTCTACCGGATTGTTTGCAATCTCATTCATCTCTGTTGTGTTCTTTCTTTCAACTTTTCAACCTCGCAAAGTTCTTTGGTTTCACTCATTTGTCGAAGAAGCAACTTAGTTTTACCTCTGCTCTTCCTCTCCCGCTTCTCTCCGGTGCCATCCTAGATCCCGGGACGAGATCCTCTCGTAGTGGTGGAGTGTTGTAACACCCCGGATACAACTTTCCATATTCGTAACTCCAACTCTTGCCTTTTCCGGAGATGCGATATTATTATTTCCTTCGTGGTTGGGTTTTTTTCTGTTGTTTTGCATTTTGTTCTTTCCATGCATTTCATCTCATCGCATCATGTGCATTGCATTTGCATATTTTCATAAAACCTCGTAACCGTTCGTAGTTACTGCTTCTCTCTTTGTCTTCGTCGACCTGTTGTCAGACCGCTTGTCCTTGTTGACCTTCTCTCAGACCAATTGGACCCCTCTTTTCTCTCTTTCTCCGAGACCAACAAAACCCCCTTGCCCCTTGCTTTCGTTGACCGTATCGAGACCAATCGGGGTTTTCGATTCCCTCTTGTCTGTCTGTTTGACCCTCTCTACTCGTTGCTCAAGACCCCTCGCGTGCGTCCGAAAACTTTCCCGAACCCGACCCGGGCAGTCGTTACCGTTGTGTCCGGATCATCCCCAAACGTCTACAATACATCTCCGTTTTGTTTATTGGACTCCCTAACCTATTTATTCTCGGTCGTTTGATTTCGATCGGAGGGTCCGTTTTGCCCCTAACCACCACCTAGTATAAATAGCAGTGCAATCATCAGGCAAATCCCTAATTTCTAGGAGGTTTGTCCCCATCTCCGCCGCCACCATCTTCCTCGGGATCCATCCCGAGCAAACCCCCTCTCCACCTGCTCGATCCAATCCATCGCTCCACTCCCTTTCTCTGCCTCCCCAAGCCACCTCACCTCCCTCTCCCCGAGCACCCCGTCGCCCTTGGCCAAGGCCGCCGGGCGAAGCCGACGCCGTCGAGCACCAAGCAGCAAGAGCCAACAAGATGAGCCCCGTCGCGCCTCCTTCTTCCTCCGCTTTCCTCCTCTCTGTCTCTAAATTTCTCTCGTTTTCTCTCTGTCCAGGAGCACACCAAGCCGGCCAGCTCCGTCCCCAAGTTCGCCGGGCCTCCAGCCTCGGATCCGGTCGAACCTGAGCTCCTCTGCCGGTCATGGCGCGCCGCCTGGGTCCGCGCCCTCGATCCCCAGCCGCGTTGACCGGCTGCTGCGGAACTGCTTCCAGCCACGCCATCGCCTATTCGGTCCTCCTCTGCTTCGAATCCCGCCGCCGGGGCCCCAAGTCCAGCGCCGCCTCGCCCTGCCGTGCAGCGAGCCCCTGCTCGCGTTGACCACCTGCAGCTCGTGTCGAGGAACCGCGCCAAGTCGCCCGCGCGAGGCCTCCTCTGCCCGAGCACCACCTCTCCCTGTTCACGTCGCCGTCGAGCTCAAGCCGCCTCGCCCGACCTTCCTCATCGCCGTGCCCCTCCCTCGCGCCTGGATCCGTGCGCCCTCGGCCTCGCGCCAAGTCCCCACTCGCCGCCTTCGCCTCGCTCGCCGGAGCTCTGCTCCCGGTCACCGGCGCCCTGCGTCGCCGGCAGCCGTTCTCGCCGCCTGCAGTTCTGCATCGAGCAGAGCCTCTCTGCTCGTCCCGCTCGCCCGTGGTCGTTGACCGCGTCGAACCGCTGCCCAGCTCGAGCGCCCGCATGGGCCACAGACAGGCCGGCCTAGCGCCTCCCAGGCCCAGCGCCTCTTCCACCGACCGGGCCTTGGCCCAGGGTGAGGCCACCCCCGGCCCCTCCTGTGCATTGCTGGCCCAGCCAGATTTGGCCCGTGTTGTTTTTTTCCCCTGCGCTGCGAGTTTCTCTATTATCCAGGAGTTTGCTGTTTTACAGAAAAGTCCCTAGTCTTCATGCATTTAATAACTCACAAATGGTGCATCGGAATTAAATAATTTATATATGTAAAATGCTTAGAAAATTGTGTAGATTAATAATATGTCTTTTTCATCCCATGTTAAAATGTTTAACTTGCTGTTTATTTAAATTTGCTAATATGCCATGTTAAAATGATTTATTTCATAACTAAATAACCGTAACTCGGAATTAAATGTTCTTTATATGTAAATGGGGTGGAAAAATGCCTAGTTTATCATGGTGCAGTTTATTTTCCTGTTTAACAACTCTAAAATATGTTTTAGGGCAGAACAGTACCGAATCTAAAATATTGCTCATGGGGATTTTTCCGGATTTGTTGTTTCTTATTTCCGGCCTCATTTAAACTTGCCTAAGTAGTTAGTTTAATTATGCTCCACCCCTTGCCATGTTTAAAAACATTTAATATTGTTGTGTACCTAAACGAGATTAAACTAAATATGTCAATGTGGTGTTTTGTCAATATGCAACCCGTTGCATATTGAGCTCCACTTAATTGGTAGTACTGTTTGTTGCTTATTGCCATGCCATGCCTAAGTAAACCGGACATGCATCATACTTGATTGTGCATCGTGCCATGTTTATGCTTGTGCATTTACCATGTTGTTGTTTCTTTCCGGTGTTGCTTCTCGGTTCCGGTAATGTTGCGATTGTGAGGATTCGTTCGACTACTTCCGTTCGTCTTCTTCATGGACTCATTCTTCTTCCTTGCGGGATTTCGGGCAAGATGACCGCTACCTGGATCTCACTACTATCATTGCTATGCTAGTTGCTTCGTTCTTCGCTATGCTGCGCTACCTATTACCTGCTTATCAAGCCATCCCAAATTGCCATGAACCTCTAACCTGTTGCACCCTTCCTAGCAAACCGTTGATTGGCTATGTTACCGCTTTGCTCAGCCCTCTTATAGCGTTGTTAGTTGCGGTGAAGATGAAGTTTGTTCCTTGTTGGAACATGGAGATGTTGTTCATTGTTGGAACATGTTTACTTGTTGGGATATCACAATATATCTTATTTAATTAATGCATTTATATACTTGGTAAAGGGTGGAAGGCTCGGCCTTATGCAGTGTTTTGTTCCACTCTTTCCGCCCTAGTTTCCGTCATATCGGTGTTATGTTCCCGGATTTTTGCGTCCCTAACGCGGTCGGGTGATTTATGGGACCCCCTTGACAGTTCGCTTTGAATAAGACTTTTCCAAAGAAGGCCCATCCTTGGTTTTACCATTTGCCTCACCACCACCTACCCTTCCCTTGGGTCGGCCAACCCAAGGGTCATCTTTATTTAGCCCCCGGGCGTTGCTTCTCTAAGTCTGGCCTGAACCGAGTAGATCTGGGGCCCCTCGTGGCAACTCGAGGTTTGGTTTTACTCGAGGATGTCTCATCCGTGTTGCCTCGAGAACGAGATATGTGCAGCTCCTATCGGGATTGTCGGCGATCGGGCGGCTTTGCTGGACTTGTTTTATTGCTGTCGAAATGTCTTGTAGCCGGATTCCGAGACTGATCGGGTCTTCCCGGGAGAAGGAATATCCTTCGTTGATCGCGAGAGCTTATCATGGGCTAAGTTGGGACACCCTGCAGGTATAAACTTTCGAGAGCCGTGCCCGCGGTTATGTGGCAGATGGGAATTTGTTAATGTCGGTTGTAGAAAACCCGGTTGATCTTAATTAAAATACACCAACCGTAGCGAACTCGTGAGTGTCTCTTTTCGGGGTTGATCGAGAGGAGAACACGGTTTCTGGGTTATGTCTGACGTAAGTAGGAGTTCAGGATCACTTCTTGATCATTACTAGTTGACGACCGTTCCTTTGTTTCTCTTCTCGCTCTCATTTGCGTATGTTAGCCACCATACTTGCTTAGTCGCTGCTGCAACCTCACCACTTTATCCCTTCCTTTCCTACTTAAGCTTTGCTAGTCTTGATACCCATGGTAATGGGATTGCTGAGTCCTCGTGGCTCACAGATTACTACACCACCAGTTGCAGGTATAGGTTATGCGATGATCATGACGCGAGAGCGATGTTTATTTGTGTTGGAGTTCTTCTTACGCTTCTTCTTCGATCAGGGGATAGGTTCCAGGTCGGCAGCCTGGGCTAGCAGGGTGGATATTGTTTGAGTTTCTGTTTATGTTTCATCCGTAGTCGGATGTTGATCTTGTATGTGATGTGATGTTGTATTCGTGTGGCATTGTATGCCTTTTGTATGTATCCCCACTATTATGTAATGTTGATGTAATGATATCCACCTTGCAAAAGCGTCTTCAAGATGCGCTTCTATCCTTGGTGGGACCTTCGAGTTCCTTTAGGATAGGGTCGCATCTTGGGCGTGACAGTGCGATATCGCCGGACAAGTATCCGGCCTCCCGCAGTCTTGTGATGTGCCCCTCCATGATGGAGGAGGCCATCCATCTGCCTCCCGCTCCTGACATGGTTGGAGAAGGTTGAGGAGGAAAGTGCGGACTTGGGCGCTGGAGCTCGAGTGCACGGGAATGGATGAGCAAAGGAGGAAGAAAGCGCAGGTGAAAGGGTGGATCCTTATCCCCTTATATGGGCGGACAAAAACATGTGTCCCCACCGGCCTGGTAAAACTCGCTTATCTCCCAAGCGCCACAATCAATGGCGCGGTTGGGTTACCCACGTCCGTATTGATGGGAATCCCGGAATAAGGGGAACACGATCTCTGCTTCGACAAGACGTGCCAAGGAAACCGCTTCGCTAAACGCGCTGAGGTGGAACAATGAAAACAATTTGAGTGAAGGCTTGGTAGTGGTGCGACGTCACGCCACAAAATACGTCAGCAGATTGATCTTGTGTAATATTATTCTCTCTACGGAGGTATGTGGAATTTATTTTTGCAGAGTCGAACACTATCCCGGTGTTCGCAATCTTCTATAAATTATTCGGAGGAGGAACCCGCCTTGCAATGCCGAAGACAGCATGTGCGCCGGACTCGTCGTCATTGAAGCCTGGTTCAGGGCTCTTCGAGGAGTTCGGACTAGGGGTGTCCGGATAGCGAACTATCATCATCGGCCGGACTCCAAGACTATGAAGATACAAGATTGAAGACTTCGTCCCGTGTCCGGATGGGACTTTCCTTGGCGTGGAAGGCAGGCTTGGCGATAAGGACATGTAGATCTCCTACCTTTGTAACCAACTCTGTGTAACCCTAGCCCTCTCCGGTGTCTATATAAACCGGATGGCTTTAGTCCATTGGACGAACAACAATCATACCATAGGCTAGCTTCTAGGGTTTAGCCTCTTTGATCTCGTGGTAGATCTACTCTTGTAACACACATCATCAATATTAATCAAGCAGGACGTAGGGTTTTACCTCCATCAAGAGGGCCCGAACCTGGGTAAAACATCGTGTCCCTTGTCTCCTGTTACCATCCACCTTGACGCACAGTTCGGGACCCCCTACCCGAGATCCGCCGGTTTTGACACCGACAGGTAGGCTAGCAGATGTAGGGGATGTAGGTGGTACTGTCTACCCAGAGTAAATAGTTAACGCTTCTGAAAGACTGTGTCTCGGTCATCTGTTTCTCAAATACCATGTAGTGTGAGAAATCCAACAGAGGAGATCGAATCTTGTGGGGCAAAGTGCCCAAACCTCTACAGAGTGTACAAACTAATCATGATTAGCCGTGTCCCCGGTTATGGACATCTTGAGTATCTGGTTCTTGGATTATCATGTGGATCTCATCACTCTTAATTATAAAATTTGATTGGGTTATTAATTACTTTTAATTGGGATTGAGATGGGGTTACCATTCTCAATGTTTAACAACCACCATGATAGTTAAATAAAATTTATTCCTTGGTTGTAGGGAAAAATTGGCTTTTCGCAAAACATATTAACCATACAGCCTCCATCAGCCATATATGCATGTAGTGATAGCCTTATTCTGTTTATTACTCTTTGGTGTTATATTACCAGCATATTCCACGTGCTGACCCGTTCTCGGGCTGCAACGTATCATGTTGCGCACTTTTTCGCATTGACAGTAAGGTGCCTTAGGTCGTGGTCTTTCACTCAGTGGTGCCGTTGGAGTTGATGGACTCACTTTATCTTCCAAGCCTTCTGCTGTTATCGTATTTAGATGGCCTTAAGCCATGTTATTTGTAATATGTTCTCTTTTGAGACATTCGATGTAATAAGTGTGTGATTGCTACTCTGTTATAAATCCTTCAAGTACCGTGCGTGTTAGCATTACCGATCCTGGGATGACACTGATGCACAGAGATCAGAATGTTTGAGGTCTGGTCGCTACAAGATGGTATCGGAGTACACGCTGACTGTAGGACACAACCACTAAGCTATAGCCCTAGATCACTACTCTCTTCTCATTTCTAACTTCTCCCCATTTTCTACTCTTTAGGATGGCGGATGCAAGGATCAAGTTCATGCAACCAGATGAACACACCCCTTTTGGACGTCACCTGAAGGAAGTCACAAGATACCTGAACATTGGAATACCAAGCTTCACAGGGACTTACAACGCCACCTTACCAGAAGAGGAGCGCTGGATGATTCAAGTTCAAGTTCCAAGAAGGACGTTTACGCAAGTCACTGAGCCCATAGAGTTTTCCTTAGATGCACCAACCAGGAGTCTAGGAAAGAGTATGGCAGCCCATATTACCATGGGACGCATTGGAGAAGTTTACCACAATGATCTCAAGGATACTATCTACCTGATTTGTGGATGCCGAGATGAGCAATGGGAGATGATCAGCACCATGAAGGATAGATCGATTGCAGCTTTCATCCAGGAGTTAAACCAACACATTCGACGCCAGGAGAACCAGATGTGCGTAGGCATGACAGATTTGAAGAAGGCAATGACAAGGATCACGGAACTGGAGGAATAACTCAAGGGTACTCGCGAGGATTATATGGAGGAAATCGTCGTACAAGTGGAGAAGAATGACGACCTGACAAGGAAGCTGGGAGTATTCATGGGAGACCCCGCGCCAGGAGGAGAAGACAAAAGTTCCACTTGCCCGGAGAACTACATCATCATCGACGACACCGACTCGGATCCCAACAATAGCGATGATGACTATGTTTATGAAGCAGGAGCAGATATCATGGAGTCTTCGACCGATCAATTTTTTTCTAGTTGACCACCATATCAGTAGTAGTATTCCACCATGTATATAGTATAGTCCGAGCACTTTTGTAACGATAGTTCTAGACCGATTTGTATGCCCTTGCTTGATTGGTTGAGTGATATGTTTGTGTTTGTGTCGGTGTACTAGAGTAGGGGTACCCTAGTATCCCTAACTCGTGCACGGGCAGTTGCAGCACCCCGCGGCAAGGCTGGCCTGGTGATCGCCAAGGTCCTCCGCGGCTCCTTTGGAGCCATTCAAGAACAAAGTATTCAAGGCCCCGTCAAGAGGAGCTTGCCGGGAAGGCCACTCAAGGCACGAAGGAAACAAGACCCGGCAAGAGGAGCTTGCGGGAAGGCTTGGTGGCGACAAGCTACCGAGCGCGACAAGGATTCAGCCGCGGCACGGTGCTTGCCGCGGCAGGCAACCTCTCTTCATCTCCGCTCCAGCTCATCTACCAACGTGTCGCCATGGGGCCATTCCAGGCATGCGTGTCAAGAGGATGTGCAGCCAGCGGGGAGCAGCGATAAGCGGCGCTGACAAGCTTACCATCGTGGCAAACGGTGGTGCACTTGACGGTCCCTGTTGCACTGTTTAAGCGATAGGGACGGGCATTTATTGATCTTGTCCCTTGCCGTCGAGTTAGGTATAATGCCGTATACCTTTGTACAAGTCGGTGTACCATCTACTGTTTTTCCATTTGTACCCCCATCTACGTTGCCACCTGTGGTGACCCCTTGAGCCTATAAAAGGAGGCCCATGTGCAACGTAGAAAGGGTTCGGTTCATTCGACTCATTCGAGACCACACTCACTCAGGCTAGGTTTTGTAGCTCTCGTTGCTCCCTAGCAAGAACACAATACAATCAACCAAGCAGCAGTAGGAATATTATCTCTCCGGAGAGCTCCGAAGCTGGGTAAAACTGCTCGTGTGCATCGCCTTGATCTGCTCTTCGTGCAATCTCCGCCCCCCACCAAACCACAAGGGACTCGGTCCGCCAGGTCCCATAGGTGTTCGTGGGTCACGATCAGCTTCCCCGACATCTTTGGTGCGCCAGGTAGGGGGCGTCGAGGCTGTGTGAACCTGATCCGGCGTTCACACGAGCAACTTCTTCATCACCTTCATCAACATGCCATCAAAGAAGAAGGCTTCGGTGGCAGCAGAGCCGTCCGTGTCAAACCCACCACCACCGGAGCTGACGAGTGGCGGGGAAGACGCTAGCGGAGGAACGGGCGTCGTTGAGGGAGCCCACGACGCTGCCAAGTCCAAGGACAAGGCGGCGCAGACCTCGGCATCCGGATACGTACCGCGTCCATCTCAGGAGGCGCGAGACCGACAACGTCATGGTGCTCGTAGCGTCATGCGTTCGTTGGGACAAGATCGAGCTGGTGGATCCAGAGACGCTCAAGAGCAGCTCGCGCACCAACAGGCTGGTGCGAGCGGAGCACGGTCGCCTGGATGGGATGCTGCTCCTTCTAATGTATTTAGAAGTCCGAGCACATCCCGCTCCTCGCACCGTTCGCCATTGCCGCCCACCACTCAAGCGGAAGCTTTGGCGCGGGCTCAGCTACTCCTCGATTACCCTCCAACGGCTGACAAGGTCGACGAATGGAGGGCCACCATTCAAAGCCTCATCGGCTTTGCCAACGGCGACACTCCGCGGCAACCAACTGCATCCTTGCCGCGGCGAGACTACAAGGCACGAGTCGGTGGCGACGAAACCTATGGGGGTGCAACCACCATGCACTCCCCATCCAGAAGGCCAAGATCACCAGCTCCTCGGATCCATCTCGACAGCGACTCCACCGCGTCATCGGATCCACGAGCTCGCCGTGATCAGCGCCAAGTTCTTCAAGAACGGCAACAAGAAGATGCTCGAACTCACATCGAGCGCCGAAGAGAAGCGCGGCGTCAATCCGACCAGCGCGCTGGGCCCGCTGTCGACATGCAAGCGCCAGGGGAACCAGGTGACTTGCCGTACGCGGTAGGTTGCCCTGCGTTCACTCGTGAGCTGCGGCAAGTCCAGTGGCCCGACAAGAAAAATTTCAAGCCAGATGTGCCAGAGAAGTATGATGGTAGGACACACCCATCGGAGTTCCTCAGCATCTACACCATTGCGGTGCAGGCTGCGGGGGGACGAGACGACAAGATCCTCGCCAACTACTTCCCGCTGGTACTCAAGCCAAATGTCAGATCTTGGCTCATGCACTTGCCGGACAGTTCCATATCTTCTTGGGCAGATCTATGCCATCAGTTTGTCGGTGCCTTCACAGGCGGCCACAAACCTCATGGCCAAGAGAGTGACCTTCATCTGCTCGCCCAGAAGGAGGGAGAGTCCCTGCGCAAGTTCATTCAGAGATTCAGCCGTGTGCATTACAACATCCCAGATGTCCACCCTGCCGCGGTGATCAGCGCGTTTCATCAGAACGTGCGGAACCGCAGGATGAGGGAGGAGATGACGATGTGCAAAGTCAAGGACGTCGGTGAGCTGTATGCCTTGGCCGACAAGTGTGCACGTGCTGAAGAAGGAAGAAGACTCCCAGGAGAGAATGCAGCAGCAGGATCTGACAGTGAGGAGACCGCCCCGGCAAAGAAGAGCCGGCGGCGGAACAACAGAAAGAAGAAAAGCAAAGAGGTACTAGTTGTCGAGCAGTCCGGCAATGGAGGTGGCGCCAAGAAGGCCAAGGTTGGTGGCTCCGCAAGGAGATTGCAGCCGACACCGACCGCCAAGCTGTGGCGACGCCGACATGCGTGACAGCTCCAACAAACAAGATCTTGTAAGATTCACCGCACCAAGGGCCATGACCTCGAGCTACAAGAAAGTCGAGCAGCTTGTTGAACTGCAGAAGGCTAAGTACGGCGGCGAGACAAGGAGAAGGCCCAGGAAGGTGCAGGGCAGCTAGCAATAAGAGACCCGGCGGGGAGGACGCTTGCAGCAAGGCCAAGCAGCGGCAAGGAGGCAGACCTCCAGCGGTCGCGACAAGGATGAAGACGACGATGACGATGAGGATATGGAAGACGATGAAGCTGATGAGCAGGAGTTTCAGAAAGCCACGGAGGTCCTCTGCGTTGACGGTGGTGCTTCTCTGCATACCTCGCACCGCCAACTCAAGCAATGGATGCGGGAGGTTAATGCAGCAGAACCATCCGTAGAGTCACGCAGGCCTTTGAAATGGTCCAGCATGCCTATCATCTTTGATATTGAGGACCACCCTGATCGCATAACCGCGGTCGGGTGCTTGCCGATGTTGGTCTCACCAACTATCCGCAACCTCAAGGTCACCAAGATGCTAGTTGACGGCGGGGCCGGCTTAAACCTGACTCATCCGCAGTGCTCCAGAAGCTTCAAATTCCTGACAGCGAGCTCGAAGAGACTGGCACTTTTCAAGGAACCAACCCAGGAAGGAGCAAGCCCAAGGGGAAGATCACGTTGCCGGTAACATTTGGCAGCGAGCTCAACTTCAGGACTGAGAGGGTCACATTTGACGTCGCTGATTTCCCATTGCCCTACAATGGGATACTTGGCCGTCCAGCACTTGCCAAGTTCATGGCGGCCTCTCATTATGCATACAATTTGCTCAAGATGCCCGGCCCGATAAGTGTCATTTCTGTTCATGGCGACAAGAAAGATGCTCTTATCTGCGCCGACAAGATTTACCGGGAAGCAGCAGCTGCGACAGAAAGCAAGTCACTTGCCGCTGAAGCTCCTGGGGGGAAGAAGAAGACCAAGTCCGGCAAGAGCTCTAATGCCCACTCCGGCAAGCGCACCTCTTCGGAGTGCTGCGCTACCGTCGAGGACGCACCATCGAGCTCCACCGGCAAGTGCAAGAAGATGATGGCAGCTCCGCCAAAGACCAAGAAGGTGCCCGCCAAGGAGGACGGCACTGGTGGTACCTTCACCATCAGTGCCACTCTCGACCCTAAATAGGAAGGCGAGTTCGTTGCTTTCCTACGGGCGAATGTCGATGTGTTTGCATGGCAACCGTCTGACATCCCCGGTGTTCCCAGGAAAGTAATTGAGCACCACCTAGCTGTCTGTCCTCATGCGCGCCCGTCAAGAAAAAAGTCAGAAGCGAGCGGTGGGCGCCAAGAGTTCATTGCGAAGAGATCAAGAAGTTGGAAGTAGCAGGCCTTGTCGAGGAGTGCTCCATCCCACGTGGTTGGCCAATCCGGTAGTTATGCATAAGGCAAATGGGAAATGGAGACTTTGTATTGACTTCACAGATGTTAATAAAGCTTGTCCCAAAGACCCATTTCCCTTGCCACGTATCGACCAGATTGTTGACTCCACGGCTGGATGTGATTTGCTTTCATTTCTTGATGCATACTCAGGATATCATCAGATCTTCATGGCGGAAGAGGATGAAGAGAAAACCACATTCATTACACCATGTGGCACATACTGTTTCATACGGATGCCTTTCGGTTTGAAGAATGATGGTTCAACATTTGCAAGAGTGGTCCATGACGCTTTTGAGCCACAAATGCACAATAATGTAGAAGCCTACATGGATGACATAGTGGTCAAGAGCAAGGACAAATAAACTCTGGTTCAAGATTTGGATGAGACCTTTGCAAATCTGCGCAAGATCAACATCAAGCTCAACCCCGAGAAGTGCGTGTTCGGAGTCCCCTCCGGCAAGCTTCTCGGGTTCTTCGTGTCTCATAGGGGAATTGAAGCCAACCCCGACAAGATTAAGGCCATTGAGCAGATTGAAGCACCAAAGCGCGTCAAGGATGTACGAAGACTTGCTGGTTGCGTGGCTGCTCTCAGCAGGTTTATCTCTAGGTCTGCTGAGCGCGCCCTGCCATTTTTCAAGATTTTGAAAAAGGCAAGTCCAATGAAATGGACTCCCGAAGTGGAGGCTGCGCTGCAGGACTTGAAGAGGTACCTGTCCTCCACTCCAATACTTGTCGCACCTAGGCCACAAGAGAAGTTGCTGCTATACATAGCGGCAACCAATCAAGTGGTTAGTGCTGCGTTAGTAGCGGAAAGGGAGGCGGATGATGAGCCGGCAACCGAGGCAGATGCATCCAGCGACAAGCAGGGGGCTTCACCATCAAGCTCTGGTCCCGACAAGAACGGATCTGCGCAGGATTGCGAGAAGATGCAGAAAAGGATGGTGCAGCGCCCAGTCTACTTTGTCAGTTCCCTTCTGCAGGGGGCTAGGTCAAGGTACTCTGGTGTGGAGAAATTGCTTTTCAGCCTCCTCATGGCCTCGAGAAAGCTGCGCCATTATTTCCAAGCACATGAGATAACGATCGTCACTCGCTTTTCGCTGAAGAGGATATTGCAAAATCCGAAGCAACAGCGGGATTGTCGAGTGGGCTTTGGAACTATCAAGCTTTGGCCTCAAGTTTGAAAGCACTTCAACTATCCAGAGCAGGGCATTGGCAGAATTTATAGCAGAATGGACGCCGACGCAAGACGAAGAAATTCCAGAGACGAGCATCCCCGTCAAGGAAGCAAGTAAAGAGTGGCTGATGTACTTTGATGGTGCCTTCTCGCTGCAAGGCACCGGTGCGGCGCGTTGCTTATCGCACCCACGGAGAGCACCTCAAGTACATAGTCCAGATGCACTTTCCCAAGGAGCAAGCAACAAATAATCTCGCAGAGTATGAAGGTTTTCTTGCCGGTCTCGAGATTGCAGTGGACCTTGGTATCGAAGCTTATTGTCGGGGTGACTCGCAGCTTGTCGTCCGCCAAGTAAACAAAGATTATCAGAGTCCGTTGATGGAAGCCTACGTTGATGAAGTGAGAAAGCTAGAAGAACACTTTGAAGGCTTGCAAATGGAACATGTTCCAAGAGCTCAGAATGATATTGCTGATGGCCTGTCAAAGTGCGCCGCACTCAAGTTACCTGTGGAACCAGGAATTTTTGTGCTCAAGCTAACTCAACCAACTGTAACGCCATCAACTGGACAGAACAAGAAGAGGAAGTTGACCTCTGGCGACTACTTCCCGGCCGAGCTCCCCGAAGCCGCCGTCGCGAAGGTCCCCAAGATCAACACCAAGAGTGCTGAGGAGCAGTCTGCTCCGACAAGCCCTAGGGTTTGTTTCGTTGAAGCAGACGCTCCCGACAAGTTTTGCCCCGGCAAGCTTGTCGGGGATCATCAAGCTCCGGCTGAGCCGCAGGTTCTTGCCGTAGAAGCTGATGTTCCCACAGCAGCAGATGTGCCTTTAGTCCTTGTTGTCGAGCCACAAGCTCCAGCATGGGCGCAGCAGATCGTCCATTTCCTTCAGACAGGAGAACTTACCGAAGAGCAAGAAGAAGCAGAAAGAGTAGCCCGGCAGTCAAGTATGTACCAGTTTGTTGACAGCACAATGTACAGAAGAAGACTCAACGGTGTGAAATTGAAGTGTATTTGCCAGGAAGATGGACAGAAGCTGTTGGCAGAGATACATGGAGGCATATGTGGTCACCACGTTGGCGCAAGAGCACTTGCCGGCAAAGCTTTCCGGCAAGGTTTCTTCTGGCCTACAACCCTCCAGGATGCAACCGCACAAGTAACCAAGTGTGAAGCGTGCCAGTTCCATTCCAAGCAGATACACTAGCCAGCTCAAGCTCTCCAGAAAATCCCTTTATCCTGGCCATTTTCGGTCTGGGGGCTCGACATCCTCGGCCCCTTTCCCCGAGCTGTCGGGGGCTTTGAGTACTTGTACGTCGCAATCGACAAGTTCACAAAGTGGCCGGAAGTGGAAGCAGTGAGGAAGGTGACAACACGGTCGTGATCAAGTTCTTCAGTCAATTGTTTGCCGCTTTGGGGTTCCTAACGGATCATCACCGACAACAAAGACACAATTCACGAGTCGCACCTTCATGCAAGACGCCCAAGATCTTGGCGCCAAGGTGTGCTTTGCTTCGTTGCTCATCCGAGAAGCAACGGTCAAGCGAGAGGGCAAATGCTGAAGTGCTGCGAGGACTCAAGACCAGAACTTTCGACAAAGGCTGCGCAAGTGCGGAAGAAACTGGATTGAGGAGCTGCCGGTGGTTCTTTGGTCGATCAGACGACGCCAAATCGAGCCATCGCCGGACACCTTCGCTCTAGTCTATGGAGCGAGGCAGTTCTCCCCACGGAACTCAGATATCGGGTCACCTCGAGTGCTCGCTTATGATGAGCTTGAGCAAGAGCAGCTGCGACAAGATGACGCGCTGCTCCTTGAGGAGGATCGTCTTCAGTCATTGTCACGAGCTGCTCGTTACCAGCAAGCTTTGCGCCGCTACCATAGCCGCAGTTAATGCCGAAGTTTCGAGGAAGGCGACCTTGTTCTTGGCTGCGTTCACCGCCAAGAATTCCAACAAGTTGACGCCGAAGTGGGAAGGCCCTTATCGGGTGAAACGAGTCACTAGGCCTGGCGCTGTCCGCCTTGAGACCGAAGATGGCATTCCGGTGAGCAACTCCTGGAATATAGAGCATCTTCGTAAGTTTTATCCATAGGGCGCGGTTGCCGAAACCCGTTCCGGCAACCACCCTTTTGTGCAAGTCTTGCCGATGTTGCATGTAATCCTTTGTACAAAGCCGGGCGCAGTCCCCGTGCATCAGTAAAGCTTATGTGTTGCGCACAACTTGTCAAATGCATGCTTTCATAATCCTTTATGCATGTGTTATCTAACATTTTGTGCAGCATCCACACCCGGTAAGCAATAACGAGCCACTAAGCTCCATAACTTTATTTTCTCTTCTTTCTTCTCAAAGAAGGAAGATTCCTTCGCCCACAAGTTAGCCGGCTGGGAAGGAGAAGATAATGGTGTGGGCCGCCAAGTGTCACTCGAGGAAATATCACCTTGCCGGGAAGCAAACGACAGAAAAGCTAAGTTGCCAAAGTTTGAGCAATCAATTTTTAAATTTTTAAGTTATGTTCCTCGAACGATAGTACTTTGTATGGAAAACCTGTGCACGAAGGAACCAACTCGCGTCTGGTTTGCGCCCTTACTTTGTTTCGAGTCCGCTCAACAACTTAAGTGAGCTGCAACCAGTTGCGACAAGGTTGCTTGTCGGAGGCGGCATCACCAGCAGGCTGCTGACGTTCCGCACTCAGCGCTCGCGGCAAAGGTGCCCGCGCCGACAAGTTTCCTAAAAGCGTAGGGCACAAACATACAAAGGAAGGAATCGAGTAAAGGAAATAACATTGCAATCGTTCACCTAAGATAGAGTATATTACAAAATAACTTGTCGCAGATCTAATAAGTTGTTCTCTTGAACATGATCAGCAGCGACAAGGGAAAGATAAGTTTGGTGGCCTAATCCACGCGGTCGCCATCAACTCTCTTGACTCCGCTCACCCTGTCCACAATGGGTGCGACAAGGGCCTTGAGCGCTTCAACGTCAGCGATCGTGGCGGGGACTTGAGGGCGTTGGTGAAGCTGACGCCTGGATTGCGGAAGGCCACCTTCATCAGCACCTTCTGGAGAGCCCCTGCACAGATTTGGCGCGACTCATCGGCCAGCTGCTTTGGGATCTCTTCCCGGAGCCGCTGGAGAGCCGTCACCACGCCCTTGAGGAACAGGCTGAGCTTGGCGCTGGGTTGGAGATGCTCGTCGGTGGAGTACCCGAGGTCCACCATCCCCATCTCCATCAGCTCCTTGTCAATGGCGGCGGCAGTATCCACAAGACCCTCCGTCCAGTGCATCACGTTCTCCTTGAAGGTAGTATGGGCGTTCGTGGCATTCGCCAGCAGCTCCTCATTGGCCTTGATCTTCTCCAACAAACCCACTTCCCGCTCCTTGGCGCCGTCCAGCGTCTCCGTCAGGGTGGACATCTTCAGCTCAAGGTCTGCCTTGGAGTCCTTGGCGGCGTCGAGCTCTTTGATCTTCTCAGCGAGACGGCCCTGCAACTCGCCAAGAGTGTAGGCGTCCTTCTCACGCTCGTGCTTCAGCGCGGTGACCTCCTCGCCGCTCTTCTGGAGGGTGGTCTCCAGCTGCGTCACCCTCGTCTCTAACTCCTTCTTGGCGGCCTCGGCAGCTGCGGCAGCGTCCTTTGCCTCCTTGAGTGCTCCGCCAATTGATTGCTCGCGCACGGTAAGATCTTCCTCATAGCTGTCGAGGTTGATCTTCCGCTGCGCCAGCTCGCTTTCTTGCACAGATAGCTTCTCGCCGGCAAGCCTTTGCTGCTCCTCGACCTCAGCCTTCTCGAGAATGAAGGCTGTGCGCTCTTCGGAGAGTTGCTCCCGCGCTTCTGCTATGTCCCGGAGAGTTTCTTTGTTGGCACGCCGGAGCTCTTCTGTGCGCTTCTCCATGTCAGCTCCCGCCCTAGCGACAAGTGCTTCCCTTTACTCCAGCTTAGCTTGTCGGGCGCGGTAGAGCGACAGCAGCTTCTTCAGCAGCTGCTCCTCCTCAGACTCGCCACTGCTGCTGCTTGGCGCGTCAACTAGCGACAACCCAGCAGAGGCGAGCAGCTCCTCGTCGAAGGTCTCTCCCTCGACCGGCGCCCTGGAGCTCGACGCCCATGGAAGCTTGATGAAGACACCGTCGCCGGCCTTCAGATAGGCGCCGGGCTGGGGCTCTTCGGAGCCTGGTGCTGCATCGGTGGCGGAGGGATCGGTGGTCGGCGTAGCGCCTGGCGCTCCTGCGGCCTCAGGGTCGTCAGTACGATCACCAGACCCCTCCCCAGCCTTTGCGCCAGCAGCCTTGGCGGCCTCCTCGCCGGCGGACCCATTGGCGCCGGCCTCCTCCTCCATGTTGGCGGCGTCGTCATTGTTGCCGCGCGCATCCTCCTCGCCGGCAACCTCAGTCTCCATCGGCTCTGGCGCAGATGGATCGATGATCGAGAAAAAAGAAAGAACAGTCAAGCAAATGTTCGAAAAGAAGAACAGAAGAAAAGGAACCCAAGGGAAATTTTCAAGCAAGGAGATTACCTGCGATGGGATCTGTGGCCGCGATCTCCACCACCGGAGGATCGTTGGCTCTGCCCCTTGTCGGAGAAACATCCCTTATCGGAGAGGCCTCCCTTGCCGGAGAGCGCTCCCTTGGCGGCATAGTTGAAGAAGACAGAACTTCGGGAGTGACTTCCGGGGCCTCCTGATGAGGCTGCTCTGCTCCTACACAAATCAACAAGTCAGATATCAGTAAAGAAGGAGCACCCATGCACACCTAACTGTAAGAAATAAACCAATTACTTACGCTGGGGGCTGTCTTTGGGGCTGCTCAAGAAGGGTTGTTGCGGATCCGCAAGGGGTCTCGAGCCGCGCCTCCACGTCAGCCATGGGGGATCGTCTTGATGACAACCACGGAGTCTTGCCCTCTCGACGCTCTCGAGCCAGCGTCACGAAGAAGGAAAGGGTTGAGAATGAAGCAAATCAGATACAAGACAAAGCAGCAAATTGAAGAATAACAAATAACAAATGACAAGATCTTACTCTTCTTCTTCTTCCTCGAGCTGAGAGTGGAGAAGTCAATTCCGCTCCGCCTCCGGTCGACGAGCTGGAAGAGTAGGCTCCCTCGGATGCTTGGCGGGCGTGAGCCGTAGTCCCGAAGGCCCGCCCGATTCTTGTTGCGGCGTGGCGCTCAGCTGCAACGGAGCTTGCAGCGGTGGAGTCGTCATGTGGCGCGACGGCTGTTGGGCCCGTCTGCCGCCCGCCACTTCCCGATCCTGGAGGCGCCTTCTTGGTGGAGCTGCGGGCTCCTCCCATGACAGTTATCAAGAAGGTGGAGGGCGTCCCGGCAGGCTCGTTCGGCTCAAACATCGGGCTCGGCCTGCTCCTCCTCGCGGCAAACTCCTCTCGTCGGCAAGGCTTGCCGCCTCGTGCGCCTCTGCCTCCTCCGTGGTGAACCCAAATACACCAGCGGCAGCAAGCTGCCGCCTCCTCCAACTTGTGGCAATCGCACCATCTCTTGCTCGGTGGTGTCGCGGGTGAGCAACCTCTCGCTTTCGTCGGCGCGGATCGGCACCTCTTCCAAGCTGTCGAAGAACCGCCGACGATGTCGTCGGAAGGCTCTTGCCAGGTTGGAACGATCCCATGGGAATCGCACAAGGGCATCATGGCGCGGATGCGGTCAAGAGAAGAATTGTTGCACAAAGGAACGACCCCCCTCGGCAGCATAAACCACTCGGGGTGATCGGGGTCATGCTTGAACAATTACAGCAGCATTGCGTCCAACTCCAAGACAGTGAAGTTCCAATTGAGGCCCGGGCGCAACCTCATGATATCTGCCGGGTTTTGGAACTCCCAAGCAGGCCTCCTCCTCTCTTGCAAGGGAGCGATGCGGCGGCGAAGGAAATCTGTGCCAACTGCACCTATGGTGAGTCCGGCAAGCCTGAGGCGCAAGATCCGGGTCACAGCTATCTTTAACCTAGCATCCTCCGGCGCCAAGTTGCTCCAATCGTTGCAGCGACTATGGGAGTTTAGGCGGCTGGGCAGTAAAAGGCTGTGGGTCCTCCTCTACAATCCAACACCAATCGTCTCTCCACTCTTCCCACTTGCTGCGGAGCTCTCCTTCAAGATAAGATTCTTTCTTGCCGATCACAGAGATCCAAGCAATTCCTCCGACAAGTGGCTCTCCTCTCTCGACGCTGGGCATGAAGAAGTGGCGGAAAAGGGCTACATTTGGGTGGACTCCGACAAAGTTCTCGCAGAGGTGCGAAACCGCCATGGTCGAGCGGCGTTGGGGGTGAAATCAAGGAGGCGAAACCCGTAGGTATTCATAACATCGCAGAAGAATTTGGAAAAAGGTGGGCGAGCCCGCAGAGAAGAAGAGCGAAGAAGGGATACCCGCGAAACCTTCTCGGATGCGGCGGTGGAGATCACCCTCGTGCGCGGGTGCGCCCGCGTCTCCGTCGACCAGAAGAGGTAGTACCCCTCCCGCAGCTCCTTTGCGTCGAGCTGGGGTCGAAGAGGGCCCGCTCCTTGCGCAGCTCCGCTGAGCCGCTGCGCTCGGCCGACTTCACGCCTTCCCTTGTCGCCTTCGAGCCATGGCGGAGGCGGTGGAGGAGGCCGAGGCGTTGATGGTCTTTGAGTGGCGATGGGGAGCGGGCGTTGCTCTCTTGACGAGAGAAGAAGGGGGGGCGAAGGTGGTTTCGAGATGTGACAGCAATGGCGAGGTGGGCGTCCTGCCCCGATTCCTCTGTTTATAAGGAGGAGAGGCGGACGTTCCTTTCAATTAAAGAAAGCCCCACGATCTCTTCCACGGCGCCCACGTTAGGCGTGTGCTGTTCGTGGGGGCGTGGTGGGTCCGGAGTGAGTAATGGCATGATCTAGGCGGCGTGCCCGTGCCTGCTTTTGGGCCTGGCCCACAGAGCTCGGCGCCGTGTGGCCCAGCCCGGGCTCTGTCGGTGTACTAGGTAGGGGTACCCTAGTATCCCTAACTTCGTGCCGGGCGATGCAGCACACCAGCGGCAAGGCTGGCCTGGTGAGCGCCAAGGTCCTCCGCGGCTCCTTTGGAGCCATTCAAGAACAAAGTATTCAAGGCCCGGCAAGAGGAGCTTGCCGGGAAGGCCACTCAAGGCACGAAGGAAACAAGACCCGGCAAGAGGAGCTTGCGGGAAGGCTTGATGGCGACAAGCTACCGGCGCGACAAGATTCAGCAGCGGCAAGGTGCTTGCAGCGCGAGCAACCTCTCTTCATCTCCGCTCGGCTCATCTACCAACATGTCGCCATGGGGCCATTCCAGCGTCGCGTCAAGAGGCTGTGCAGCCGGCGGGAGCAGCGATAGCGGCGGCCGACAAGCTTACCATCGTGGCAAGCGGTGGTGCACTTGACGTCCTCACAGATTTTTTAGGCGATGAGGACGGGCATTTATTGATCTTGTCCCTTGCCGTCGAGTTAGGTATAATGCATTGTACTTCGTACAAAGTCGGTGTACCAACTACTGTTTTTCCATTTGTACCCCATCTCGTTGCCACTGTGGTGACCCCTTGAGCCTATAAAGGAGGCCCATGTGCAATGTAGAAAGGGTTTGGTTCATTCGACTCATTCGAGACCACACTCACTCGAGGCTAGGTTTTGTAGCTCTCATTGCTCCCTAGCAAGAACACAATACAATCAACCAAGCAGCGGAGGAGTATTATCTCCGGAGAGCTCGAAGCTGGGTAAAACTGCTCGTGTGCATCGCCTCGATCTGCTCTTCGTGCAATCTCCGCCCCCCACCGAACCACAAGGGACTCGGTCCGCCAGGTCCCATAGGTGTTCGTGGGTCACGATCAGCTTCCCCGACAGTTTGTCTCATGTGCATATGGGCAGTGTTTTCCCCCTAGACCTCATTCTACTCTGTTTTCTCACCTTTTCTAAACCCAGCGGATGCCTCTGAGACGCGACAATGGATTTGCTTTTCCACCAGAGCTCACTTAGTTAATCCAGCAGTAGAATGCATTGATGCAGATACTAGTCCAGAATCAGAACCAGGGGAACAACAACAACAACCCACCCCCACCACCACCAGTTGATCACTTAGACCGTTTTCTTAGGCTGAATCCACCGGTGTTCTCCAGTAGTACCGAGCCGATTGTTGCAGATGATTGGCTCCGCAAGATTGAAAGGGAGTTATCTACTGCAGGATGCACAGATGCTGAGAGAGTGCGTTTTGCCGCAAATTAGCTTGATGGACCCGCAGAATCATGGTGGGAGAATTTCACAGTCACTTACCCCATTGACACAGTGACATGGGATCAATTTCAGCAAGCTTTTCGCACTGCCCATGTATCAACATGAGCTATGGCCATGAAGAAGCGTGAATTTCGCAACTTACGCCAAGGAGGACGCACCGTTCGCGAGTATGTTGATGACTTTAGCAAGCTAGCACGTTATGCCCTGGATGACATCGCTACAGATGCGGCTAAGAAGGAGAAGTTTTTGGAAGGACTGAATGATGAGCTGAGCATGCAGTTGATGGTAGCAAATTTCAATAACTACCAGGAGTTGGTAGACAGAGCTCTCATGATTGAAGGGAAGTAGTAGCAAATTGACAACCGCAAGAGGAAGTATGGACAAGGGAAGTATAATTCTGGAGCTCAACCGAGGCCCCGTTTCACCCCGAACTCGGGAGGACTTGTCCATCACCATGGAGGTCACAATCACTCTGGAGGGAGTTCGCATAACCATAGTGGCGCCAAGAAAGGGAATGGAAATGGAGGAAGCAACGGACAGAACCGTTCTAACCCGGTGTCACCCGCCAAGAAAGATCTAAGCCATGTTACTTGCTACAAGTGCTAGAAGACTGGACATTACGCCAATGAATGTCCTGAAGCTAAGAATGGAAATGGCAATGGAAGCTCTGGGAAGAAGCCCAACCCTTTCACCAGGGGACAAGTGAACCACGTTAGCGTGGAGGAGGTTGAAGCCCAACCCGATGCAGTAATAGGTAAGTTTTTGGTTAAGACAATTACAACAGTCGTACTTTTTGATACTGGTGCATCACATTCATACATATCAAGGGGATTTGTGGATAAGTTTAAACTGCCAACCCAAGCCCTTAGGTCACCCATGTTAGTAACCTCGCCAGGAGCAGAGTATATGGCTAGCCTATGGTGTGATCGGTTACCATTAAGGATTGGTAACTACCTGTTTCCCTCAGACCTAATAGTATTGGAGTCACAAGGACTGAATGTGATATTACGCATGGATTGGTTATCGAAGTATGGAGGGAATATTGACTGCGCCAGTAAGTTTATTTTGCTCACCACCCCAGAAGGAAGAAGGATCAAGTATGTATCCCGGCATATGCCGAATAGGACTCAAGTGAATTCCTTATCAGGAGTTCTACAGGAGGAAGTACCAGTGGTGAAGGATTTTCCGGATGTATTTCTAGAAGAGTTGCCAGGCATGCTACCGGATAGAGACATTGAGTTTTTTGATTGAGCTTTTGCCAGGCACAGGGCCAATATCTAAGAGACCGTACAGAATGCCCGCAAAGGATTTGGAGGAAATTAAGAAGCAGATTAAGGAGTTACTAGATAAAGGTTATATTCGCCCAAGTTCGTCACCTTGGGGATCACCAGTACTTCTAGTGGAGAAAAAGGATGGATTGTTAAGGATGGTTGTTGATTATCGAGGATTGAATGAGGTGATGATCAAGAACAAGTACCCACTGCCGATGATCAATGATTTGTTTGACCAGCTCTGAGGAGCTAAGGTGTTTTCAAGATCGATTCTGCGATCGTGGTACCACTGTTGAAGATTCGAGAGCAGGATATACCTAAGACAACTTTTACCACGAGGTACGGGCTATATGAGTATACCGTTATATCGTTTGGCCTGACTAACGCACCTGCCTATTTTATGAACATGATGAACAAGGTGTTTATGGAGTTTTTGGATAAGTTCGTTGTGGTGTTCATTGATGATATTCTGTTCTACACGAAGAATGAAGAAGAACATAAATAGCATTTGCGTTTGTTACTTGGGAAGCTCAGGGAACATCAGATATACGCCAAGTTCTGCAAGTGTGAGTTTTGGTTGAAGGAAGTTGGATTCCTTGGACATGTTATATCCGGAGAAGGAATAGCAGTAGACCCCACCAAAGTTGTCACTGTTGGAGATATGCCCTAGAGGCAATCATGTATGATGATATTTCCTATGTGTTTATGAATAAAGATAGTCCTTGGACATTATCAATGATGTGTATCAGCAAGTACGTGACTTGTTTGTGGGACCATGCATTGTATGATGACTATCCTAAAAGGTCCCTAGTCGAAAGGGCTGTGTGGACGCGCAGCCGATTAAACTAGCATATGACACGGTCGATGGCTCGGTCTCACTAGCCATGGAGCATTGGATGCTAACCGGATAATATGGACTTGGAAAGGTCTGGTAGGATTCGACATAGTCGGATCCGAGTCGAGATAAGGTCCGCGTCGGATAGATCCAACTATGAGGCCTTGCGATATGTCATCTGTGAGTCTCTAGTACAACATCGTTCTATGTCCTAAGACCTGAGTGGCGCATGTACTCGAGATGGTGATAGACTTGCTTTGGGCCGACCAAGCGCTACTCCGTGACTGGGTAGTTACAAAGGTAGGTTTGGGTTTGTCGATCTCATCTTTGCGAGACATGGTCGAGCAAGATGGGATTGCCCCTCCGATCGGAGAGATATACTCTGGGCCCCTCGTGTGATCGACCGGGAACATCATGGCCATCGACAAGGATTATGAGATAATCCGGACGGTGGTCGGTATCCTTTGGAGCGAGAAAGAGGTCGGGTTAGCACAAGGATGACATCTCGCCTTGAGCCCGACAACATATATCGTCTTGGCAAAGGGAGCGAAGTGTGACACGTTATGCAGGTTCGCCTAACCAGCTTCATAGTCTGCTTGGTGGTCGGCACGCCTTGCTAGAGGCCGCTACCAACCGTCTGGTCGGAGGTGATCGAGCTGTCACCAAGCTGACTTGAACCTAAAGGGTCGCAGCAAGGAAGGAACCTCGAGGTCAGTTCGTGAGGACACTGGTCGGATGTGATCCGGACTGGACTAGGAGCGTGACCGAGTAGACTTTGGCTTTAGGGTCTCGCGCGAGGCCCAAGTGTTGAGCTCGCGACGGACGCCTATATAAAGTGGAGGTGCGGCACACTCAGGCGGATGATCGCCGGCGCTGCGACTAGGGTTTGCATGTGTTGCGAATAGCCACCTCCACTCGCCGCCCGGTGTGTGATCGGACCTAGCAGTCCATCGCGACGACGTTCCTCCCCGCCGCGGATACCGTTAGAGGCGGTGCACTTGCGCCGCTCCGCGAACTTCGTGCGACGCGATCGGACGACCGGCCGCTCGAGGGAGATCGAGCGAGGAGGAGGCGATCCACGCAGACGCGCTGCCCCAACTCTTCTCGCTGCGGCGCTGCTGGCGTCTAGTGGTAACGAACTATGATCCATCTCCGTAGCATGTTCTGGATGTTCTGCGCGTAGGAATTTTTAATTTGTAGTCGACGCACCCTACCGCATAACCCAACAGTCACTGTGACAAATTTGGATTCACCCACGTCAGTCGGAGAGATTCGGAGTTTTCTTGGACTCGCAAGATACTACCAGAGGTTCATTGAAAATTTCTCAAAGATTGCGAAGCCCATGACGGAGTTGTTGAAGAAGAACACCAAGTTCAAATTGACTAAGGAATGTGAGGCCAGTTTTCAGGAGTTGAAGAAACGCTTGGTAACATCAACAGTGTTAATTCTGCCAGATCAACGCAAGGATTACGAAGTGTATTGCGACGCTTCTCGTCGAGGACTTGGAGCCGTACTTATGCATGAGGGAAGAGTTGTTTCATATGACTCACGACAGCTTAAACCCCATGAGTTAAATTATGCTACGCATGATTTGGAGTTAGCAGCTGTAGTGCATACATTGAGGACTTGGAGACATTTTCTCAGCGGGAACCATTGTGAGGTATACACAGATCACAAGAGTTTGAAGTATATTTTCACGCAGAAGGAGTTGAATCTCAGGCAGAGGAGATGGTTAGAACTCATTAAGGATTATGATATGAGGTTGCATTATCATCCCGGAAAGGCTATGTAGTAGCCGATGCATTGAGCCGCAAAAGTCATGTCAATACACTCATGACCGGAGAATTACCCAAGGAGTTGGCTGATGACCTTCGCGAGCTATGTTTGGAAATTGTTCCGAGAGGTTATGTAGCAGCTTTTGAGATTCAATCTACTTTGATGGATAAGATCAGAGAAGCTCAGAAGACGGACAAGGATATAACCAAAATAAAGGAAAGGATGAGTAAAGGAAAGGCTAAAGTATTTCGTGAGGATGAGCACGATACCTTATGGTTTGAGGAGCGCGTATATGTGACAAATGATCAGGAGACCAGGAAGCTGATTTTGCAGGAGGCCCATGCTTCGCCATATTTGATTCACCCAGGAAATACCAAGATGTATCTAGATTTGAAGGATAGTTTCTAGTGGACCGGAATGAAGAAAGATATTGCGGAGTATGTAGCAGTTTGTGATGTATGTCAGAGTGTGAAGGCAGAACATCAGAAGCCAGCAGGATTGCTACAGCCATTGCCTATACCCGAATGGAAATGGGATAAACTAGGCATGGACTTTATCACGGGATTACCCAGGACTCGTTCAGGCTATGACTCGATATGGGTAGTAGTCGATCGTTTGACGAAGGTAGCTCATTTCATCCTAGTTAAGACCACTTACACCAGTGCTAAGTTGGCAAATATATACATGACCAGGATCGTATGTCTGCATGGAGTTCCGAGGACCATTGTATCAGGTAGAGGAATCTAGTTCACCTCAAACTTTTGGAATCAGTTTTATGAAACTTTGGGAACCAGGCTAGAGTTCAGTACAACTTTTCACCTGCAGACAGATGGACAAACTGAGAGAGTCAACCAGATTCTGGAGGACAAGTTGAGAGCTTGTGCGCTAGACTATGGGTCTAGTTGGGACGATAATTTGCCGTATGTAGAGTTCTCTTACAACAACAGATATTAAGCCAGTTTGATGATGGCCCCTTTCGAAGCATTGTACGGAAGGAGGTGCAGAACACCGTTGTTGTGGGATGAAGTTGGAGACCGATAGTTGTTTGGACCAGATTTGATTAAAGAGTCTGAAGAGAAGGTTATGGTGATTTGTGATAGACTCAAGGTAGCCCAGTCCAGGTAGAAGAGTTATGCAGATTCTAAACGCAAGGAGACAGTTAACGAAGTTGGAGACAAAGTATATCTTCGTGTATCCCCACTCCGAGGAGTGAGGCATTTTGGAGTTAAGGGAAAGTTAGCACCATGTTTTGTGGAACCATACCAAGTTTTAGAACGTATGGGAGAAGTTTCTTACAAATTGGAGTTGCCTGGAGGATTGTCAGGAGTTCACGACATGTTCCACGTTTCTCAGTTGAAGAAGTGCCACGAAGAGATGGCTGATATCCCTCTGAGATATAAAGTACCACTAGAAGTGATACAGTTGGATAGAGACTTGACATATGAGGAGAAACCAGCCAATATACTCGAGTTTGCCAGCCGAGTTACACGCAGCAAAGTAATCAAGTTCTGCAAAGTTCAGTGGAGCCACCATACCGAAGATGAAGCCACCTGGGAACGAGAGGAAGACCTACGGAAGGATCACCCACCTATTTTCTAGCCAACCCGAATCTCGAGGGCGAGATTCATCTTAAGGGTGGTAGGTTTGTAACATCCCAAGTTTTCAATTTGGAATGTTATACATTAGATCATCATTGCATATCATATTTTATTGCATTTTGGCTTGATCCTAGAAATTCTACGCAACTCAAGGACCCACGGAGAGAGTTGGGAATTCCGCTATTTTCATATTCGAGTTTTTCTCAAATTTTGAAAAGAGGATCTTTTGATTTTAATTATTTCCTCTTCGAATATTTCTTTTATAAAATAAAAAGAGAGGATCAAATGACTTCCTCAAAATAAAGAAATATTGGAGGTTTAATATTAAACAAATAAGAGTTTGTTACGGAGTTTTGTCGCTATTTTAATTGAATTAGGAAAAATATGCATTTTTCAAAATTGCAATAGAAGCCCAAATAAATGTTCACCTTGTCCGGTATATTTTTAGAGGACGGGGAAAATTAATTTCAGGATTTTTGAAGTCCGTTCAGTATTTCTTGTATTCATTTTTCTGCGTGAAATAGTTTAAAAAAATGAAACCGACTTTGGGCCATATCCGCCCGGGACTCCGCCCAGGGGGGGGGGGGGCTTTATAAGCCGTGAGGCCCAGCCGCCGCCGCAGCCCACCCGCAAACCCTAGCCTCTCCCTGATCCGCCGCCGCCGCCGCCTCTTACGCCGCCGCCTGTGCCCCCCATCCGAGCCACCGCTTGTGCCGTCGCCGCCTACGCCGCGCCGCTGTTCCGCCCGATGTCGCCGGAGGTAGCCGCCGCAGCCTCGGTTTTTGCGAGAAAACCGATCATTTTTTTAAACCCTAGATCCATTTTTTTAGTTTCAGTTTGGTTTTTTTTGGTTTAGTTATTTAGCGGACGTTCGTCTGTATGTTCATTTTAACGAGCAGTTTTCGCCCGTTAGCCTCAGATAACGAACGTTCGTTTGTCAGTCTGTTCGTTAGTTTTTCTTTTTCTCGGATTTTTCCATGATTATTTTCGATCGCGATTTGTGATCCGATTATCGTTTTAGTTTAACTTTTCGCTCGTTTATCAGAATCAGGTGATTCAAGCGCCTAGAGTTTCGTCTCGGAACCCTCTTCTATTTAACGAACTTAAACAAGTTTTTGCTACTATAAAAATTGACTTTAGTCCAGATTAGTGAACGAAGCTTGTTTCTTTCGCAGTTTGAGTTTCGTTGCTTCGTTTGATTTGATTCTTTTTGCAAACCGGAGTTCTTAAGTTGAACGTTCTGGTTAGATCTATTATTTGAGTTTTACCCATGCGTTGTTGCTTTATTGCTTATTTTATGCTTGTTTGTTTGCGATAGAGTACCCGGAGTGCGAAGCGTGCTACTACGAGTCTCTAGGTTTCACGGATCATCAGCAAGGCAAGTAACACTTTGATCATACCTCTTTACTACCCAGTTTTATTGCATTAGATCAATCCACAAACAATTGCATGGTTAGGATCTAATTTAAATTGTGGGTTTGGGAAGTAGATGAGGTAGTACCTATTCACCTGTTTATAATCAAACCTATGGGAGTTACTTCTATGTTGCTTATATTGCCATGCTATGCTCATAGACGCGGTTTGGGTTTGAGAGTATTCATGAAAGATGTGAGTATTGTTAAGTAATGGTTAACTTAAGGTGGCAACATTAATACACATCTGGGTGGATTGAGGCACCTAGGGAACCCATTGATTGCCTGTATTTTTGGAAATCCCGGGGTACCGTGTGATTCTCCTGTGGGCTACCACCCAGGCTCAAAGGGATCATGAGATTATTCATGCTAGAAACTTCCGTGTGCAGCCACAATCCATTATGGGCTCTCGCATAGTTGAGTATGTTGTGTGACCTCTTTCAGTGGTAGGCTAGCAGATGTAGGGGATGTAGGTGGTACTGTCTACCCAGAGTAAAGAGTTAGCAACCACGAAGAGCGTATCTCGGTCATCTGTTTCTCAAACACCATGTAGTGCGAGAAATCCAACGGAGGAGATCGAGTCTTGTGGGGAAAAGTGCGCAAATCTCTGCAGAGTGTGCAAACTAATCATGATTAGCCGTGTCCCCGGTTATGGACATCTTGAGTATCTGGTTCTTGGATTATCATGTGGATCTCATCACTCTTAATTATAAAATTTGATTGGGTTATTAATTACTTTTAATTGGGAATGAGATGGGGTTTACCATTCTCAATGTTTAACAACCACCATGATAGTTAAATAAAATTTATTCCTTTGTTGTAGGAAAAATTGGCTTTTCGCAAAACATATTAACCATACAGCCTCCATCAGCCATATATGCATGTAGTGATAGCCTTATTCTATTTATTACCTTTTGGTGTTATATTGCCAGCTTATTCCATGTGCTGACCCGTTTTCGGGCTGCAACTTATCATGTTGCAGACTTTTTAGATGACGAGTAAGGTGCCTTAGGTCGTGGTCTTTCACTCAGTTATGCCGTTGGAGTTGATGGACTCACTTTATCTTCCAAGCCTTCCGTTGTTATCGTATTAAGATGGCCTTAAGACATATTATTTGTAATATGTTCTATTTTGGGACATTCGATGTAATAAGTGTGTGACTTCTACTCTTTTATAAATCCTTCAAGTACTGTGTGTGTCAGCATTACCAATCCAGGGATGACACTGATGCACGGAGATCAGACTGTTTGGGGTATGGTCTCTACAAGTCAAGTACAAATCCAATACATTTACTATAATTTATTTGTTTGTTTCAAGCTCAACATAAGTCAGTCATACTTCCAAAATAATTAATGTAGTTCATTTATTGGATTTTAGTTCAAACTAAAGTCAAATATGGATCCAATTGATTACTAAGGTTCATTACACGATTGATTCAATTAAAGTCAAGTACACATCCAATTTTTTATGGAATGGAGGATGTACCCCGGCCTCTGCATTTGGGCGATGCCTGCGGCAATTTTATTAATTATTCACAAACCCCTTACAAGTTAATACATCAGTAAGTCTGAAGCCACCATATTGGCAACACCATTCGCTACTCCTATCTCCGTGATGAACGGGTACCGAATGTCCGAGCCTAATACCAAACAGACATCGCACAAACACCTAACATCTAATGTCGGATTCCCCATCCAAGACACAATACTTGAACTGGGTTATACACCGGTCCAGCGCACGCTGCAAGGGCTCTCACCTCCTTCATCCATCGATCCATCCTCATATCAGATACTGACGCATTGTAACATCCCAAAATTGTAAATTTTGGAATGTTATATTAATTCAATAAGTATGATTGTTTGTTTGATTGTTGGGTGAATGATTGAGTGAAATTGAGTGGAATTTGAAAAAATTTGAAAGTTGAATGAAAGGGAATGAAATGACTTTCCCAAACTTTCATCCTTGCATTTTGATCTCAATGAATTCAAATTTAATTCATACACAAAACCCTAGAGTGAAGATGACACGACTTCTCCCATTTTAAATGAAAAGGGTTTTTGAAAATCTTTGAATTCCATATGAAAATATTTCAAAATTTAGAAACTTTATGCATCTGGATGATCCTCATGAGAGAAGACAAAATGACTTCTTAAAAGATGAGTTTGAAGTTTAAAACAAAAATTTGAAAATACCCCTTTCAAGTTATTTCAACCCCACCTTCATTTTGAAGTTATTGAATTTTCAAATTTCAAAACCCCTTAAAATATTCAAAAGATCGAAGTAATATCACACTTCAAATATTCAGGGGCATTTGAAAGGTATTGGGTCAATTAAAAACAGAAAGAAATCCCAAATGATTTGAAATTCAAATTCAAACTCATTTGAGGGTTTTATTCAAAATATTCTTCTCCAAAAATAAATATATGGAAATTAGGGTAAAATGATACCCTTCAACAGAATAATGGAGAAAATAAATTTGTAATCATTTTGATATTTTAAAAATATTTTATTTGAATTTTAAGCATAAAGAGAATTGTTGTATTCATTTGAATTTTTGTGGATTTTAGTTGTATTTGCAAATATGTTCACGTTTTAGAAAATATTTTTCTGAATTTTTTTATATATAATATGCCTATATATCATTTTTATTACTTTCTGTTTCTCTTTTTATTTTATTTCTGCAAAAAAAGAGAGAAACCCTAGCTAACTTAACCTACGCGCCAGGCTGGCCCAGCAGCTCGCCCCGCGCCCAAACCGCTACCACTCGGTCGCCCGTCCCCCTCACTCACCTCCCCGTGCCACTGACCGGTGGCACTTGCCTCATCTTCTTCCCCTCGCCCACGCAATGCCTCAATAGTGCTCGTGCCGCAGCCCGAATCCCGATCTTCTCGCATTCTCACACCCCCTCGCCCCCTACTCCAAGCACCCCTCCCCCTATATATACCCTCCCCCTCGACCCGTCCCCCTCCTTTTCCCTCACCGAGAACCCCCCAACCTCCTTGATTGCTTGCCAAAGCCAAGCACCGTCGTCGCGACATTGGAGCCCTACATCACCACACCGACCATCTCACCTCTCCCCGAGTCCACCACCCGCCCCTTCAAGCTCTCCCGACCTCCCCGCAATCTCGCCCGAGCCCAAACCCCACTGGAGCACCATCCCCGCTCACCATCAAGCACCACCACCGCCGTCGAGCTCAGCCCGCTCGAGTCTGATGTCCCCGAGCCTCGCCGTCGTTACCATTGGCTTCGTCGTTGTCTTCCTCACCCCCTGGACATCTTCCCCGAGCTCAAATACCACCGGTGCCATTGCCTCCTTGAGCTGGAAGCCTTCGCTACCGGCGGACATCGCCGGAGCTACATCGCCGCCAACTGTAAGCGCCGGAACCGGAATACCCCTCATCTGTTAGATCTTTAATATAAGGCCTATATTAGATCGCGGGTCATTACATTTTTGTTGTTATTCTATTAGATCGGTCAGTTTATTTAACCGGTTTACTTGACATGAACCGGCGGTTTATTAAAACCCGCCCAGTCTATTTTTTTATTAATCCACAACTGCAGAGTTTGTTAAGTTTAGGCCGTCTGCTACCTTGCCCCACGCAGCGCACAGCCCCGGCAAACAACAAATCGCCACGTGGTCACTGGCCGATCCGTAGGCTTTTTTTTCTATTTCGTTTATTTTAAGCGATAGTTTCAATCTTAGCTTAATTGTATCTTCTAGCCTACTTAAAGTTTTTGAGTGATTCCAATTGCACTGTGCCAAACATTTTATGGAGTTTCTATTAGTGACTTGAAATTTTGAATTTGGGTAGTTTAAATTTGAATTGTTTCAAATATGCTTCAAACACTGTTTTGGCCCTAGTTTGAGTTTTAGAATATATTTTTGATTTATTCCTTTGCTCCTCGTCACTAGGACTTTCGCATATCCAGTAGTGTTGAGTATTTTACTTTTAGGTTAATTTAATTTAGGGTTTTGCTAAACAGGGCCTGTGTTGACTTTGTTTTTGTTTTAACTTTGTTTCTTTTGTTTTTATTTCTTTTTGTCACTTCTGACAAATTTAGTTTTGTTTCTGTTAGTCAACAAAAGAATTTTTTTTAAAATTTTATTTTTCTTTAGTTTTGTAAGAAAACTTGATTAGGTCATAAATAGACACTAGTACGCGTCGGTGCTATACAAACGGTTTTTAACCCCTTTCCGCGACGACATTTGGGACCATCGCCAAGTGAGTGTGTGCGATAGGGTGTCATTCCCACACGACCCGGAAACCATCGGGGATATGGAGCAGTGATGCAGAGGCCTTCCAAAATGTAATCGTGTGCGATGCAGCACACACTAAATTATTTCGCACGTGTGGTATCGGTGATTAAGCGTTTCTAATGACGCAGTGAAACCATACGGTCTATCGTAATGAACAGTTTGGGAAACAATATGTAAGCCACACAAGCCAACATATGAACTATGTGCGATTTGTGCCCCATCGTACACGACTTTTCTGCGTAACCCGTCTGCCATGCTAGACTCCATCGCACATGTTTGCCAACAGTTACCGTCTATGATAATGTTCTATCACAAACGGTTCAGTAGCCCCTTCGCACACATACAAGTGTTGTAGACCGTTTGTGATTTGTTGGGTATCACCGACGGTTGCCGCAAGAGTGATGTGTGCTTTTCGTTTGGGATCCCACGCGTTTCCTAAAAAAATTACGACTGGGATTGTATTTTACATTGGGAACGGTTTACTCCCAGTTCTCCTGTGCGATAACGCGGTATCACAAACGGTTCCAAAGACCCTACGCACATGTAGTAGCGCTGCAAATCATTTGCGATCTGCTGTGTATCACCGACGGTTCCGCTACGATTGACGTATGCTTTCCGATGTGGATCGCACACACTCATTTAGTTGAACCGTGTGTGGAGGAATTGCCAGGTTAAAATAAAAATATCCCATTTTGAATCGGCATGCAAAAAGCAAATTCGCCAAAATATTCGATTGAACAAATAAACAAAAATATCACATTTTGAATCGGCACGGAAAAGGCAAGTTCGCCACAATATTCAATTGAAATAATAAACAAAAATATCCAATTTTGAATCGGCACGCAAAAAGCAAATTCGCCATAATATTCAATTGAACAAATAGTGTCCACAGGAAGAACATTCATGAGATTTCGCAACAATTGCAATTGAACATATGGTAGCTAAATTTCAATGATTTGTCCACACATATATGCATCACATAATTAATCATAGTGTACGAAATACGAAGACCTCATTAGATGGAAAACAATGGATCCATGCGTTATATGTTTAGCGGCTAACTCTTACTTAATGTTACAGGAGAACGCATGCTGAAATCTTCATTATCACCATTGGGATTAATGTAGTGATCCAGGAAGAATTCGCTGATAAATCTCCAAACCATCAGCAATTCACCAGCTGGGAGCGGTTCAGGGGTCCTCGGTTTTAAGACGAGTTGCAGTATTTTTAAGATCAGAATCTACCATATGAGTGGAGTAGAAGATATTAATTGATATAGACTTATAGGTACTAATTCACGAGGATCGTCACAACTATCAGCAGATCTGCAGATGGAGATCATGTGTCTGCAAACATAGTATCACAAAGGTTGGTCCATGCTTCTTGTTGATGACACTGATTTTTTTTTGCATAATTAGTCATGTATTTGTCCTGTTAGGAACAACCTAACCGGTGTTAGATGTATTATTTTTTCTTTGGACAAAATAGAAGAGGTTTATTCAGAAGCTTGAACTTTTGACTACCGAAAGGAAAGGTATTTGCAGACTGTTGGAGCAACACTCCGAAAATAATGGATTTCGGTGTGTTACTGGAGAAATGATCTCGTGCTGCAGAGGTAGTCCCCTCTTGAACATGTTCCCTAGTTTAGTTCATAATGCGAGCACACTTCAAATGATGATGAATTTTGACAACATCAATTATTGAACCAGATATGAATGCAAATTAATTTCAACATCATAGAATTCAATACCTATCCATGAATTTACGAAGATCGTCGGATCTGGCGTTTGTTGACTCTCTGAGAGAATCGATGTAGTAAATCGTGTTCTTGTTTGGAACAATGAATACCAATATCCAATGATCGCTACATATTAAGAAAGCCATGAACTTACGAATTATGTCGAAATGTGAAAGACAATCAGTGTGTGCATGGTTGTTTACTTGACTTCCTGTTCATGATATGGCCAGAGAAAAGATTCTGCATGGGACGTGTTTTCGAAGAGACGGACAACCGTGTTAACGGCCCAGTCCCGTAGGTCCTTACCATGTATTGTTGTGCCATTTTCTAATTCAGGATCTATAAAATATACACCCTCCCTTTTTCTTCTCTATGCGTTCAATCCCCTGAGAGGAATAAAATGCAGTTACCCCTTTATCATTTACAGCTTTGTACGGAGAAGTTGATCAGAGTTTGTTAAGTACTTACAAAATCAGGCATCTAACAAGAGTGGCATCGAGCACGTTGAAGTTGAAGAAGAGATGTAAGTCCTCAAAACTCACATTGGTGGAACATGGAAGATCACTTCAGTTGGAATTTTATTGCCAGGAAGTATGAGGTTCAATACGCTCTTCAGTACTTTACAGGTAGTGTTGAACCTGGTGGAAAATGCATCAAGCCATACAAGGATGCAACTGAGTAAAAACTTGGGAGGAATTCAAGAAGACTCTGTTAAGATCCCGCCTCATCCGAAAACACTGTGATAACCCGATGAAGAAACCTTGTGCCTGTGAGATTTGGGGAGACATGGGACACTACCAGGAACAACACAAGGATTGGATGCCCTCATTGCGAGGAAAATCACCCAGCCGAAGAATGCCCAACTGGGTAGGTTACTTGTTTCCAGTGTGAAGGAAATACGCACTACCTTGCTCAGTGTCACATTTACCCCAAGGTACAAGAAATTACCTAGCAACAGAAAGAAGCCATCTTGAAAATTTCAGAAGAGCATGTGATGAAGAAAGTTGTTGAAGACCCTAAAGAACAAGGCCTAATTAGGTTTTACTCCAACGCTTGCTATTCATGTGGGGAAGAAGGACATTATTCTCAGTATTGCACAAAGTAAAGAGAAGAATATCTCGGAGACTTCCCGATAGCGGAAGTGAAGTTTGACCGTTAGGAAATAGAAGCTCTGATCATTACAGATAAATCCAGGAAGAGAAAATGAAGGCATCCCTAGAGCAACCGAATTTCTGCACGGAAGAACCCGAGTCATATCACTTGTTACAGGTGCAAGGATTTTGGTCATTACGCTCATAAATGTCCAGAGAAGAAGTCAAGAACCTAAAGAGCAGACACCATCCCCAACAAGCCCAAAGACTTATCAGAAGTTATTTGTTTTCGTTGCAGGGAAGCAGGACATTATGCTACTAAATGTCCTGACAAGATGAAAGCTAGAGCTGAGTAGTTGGAATTTTAATATTGGTAATAAGTGTAGTAGGAAGAATTTATTTTCATAAGGATATGGAGTTGAGTTTTTGTAATGGAAGTCTCGAATATTGTAATGGTTCATGAATAAATAAAGATAAAATATCCTAATTTCATATGTTGAATTGTATGAGTTGTACTCTATGAACACATATTTGGACCAGTTTCGAGGATATGAGACATATTGTCCATGGAAGAATTTGTGCATTTAAAGGGTGGTGTACCCGGTGAGGACACTTGACCCATGGAAAGGATAATGATATTCCACAGAGTGGAGTTTGGACAACATGAGTTGGAGCTTTGTTTTGATATGATGGATATGAAGAAAGAATTACTGATGGAATTAAAGAAGGTTTAATGTTTGAATATGGAACAATTGTAACTCCCAGGATGAGTTAAAGCTATACAGGTGTTGGAGTGGGTCCATATCCCACAGGCCCAGGAAATTAATAAGGATCAAGTATTCCTTGGAAGAAGAAATTTTGGGAAGAAGCTACGATTTGATCAGTAGATGTACCTTAGGAGGATACAAAAACCCCAAGAGTTGTGAAGAAAATGATACGTGTTTTTTTCAGCTTGCAGAAACAACGGATTTACTCGAACCCAGTTCAAAGACAAGGGAAATTCTGCAATACTGGCGAGGATGCCCAAGTGTTAGAATACGCAATCCACTGTGTGTATGAAATAATGATTCAAATACTGGATGGATTGGCCCACATACTAGAGACTTCTATCATGAACTATCATATGTTGATGGAAAATCGGAGAGCCTTAAAACCCCAGAAGAGTGTCAACACGACAAGCCAAAAACCTTAGAATGGCAGGACGATGGAACCCTGTACAAGCAATTGTTGCCAATCGTAGGATATACAGTGAGATTCAACCCAGACCAATTTCCTACAGAAACCAAAAAAATTACCACCAAGAGGCTTCCGATAGTTGTTTAGTTTTTGTGATAGATCTGTCACCTAAGAAGACTGAGTCTCGGAAGAATTTTATCCTGACGGCAGGACTCAAGATTTCAAGGAAAAGTGGTATGCCTATACTGGAAGAGTATTAGTAAAGGATTCATACCTGTCGGTGTCAAAACTGGCAGATCTCGGGTAGGGGGTCCTGAACTGCGTGTCTAAGGATCGAGGGTAACAGGAGGCAGGGGACACAATGTTTACCTAGGTTCGGGCCCTCTTAATGGAGGTAATACCTGACTTCCTGCTTGATTGACTTTGATGAGTATAAGGGTTACAAGAGTTGATCTACCTCGAGATCGTAATGGCTAAACCCTAGATGTCTAGCCTGTATGATTATGATTATCTCTACGGACTAAACCCTCCGGTTTATATAGACACCGGAGGGGCCTAGGCTTTTACAAAGTCGGTTTACAGAGAAAGGAACCTTCATATCCGAACGCCAAGCTTGCCATCCACGCAAAGCAGAGTCCCATCCGGACATGGGGGACGGCCTTCTATCTTGTATCATCACAACCCATCTATCCAGCCCACGTCACATAGCCCGGACACCCGAGGACCCCGTAATCCAGGACTCCCTCAGTAGCACCTGAACCAGTCTTCAATGATGATGTGTCCGGCGCGCAGATTGTCTTCGGCATTGCAAGGCAGGTTCCTCCTCTGAATATTTCAAGATTAGTCTTCTGAACAAAAGGCATCTATCCAACTCTGTATAGCAACCACAATCCTCCACCACGAAGGTAAAATATTAAGTAGAGACAAGCTATGTTCTCTAATAGCTCTCTTTTTTTCTTTTTGGCGAAGCGTTACGTCAAGTCTCATCATTATTAACTTGAATAGTTTTTCGGACCTCCCGCCTCACGTATCGAGGCATGGCCCTTATTGACACGTCTTGTCAAGGCAGAGATCGTGTCCCTTTATTTATGGGATCCTTATCAATACGGGTTTGAGTAACCCAACCGTGCCGTTTGCACGACCCCTTGGGACTAGGCGAGTTTTAAGGCATATGAGGGGGCGCTTGATATTCACTGCCTTTATAAGAGGATAAGGATCCGTCTTTATACCCCACGCCTTCTTCCTCAGCACTCCCATCATCAAGCTCCATCGTCTGAGTCTCAATCTTTCCCCTCGCCACCAACCTCTTCGGCCATGGCTGGATCCGGCTCCCAAAGAAAATGGATGGCTTCCTCCGTCACGGAGGAGAACGTTAAGGAGCTCCGGGAGGCTGGGTACTTGACTGCGGAGATCGCACATAGGCTTCCCGCCCAAGAGCAGGTCACCCCCTCTCCAGGACCAGGCGAAAGAGCGGTATTTATTCCCCACTTCCTCCGAGGATTGGGTTTTCCCCTCCACCCCTTTGTCCGTGGTCTTATGTTCTACTACGGGCTGCATTTCTATGATCTAGCCCCGAACTCTTTCCTTCACATCTCGGCGTTTATCGTTGTGTGCGAAGCACTCCTCCGCATCCCTCCACACTTCGGCCTCTCGCTCAAGATTTTCGATGTAAAGCCGAAGGTGGTCAACAAGCAGCATGCAGAGTGAGGCGGCGCAATGATAAGCAAGCTCCCCAATACCACGTGGCCAAAGGGAGCCTTCATGGAGATCGTAAAGGCATGGCAAGAATAGTGGTTTTATATCACCGAACCCCATGGCACCAAGTGGGTAGCAACTCCCGAATTCAGATCCGGTGCGCCTATGCGGCTCGCGTCGTGGATCAACAAGGGCCTGGACTGGGAGTCCACCGATGAGGTACTAGTGTTGTAGTAGCACATCAAGAACATAATGGACAAGGGCACCGATCTCTCCAACGTGATCCAGGTGATGCTCTGTCGTAGATGCCTTCCCTGCCAATGCCGGAAGACCCGTATGTGGGAATTCAATTCGGAGGGCCCTCTAACTCTGCAACATTTCTTCGGCACAACGCACGAAGAGATCTGGAAGTTACTCTTCAAGGCCCGGGAAAAGAAGTGGCCCAGGAAGATCGAAGAGATCGGGCTCGACATCGCGCATCCTGCTTCTCCGGTAAGCATTCTATTTCCGAACATAGCCTGAATCATTTAATCAAAGGGGCATACTAAGTTTGAATTCCTCATTTAGGGATGGACAGTCAAGGCGGAGTGGATAAGGTGTTCAGCTCCTCTGCCCGAAAACCCAGCCAACCCTCTATTAACGAGAATGCTAGTCCCGGCGCCAAACCAAGTGCCTGTAAACAAGGACAAGAAGAAGAAGAGATAAGAGGGCACTTCAGACGTAGTATCCGGAGAAGCTGAAGCCCAGTCCTCTCATGAGGGCGACGATGACGACGAGGAGGAGGAGGAGAAAGTAGAAGATCCTCCCTGCAAGGGCAAGAAAAGGGTGGCCTCTGAAGACCTGGAGGCCGAAGCATCCAAGAGGGACAAGATCATCCTCTCTGATGACTCGGAGTCAGACGCCGAGGCCCTCCCGAAGCATCATCGCTGGACCAAGCCCAAAGCCGACTTGTAAGTAGCTTGGTATTTTTTTCATATATATCCAATTCTTTATGAACTGTGATGATAACTCTAGGTTCTATATTTTGTAGTATGGCGCGCGTTCTCCCACAACTATCCTCATCCTCGGGGATCTGCCGCTGGAGATGATGGAGAGTGAGTCGCCTCCACTAGGTTACCCGCCGCCTAGGGCGGATGATGCCGAGGTGTCGTCCCGTAGGCCCTCCCCGGGCCTTGAAGAGACGCGGGGGGGGGGGCAATTTAATGGCACCGGAAGGCAATACCTCGGCATCCGAAGGACTGGGGGGTACGGCTCCCCCAAAGCCCGGTGACGGGGGCCCTGGTCAATCCATTCCCCGGCCGCATACTACTCCGGAGACCCATAAGGCTCCGGAGTCTGGTGAGAGACCCACTTCAGGAGAAGGGAGAACGGTGAACTCCGCTAATCCGGAGGCGCTGAATACCATGGCGGATGTACTTCGAAGTGCATCCGTCCTAGATGAGCATCGTATCCTGATGGGTGCGGTGGCTGAGAAGATTCAGTCCGCCAAGAGCGGATTGACCGAAGCCTTCTCCAGCCTGCTACCAGGCTTCGAGGTGCGCAATGTAATGTTTTTTATCATTTCTATAAGAAATATACCTGTATATAGATAGTAGCCCATGAGACTCTGTTCGGTTTTTTTGAAAGAAAAAGTGAGCAGAGGATCAATAATTGGTTGTCAGGTGGTAACATGCTATTTTATTTGGATTTAAAACAGGCCTCTCTGTTAGCGGCGACTGCCCAGTCAGCGGAAATTTCTGAACTCAAACGGAAACAGGAGCGAGCCGATGAGGATCTAGTCCTTGTTAACACGCGGCTCGACCAGGCGCAAGGTATATGATACATCTTGCTTTTGTGCCTGTTTATGTCCATGCTCTCTGGAAATTCAAGAGCTGCTATGTGCGTGTTTGTACAGATGGTGCCGTCGTGATGGAAACCCTGAGGGGAGAGCTTGTGCAAGCCAAGGAGCAGGCAAGGGTAAGCAAGGCAGCCGCCGATAAGGCGGCTGCGGACTTGACAGCCGAACAGTCCGCTCGGCGCCGTTTTGAGGAACGGGTGACTGAGATGGAGAAAAAACTCAAGGACACCGTCGCCAAGTGTGAGTCCTTGGAAACGGAAGATAAGGTGAAGGGGACCGAACTCGCCAAGGCCCTTCAAGACGCTTCGGAGGCGCGGTCCGAATCCCGCGCAGCACGCGAGGGAATCCGTCAAGCCGGTCAGATAGCGGCTGGTAAGCCCTTTCTTTTACATGCTAAATTTGGGGACCGGAAGGATGCCTTGCTTAATCGACAGTGGAGAATTGGCAGTGGAGATAAAGTCAATATTTTGGTAGACCATTGGATCCATCAAGCCCCAATAGGAAATTCTTACACCAAGAGCTGGAGTGGTGAGCACAAAAGTTAATGAACTTATTGATCCAGTCACGGACACTTGGCATGGAGAATTAATCCAAGATATTTTCAACCCAGTTGACATAAATAGACATCTCCGAATCCTATTGAGCTATGGTGCTTTTGAGGACTTTGTAGCGTGGCATGGTACAAACTCTAGATACTTCGCAGGGAAATCTAGTAATCACTGTGAATGGAAACATTAGTTAATGAACAAGAATCTCCTGTCAGCGGGACCGTTGGCTTCTAACCAAGTTTGGTCCATATTGTGGAAACAAAGGTGGCGGGGCAAAATTAATTTTTTGTGTTGAAAAGCTCTACATGGAATCTTACAGTTGAAGTCAATCCTAGTGAGTAGACACGTTGGCTGTTGGTGATATAACCCCATGGTATAACACGCCCTGATAGGGTCGGGTCAGATAATTGGTGACTTAGGCAGCTAGGCCTCAGATGGGACAAGATGATCAAGATGCAGGATTAAGAAGGGCGTCTCACAAGATGGGTCATCATAGAACCCAAACTCAGAAGGCGGCCCGGAGGTGTAAGCCGCCATGTGATGACTTGTCTTGTAAACCAAGGCGACTTAGAGTAGGGCTCGGACACGGATCGTAACCCGACCCAGACTCTTCTAAGCTGGAGTTCTCGACCTGTATATAAAGGCGAGTCCCTAGCACAGAATAGGGCAAGTTACAACAAATCGTTAGCTAGGTCAAGCGAATCCGCTCCCTTGTAATCGATACCCAAGCAATAAGCAACAAGTGCAGGAGTAGGATCCTCCACCGAGAGGGGCCGAACATGGGTAAACTTGTGCCTCTCGTCCTGATCAACCCCGACAAGCTAATCACCGTAGCGATGACCTCACACCTAAGTCCTTTGACTAGGGCATATACCGTGACAAAACCACGACAGTTGGCGCCCACCATGGGGCCAGCGCATGGTGGTTTCAAGTTCTTGAAGGTCTCTTTCCCAGGGATCGAGGGATACGCCGTTGGCAGGATGACCAAGATTCGCTGTGGCAAACTCTACATCGACGATGCTGGCTAGGGTCCTGAGGCCGACTTAATCGAGTATGGGTACCGGGTGCCCTTCGGTAGAATCCACGTCTTCATCAGCAAGATCGGCGGATCAGAACCTGAGCCAGACATCCGCACTGACATCGTCGAGCTGGCTCGGCGGATGCAACACGCCTGGGTCCAAGCCGGGCGGAGGCATGCTTTCGTGGGCTTCACGCAGGGGGCGGAACTTGCGGGAGATTCCGCATCTGGGGGAGAGGCTCTTATCTACTCAGGTGAAGAGTCCTCAACTGGAGAAATGGAGTCAATCTACCAGCTTCAAGACGACTATCAAACTTCGGGTTCCGCAGACCCTTAAGAGGTTTGAACTCTGGGGTGCGTGCGAAGAACTCTTCCCCCCCCCCCTAGTCTGCCTGCTCGCTAATCTCACGGCCTAGCTTGACGAACTGAATGGAAAAGAGATGCAGCAGTTTACCAAGGTTCGATCCACCTTGTGTTTCGTGGTGGATTGGCCTCGAGGGGCTGAGCATGAACTAGTATAGTGGGAGAACAACCTTAGGAGGAGGAGTGTTCTTTTGCTCGATGAGCTGGTGGGTGTGAGGATGACCTGAACGATCCGTCCCCTACTACGGCGGTGGTGCATCTCTATTTATAGAGGCCTTGGTCCTCTTCCCAAATGAAGGCGGGAAGGGATCCCACAACGGCCAAATTCGAAGTGAGACAAGTAGTACATGCTATCCTGACAAAAGTGGCCTTCGCCTACAAAAGCCTTTGGTGGTGACGCTGCGGTGGGCTCCGCGATGACCTCTGTCTTGCCGTCCTGGTGATCTTGGTCTTGTTGCACGGGAATGGAAACCTTTGGCTGATTCTTTGGGACCCTGCGCCTACGCTTGCCTCCTTAGCACCAAAGAGGAAACTGGTACACTACGCCTGCTGGCGCCCGCCTGACCACGGTCTTCATGGCTCACGTCATCTGAACCTCGCGAGGTGATCCTTGCATAGAAATCTCCGCTCCTCGGGAGGAAGCCTGGGGAGGCCACCCCCTGTGGAGGTCTTGGTGTCGCCTGCCTCGCGAGGCTTGGCCCCTCGCGAGGGTCTTGAGCTTCGATGTTGAAGCTGGGCCATACCAGGACGTTGGTGGAGCCACACCGTGGGCCGTAGGTAGGCAAGTCTGGGTACCCCCATTCCCAGAATGCTGACAGTAGCCCCGGGCACAAGGCGCGCTCGAACTTGGCTTCGAGGCGAAGCCAAAGGGCCAGTGCGGAGCACCGCGATCCCAACCGCCTACGGCCTTGGTCGACGCATGGTGATCGATGGGACGTGGGCGTCTCCACTTCCCCATGCTACCTCTGCAACCTTTCGACTTGATGAGACCATGCTGCATGCGGGGAAAATCATTATTGCGTGCAATCGTGGAGGCTGGCGGTTGGCCTCCCTCTGGCTATAAATGAGTGGAGGGGCAGACCCCTCTTTTTCTCATCTCTGTCTTCTCGCCGCCCACTCCTTCTTCTTCCCCCTTGCCTTGCTATCTTGCAGTAGTTATCATGGCACCGACGAGGAAGTTCTCCGCCGCCGAGAAGGGGAAGGCCTCAAGTAGGGACCCAGCTCGCCGCTGCCCAAGAGAGGGTGAGACCACCCCCGCAAGCACACCGCGACTCCTGCAGTGGCTCTTCGAGGGCGCGGGCGCGCCTTGGGCGACCACGGCGGTGCTTCTTCTTGAGGCGGGAGCCGCCAAGGGCGAGGCAGCCCCTGCGACGAGGGGAGGCGTGCCATGGTTTCCCGACCTCCCCGACCGCGCTTTCACTCGGTGGAGGTGCTCCCGGAGTTCGTCGTGTGGTTGGAGAGGCCGACCGGCACCTAGCTCCCGCTTCCTCGCGTCTTCGTGGGCGAGCTGCCGGCCGCAAGGCTTAAAGGCCTCTGGCTGCAGGCTGATGGCTACTGCAGCAAGGCTTCGTGGGTTGGCGTCGAAGATATCACCGCCAGTAACGTGTCCCTGGCTCGCGGCTGGTAGGCATTTGCCCGTGCACGCGGCCTGAGTAAGAGGTGCACCCTCCACTTCAAGTACGATGGCCTCGCGACCCTCTACGTGAGGGTGTTTAGGGAAGGCGACCGTCGTGCGGGGTGCTGCCGTGAAGACGGCAGCGGCGGCGATGAGCTTGGCCTTGACGACAGCCGCGATGACACCGAGGGTGAGCTTGCCCTTGGCGACGACCGCGCTTCCTTTAGCAGCGGCAGCTCCTCCTCGGGCGAGAGCATGGGCAATGGCGGCTACGACTAGCCGCCATGTCACCGGGCTTGCATCGAGGAAGGCGGCGGGTCTTCACGTCGCCGCGCTCCAGTGAAGCGGGAGGAAAGCTCAGACTGAGTCCAGGGGCCACCGGAGCCAGGCCTCGGGAGCTGATGCGGTCGTGCAGACCGCTTTTGTTTAACCTTTCCTTTCTCCTACAGTTTGAAAAAAGTAGAGGGCCCTGCTGGGGCGTGTAATGAACCTTGGTACTTATGCCACTATTCTATGCTTATTGTTCTGATGTTATCCTGTTATACCCATCCAAGTAAGTGAGGTAGGATAACTTAGCTTGATACGCTTGTGGTAGTTTCCCATCTCACGAGGGCATGCCCCTCGGCATCTGGTGAAGCCCCGTTTGCTGCCGACTCAGGAGCCATTGGCCCCAGGAGACATTATAAATCTGCAGAGTTGTTAGAAAGTTTGACTGGGTGCCTTCCTCTTCCTTGCGTGCGCCCCCAGTCATGAGTTAGTTGTGGCTTGGTGCAACGCGTCGCGCTGCCTGGGGGGCACGAAGTTAAGAGTGTGCGCATGTCCATGAGCTCATCTAAGAATGTCTCGCGAGGATCAAAGATGCCGAAGCTCTATGGCAACGGGGCTTTGGCGAAGTGTGTTCGTGGCATGGGCGAACCAAACACAGGCACACACCTGCCCCGCCCCTGCGCGCGAGACGCGTGAGGCGGAGCGACGGGCAACTGCCGATCTCCTTAGGCCAAGATCAAAAGGCGAGAGAAGTAAAAGAGGGGGAATCCAACTTGGCAGTCGAAAAACGTAAGAACTCCAAATTTCATTAAAAAGGTTTGCAAACCAACTACAGAAAGTAAGCAAAAGAACAACCGCGTCCGGCACATATACTAGTCTTCTCACCAGCGCGGAGCCAAGTGCTGCAACTAGGACGTGGGAGGGAGCCCCCAATGCCTGTCGGCGGCACTCCGAGACTCTGGGGCATGTACATCCCCACTCATTATTATGTGAGGGTGTCACGAGTGGAGACCTTCACAGGAACTGGGCCTTGCTTCATGGGTAGAACTTCCGGAGGTGCTGGATGTTCCAAGCGTTCTGGCTGGTGATCCGGTCCTGCGTCTCCAGGCACGCGGCGCCAGGCCTGGAGACGCGGGCGCCCCTAAATAGGCCCTCCCACATGGGTGAGAGCTTATGCAGCCCTTCCCTAGAGAGCACCCGCCTCAGGACGAGATCACCCACCTCGAGCGTCCTGGAGCGGACACTGCGGCAGTGGTACCGCCGCAGCGCCTGCAGGTACCTTGCCGCCCGGAGCGAGGCTTGGCGGCGGCGTTCCTCCCCCATCACGATGTCCATAGCCTGCGAGGTTTCCTGGCGTGCCTCGTCAAACATCAAGACCCGCGCGGAGCGATGCTTGACCTCGTGTGGGAGAACCGCTTCGGCTCCGTAGATGAGGAAGAATGAAGTCTCGCCAATTGGCTTGGTTGCGGTGGTGCAGATGGACCACAACACGGACTGGAGGTCGTCCAGCTAGCCGCTGCCGTAGGACTCAAGCTTCTTCTTGAAAGTTCTTGCCTTGAGGCCCCTCGGGACCTCCGCGTTGGCGCGCTCGGCTTGGCCGTTGCTCCTGGGGTGTGCACTGAGGCATAGCATATCTACGTTCCAAGGTTAGCACAGTATGTTTTGAAGAGATTGCTAGTGAACTACGAGCCATTGTCGGTGATGATGCGATTAGGGACCCCGAACCGGCTCACGAGGCCCTTGATGAACTTGACTGCCGAGCGGTTCGGGATGGTGCAGACAGCCTCCACCTCTGCTCACTTGGTGAACTTGTCGATGGTGACGTAGAGGTAGCAGTAGCCCCTGGGCGCTCGAGGGAACGGGCCCATGATGTCCAGCACCCAGACCACAAATGGCCATGAGAGTGGGATGGTTTGTAGACCTTGAGCATGCTGGTGGATTTGCTTGGCATGGAACTGGGATGCTTCACAAGATCTCATCAGCTCGGTGGCGTCATTGAGCGTCGTGGGCCAGTAGAATCCGTTGCGGAACGCCTTTCCCATGAGGGTGCACGATGACGAGTGATGCCCGCAGTCCCCGTCGTGTATGTCGGTTAACAGCTCACATCCCTGCTCCCTGGAGATGCATCGTAGAGAAACATCATTTGGCCGTTTTCGATAGAGCTCACCGTCCTGAATGCATAGATAGTGGCCTGTTGGGCCACGCGTTCCGCTTCTTCCTCCTTCTCTGGCAGAGTCTCCTGAATCAGGTACGTCTTGAACTCTTCGGTCCAGCACCCCTCCTGAGGCTCGAGCGCGAGGAGTAGACGCGCTCCCGAGGTTGGGCCGCAAGTGGTGGCTCCCGAGAGGGGCGCTGGGGGGATCTCCTCCTGGGGTGGTGTGGGTTCCGCAGCAGGAGGGGCTGCTAAAGGCTTGAAGAGCCGCTCCTCAAAGACGCCAGGCTCCTGAGGCAGACGCCGGGACACCCTCTTGGCGATGTCGTCTGCTTCCTTGTTCGTGCCGCGCGACACATGCTGCAGTTCCAGACCCAAGAATTGTTTCTTGATTTTGTGTACCTCTACCAGGTATGCCTCCATGTGTTCATCCTTCGGCTCGTATACTTTGTTGGAGAAGTTGACGAGGAGCTGGGAGTCGCCTTTGATGGTGAGGTGCTTCACTCCTAAGGCTGCCACAGCCTTGAGACCTGCTGTCAAGCCTTCGTACTCTGCGATGTTGTTGGAGACCTTCTCGCCCTGCTGGAAGCAGACCTACACGGCATAGTAGAGCTTGTCCTGGGTGGGTGAGATGAGCACGGCTCTAGCCCCCGCGCCCTGACGTGTGAAGGCGTCGTCCAAATACATGACCCAGCCGTCTGGTGCATCGCTTCCTGGCGAGAGGGGTCGGTCCACTCGTACCTCGGTGCTTGGAACATCGGTCCATTCCGCCATGAAGTCGGCGAATGCAGCACCCTTGATGACCCTGGTGGTGCTGAACTCCAGCTGGAATGCCTGTAGTTCGATGTTCCATTCGGTGACTCTCCCTGCATATTTGGGGCTCCGGAGCACCCTCTCCAGTGGGTAAGCCGAGACGACCTTGATGGGGTGGCCTTGGAAGTAGTGACACAGCTTGCGGGAGGCGACAAGGAGTGCGAGAAAGAGCTTTTGTGGCATGGGGTAGCGTGATGGCACATCGCGTAGTATCGTGCTGATGAAGTACACCGAGTGCTCAATGAGGGCAGAAGTGTTGATGAGGTCTTGTACCTCCTAAGGCTGGGGAACTCAGGAGTTTGGCCGTTTGTCGGGGCAGGCAGGGCCTCAGGAGCGCCATCCTAAGGAGCCTGATCATCTGTCAGCGCCACCGAGGCCTCAAGGACAACGTTGTGAAGCTGCATCATCTTGGCGGGGTGCGACGTCGCTTGACAGGCCTCTGACCTGGCGCTCCTCCCGGACAGCCACTAGCTGCGCCGGCAGAGTGAGGCGTGGCAGCCAGGTAAAGCACCAGGGGCTCAACAGGACACGACGCTACCATCACCGGCGGGCGGGTGAGGTACCTCTTGAGGTCTAGGAATTCTGTGTCAGCCTCCGGAGTCCACTCGAACGACCCCTTCTTTTTCATCAATTTGAAGAATGGGAGGGCACGTTCCCCCGGCTTGGAGATGAAGCGCCCTAGCGAGGTCACACAACCAGCCAGCTTTTGCATTTCCTTGAGAGTCTGCGGCGGGCTCATCCTTTCTATTGCCTTAACCTTCTCGGGGCTTGCCTCGATTCCCCAGTGTGACACCAGAAAGCACAGCAGCTTGCCCGAGGGAACGCCAAACACACATTTCTCCGGGTTGAGTCATAAATCCACCTTGCTCAGACTAGCGAATGTTTCTTCCAGGTCCTCGATGATGGTTCAGGCCTCTCGAGACTTCACCACTATGTCGTCGACGTAGGCATCGGCATTCCTCCCGAGCTGTCGACCTAGAGCGATGTGCATCAGCCGCTGGAAAGTCGCTCCAGCGTTACGCAGCCCAAACGACATGCATGTGTAGCAATACACCCCGCATGGAGTTAAGAAGGTTGTCTTCTCGATGTCCTGCACTGCCATCTTGATTTGGTGGTAGCCTGAGAAGGCGTCCAAAAAGCACAGCAGGTCGCACTCGGCGGTGGAGTCGACGATCTGATCAATGCGCGGGAGCAGGAAAGGATCTTGAGGGCTAGCCTTATTTAGGTTGGTGAAGTCGACGCACATGCGTTCCTTCCCGCCTTTCTTGGGGGCAATGACCGGGTTTGCCAACCACTCTAGGTACCACACCTCCGGAATGATGCCAACTTCTTGCAAGTTATGTCTCTCCTGGACGATGAACGACTGCTTCTCCGCAGACTGCCGCTGTGCCTTCTGCTTCACCGGGTGCACATTGGGGCACACCCTCAGGTGGTGCTCGATTATCCCCCTCGGGATCCTGACCAAGTCCTTGGGTTACCATGTGAACACATCCTTGTTCTTGCGCAGGAAGCTAACCAATGCCTCCTCTTGATCCAAAGGAGGCCAACACCTATGGTGAAGGTGGCGCCGGATGCCCGTCCTCGTTGCCCGATACCTGCTTCGTCTCGGCGTGGTCTTGGGAGAACAGCTTCTTCTTCTTTGCTAGCGCGGCCCCGGAGCCTCTGGGCTCCTTCTTCCCTTGGCCGCGCAGCAGCCGCAGCCCTGAAGGCAAGCTTGAGGGCCAGAAAGGCCTCCTTGGTGTCCCCAACTACAGTGAGGATGCCGCTGCTCCCCTGCTCTTAATGAGGTTGTACGCGGGATTGAGTTTCTGCCATGAACTTGGCCAGGGCTAGGTACCCGAGGATGGCATTGTACGGGAGGCTAATGCGGGCGACGTCGAAGTCGATAAACTCGGTGCGGTAGTTGTTGCAGGTGCCCAAGGTGACGGGGAGGCAGATCTGCCCCAGGGGGCATGTGGAGCCGTCCACGACCCCGGAGAAGGGCTTGGTGGGGCAAAGCCGGCCATGTGGCACGTGAAGCAAGCTGAAAGCTTCCACAGAGAGCACATTGAGGCCAGCTCCGCCATCGATGAGGGTCTTGGTGACCGCCACGTTGCAGATTGTGGGGGTGCAGAGCATCGGGAGCACGCCGGCGCCCACGGTGGTCGCGGGGTGGTCTCTCGAGTCGAAGGTGAGGTCGGCCTCGGGCGCCGGCCATCCCGGAGGAGCTCCCTACTGCACGTGGAGGACACCCACCTGGCGGAAGAACTTCTTGACATGGCGGTCCGAGGGCGGTGCCTGCGAGCCACCGAGGAGGGCTGCAACAGCGTGGGGTGCTGGTGCCGTGAAGCGCACGATGAAGAGGACGCAACAGAAGACCCTAGCAAGTTGAGAAGCCAGGCACGCGGCGCGCCCGCCAAGGCCATGGGGAGCCAGTTCGCCATGAACTTGTCGTCGCCGTCGGTCGCCAAAACAGCCTCCTCGTATGCTTGAAGAAAGCCTGTCGGGTCCACCGCGCTATTGTATCGGGGCGGCATGTCCAGCCTGAACTTGGGTGGCCACTGCACCCTCCGCAGGGCGGGGTTCAAGGCTCGGAGGCCCTTGGCTCCTAAAGAGTGCGCATTGGCCCAGTCAATGGAGAAGCGTCCGCCATGAGATTCGAACAACAGAGCGCAGTGGACAGAGTGGCGGATCTCCGACGCACCCCTACCTGGCGCGCCAAATGTCGGATTTCGGGTTACGTAGACCCTTGAGAGGTTTGAACTCTGGGGTACATGCGAAGAACTCGTCCTCCCCAGTCTGTCTGCTCTCTAATCTCACGGCCTAGCTCGATGAACCGAATGGAAAAGAGACGTAGCAGTTTACCCAGGTTTGGGCCACCTTGCGGTGTAAAACCCTACTCCTGCTTCGTGGTAGATTGGCCTCGAGGGGCTGAGGATGAACTGTTAGAGTGGGAGAACAACCTTAGGGGGAGGAGGAGGGTTCTTGTGCTTGATGAGCTAGTGGGTGTGAGGATGACCTGAATGATCCGTCCCCTACTACGGTGGTGTGCAACTCTATTTATAGAGGCGTTGGTCCTCTTCCCAAATGAAGGCAGGAAGGGATCCCACAATGACCAAATTCGGAGGGAGACAACTAGTACATGCTATCCTGAGAAATGTGGTCTTCACCTGCAAAAGCCTCTGGGGTGACGCTGCGGTGGGCTCGGCGATGACCTCTGTCTTGCCGTCCTGGTGTTCTTGGTCTTGTTGCACGGGAATGGAAACCTTTAGCTGATTCCTCGGGACCCCGCGCTTGCACTTGCCTCCTTAGCACCAAAGAGGAAACTGGTACACTACACCCGCTGGCGCCTTCCTCGCCGCGGTCGTCATGGCTCACGTCATCTGATCCTCGCGAGGTGATCCTTGCAAAGAAATCTCCGCTCCTCGGGAGGAAGCCCGGAAGGCCACCACCCGCCTCGCGAGGGTTGGCCCCTCGCGAGGGTCTTGAGCTATCGATGTTGAAGCTTGGCCGTACCAGGCCGTTGGTGGAGCCACGCTGTGGGCTGCAGGCAGACAAGTCTGGGTACCCCCATTCTCAGAACACCGACAACGACGAGCTTGGGGGTTGTTCCGATGGTAATAGTATTCCGGATCCCTACAAGCCGCCGAGCCAAACCGCCATCTTCATGGCAGGCACGACACCGACTCTTAATTCTTCGATGGCTGGTGCAACTGCAATAGCTGACCCGGCGGCTGCGGTGGCTGGCGCATCCGGCTCGGTCAGGCCGCCAGCTCAAGTTTTGTCTAATCTAATGGGAACTTTAACGACCCTGCTGGCGACCGAGGTCACGATGGAGAACCAAGCGGAGCGTAACATAGAGATCGTGAAGCTTAGGGAACAGATGACCAAGGCCCAGGAGGATATCAATGCCGAGAACACTCGGATGGCAATGGTACAGGCTCAGAACAATGCTGAGTTGGAGCACTTGAAAGTAGAGGCTTGGCATTTAAGTCTAGATCAGAACGCGTCCAACGCAGTCCTTCAGAGGAGGCAACAGACCCGTTTGCCTTTAAATTATGAACCCATGGATATTCTTAACACGCCGGGGGCAGGACCAAGTACTCCGCCGGTCATTCCCCTGATAGCAGAGGCGCCTGGGAATAGGGCAGTGGCTCAGCCTCATCAGTCAGAGCGGGCCCGTAGGGGTCAGACCTCGCCTCAACATTTTGCAACATTGTCGGGTCACTTTACTAACCCGGTGGATAACATGGTAGCAGTGGCGAGCCGGCGCAATGCGCTCCCTATTACGGGCGAGTCGCCCATTGTAGTGAAGCACGGAACATTATTGAGCTTCTTCAAACAGGGATTGCGCAGCAGGAAAAGTACTCATACAGTCATGATCATGTGCACTCGGCTCGCCTCCCAAGTCGTAGTCGGCATGTTGAGTAGCCTGCGGTCTCTAGCAGTGAGCAACGCTATAATCCTCCCCGTGATAACCCGCCCCTTAACCCGGGGGATGATGCTCAGGAAATTGTGGATGAGTCCATAACCCGCTGTGACGCGGTGGCAGTGGCTAACCAGGGGGCTTATCAGTAGTCTCCGAGGACCCACCATAGGCCTGGATTGAAAGTTACGAGCTGGTGATACGTCTCCAACATATCTATAATTTTTGATTGCTCCATGCTATATTATCTATTGTTTTGGACAATATTGGGCTTATTATCCACTTTTACATTATTTTTGGGACTAACCTATAAACCGGAGGCCCAACCCAGAATTGTTGTTTTTTTCCTATTTCAGAGTTTCACAGAAAAAGAATATCAAATGGAGTCCAAACGGAATGAAACCTTCGGGGACGTGATTTTTAGGAAGATTATGATTCGGGAGACTTGGACCCTACGTCAAGAAAGAAAAGAGGAGGCCACGAGGTAGGGGGGCGCGCCCACCCCACCCCCCACCCCCAGGGCGCGCCCTCCACCCTCGTGGGCCCTGTTGCTCCACCGATGTACTCCTTCCTCCTATATATACCTATGTACATAAGCGATCGAATCTGAGCCAAAACCTAATTCCACCGCCGCAGTATACAGCACCCACGAGATCCCATCTTGGGGCCTGTTCGGAGCTCACATGGGGGTATCCATCACGGAGGGCTTCTACATCATCACCATAGCCTCTCCAGGTGAAGTGTGAGTAGTTTACCTCAGACCTTCGGGTCCATAGTTAGTAGCTAGATGGCTTCTTCTCTATTTTTGGATCTCACTACAATGTTCTCCCCCTCTCTTGTGGACATCTATTCGATGTAATCTTCTTTTTGTGGTGTGTTTGTTGAGACCGATGAATTGTGGGTTTATGATCAAGATTATCTATGAACAATATTTGAATCTTCTCTGAATTCTTTTATGTATGATTGGTTATCTTTGCAAGTCTCTTCGATTTATCAGTTTGGTTTGGTCTACTAGATTGGTTTTTCTTGCAATGGGAGAAGTGCTTAGCTTTGGGTTCAATCTTGCGGTATCCTTTCCCAGTGACAGTAGGGGCAGCAAGGCACGTATTGTATTGTTGCCATCGAGTATAACAAGATGGTTTTCTATCATATTGCATGAATTTATTCCTCTACATCATGTCATCTTGCTTAAGGTGTTACTCTGTTTTCTTGAACTTAATACTCTAGATGCATGCTGGATAGCGGTCGATTAGTGTAGTAATAGTAGTAGATGCAGACAGGAGTCTGTATACTTGTCTCGGACGTGATGCCTATATACATGATCATACCTAGATATTCTCATAACTATGCTCAATTCATCAATTGCTCAACGAGAATTGTTCACCCACAGTAAAATACTTATGCTCTTGAGAGAAGCCACTCTGAAACCTATGGCCCCCGGGTCTATCTTCATCATATTAATCTTCCTACACTTGTTTATTATCTTTGCTTTTTTACTTTGCTTTTTTACTTTGCTTTTATTTTAGTTTGCATCTTTATCACAAAAAATACCAAAAATATTATCCTATCATATCTATCAGATCTCACTCTCGTAAGTGACCATGAAGGGATTGACAGCCCCTTATCGCGTTGGTTGCGAGGAGTTATTTGCTTTGTGCGGTCTGCGAGGACTTTGCGTGGCTCCTCTTGGATTGATACCTTGGTTCTCAAAAATGAGGGAAATACTTACGCTACTTTGTTGCATCATCCTTTCCTCTTCAAGGAAATCCAGCGCAGTGCTCAAGAGGTAGCAAGAAGAATTTACGCGCCGTTCCGGGGAGTCTCATAAAAGTCAACATACCAAGTACCCATCACAATCCCTTATCTCCCGCATTACATTATTTTCCATTTGCCTCTTATTTTCCTCTCCCCCACTTCACCCTTGCCGTTTTATTTGCCCTCTCTTTTCCATTCGCCTCTTTGTCGTTTTCTTGCTTGTCATGATGGCTCTACCTAGATTTGGTGACCTTCACCTTAAAAGGTTAGAAGAGATCGAAAGCAACATCAGGAGTTTTATGGTTTTGCAATTTGAGCACAATAATTTTTTCAGAAACGAGCTTAAGGAACAAAAAAGTTTTATGAGTTATATGAATAAAGAGCTCGATGATATGTCTAAAGAATTTGATGGTTTAAGATCCCAAATTGCTCGTCTTGAGAAGTTGACTGCTGAAATTTCGGATGGTAATAATAATGGTCTACGCAGCGGGCCAGGATCTGGTTTTCAGGGTCCCAGCTTTGGTGGTGGCGGCTCAAATTCTGGCTATCAGGGTCAACATAACCATGGTGGTCATAATCAACAGTCTGGTCATGGTAATCAGCAGCAAAATAATCAGTCGGGATATCAGAGTAATCCAGAACAGCTTAATGGGGGTCAGTCAACACGTGCAAGCGTGACCAAAAGGTCCATAAGCAAGCAGTCAACATGGTTGAGCCAGTAGTGCCTCAGTATTTAAGGTGGTCAGCACAGATGATAACATGGAGTCAGATGTATCACCCTCCCCGGGATGATGATCCGGGTCATCTAGAATTGGTGGTAGCCCCTCAAGTGGGCGGTTATAAATTTACTAAAGTTCTTATGGATGGTGGTAGCAGCATCAACACATTGTATCAGGATACTTTCTATCGAATGAACCTAACGGACAAGGATTTTAAGCCGTCTTCCACGGTATTTCATGGAGTGGAGCTTGGCAAGTCGGCTTATCAAGTGGGAAAGATTACTCTGGAAGTGGCTTTTGGAGATGAGTATAACTGTAGAGCAAAGACACTTTGGTTTGAAGTGGTTAAGATTAAAAGTCCTTATCATGCTTTATTTGGACGGCCGGCTTACGCCAAATTCTTGGCTCGCCCTTCTTATGTATATCTGCAACTTAAGATGCCAGGGCCAGAGGGGACAATCAAAGTTCACGGGAACACAAACTCGCCTTGGAGTGCGAGGAAGGAGATACGGCTTATGCAGAGGCAGCTTGTGCCACGAAGGAGCTCAAGTATTATAAAGACAATGCGGACCTGACTGATATGACCCCTCTGAAGAAACCCACTACAGAGACAGACCCATCACTTAAGTTTAAGTCGGCAAAATATACATAGCAAGTTGATTTTGTCCCTGGTGCTTCTTCTCAACAGTTCACCATTGGGACAGGGATGGATCACAAATAGGAAAGCGCGCTCATCGAATTCATCCGTGAGAATCGGGACATCTTTGCATGGAAGCCTTCTGACATGCCAGGTGTACCAAGAGAGTTCGTTGAGCACCAACTTAATATTGATCCTAAGATGAAACATGTTCGCCAGTTCCTTTGTCATTTTAATGAGGAGAGGCGTAAGGCCATTGGATAAGAAGTGGCCCGGATCCTAGCTGCCGGGTTCATAGTTGAGGTGTTCCACCCTTAGTGGCTGGCTAATCTAGTGCTTATGCTTAAGAAGAACGGCACTTCACGTACGTTTGTTGACTACACAGATCTGAACAAGGCATGTCTTGCTAATCCATTTGCTCCCCTCGCATTGACCAAATTGTTGATGCAACAGTGGGTTGTGAGATCTTGTGCTTCTTGGATGCATACTCTGGTTATCATCAAATCAATATGGCAGTTGAAGACCAAGAGAAAACAGCCTTCATCACACCTTTCGAAGACTTCTCTTATGTGTCTATGCCTTTTGGCCTCAAGAATGCCCGGACGACTTACCTGCGTTTTGTGCAGAATTGCTTTCATAAGCATATTGGTCGGAACATTCATGCTGATGATGATGACATTGTGCTTAGGTCAAGGAAGAAAGAAACCTTACTTGATGATCTGAAGGAGACCTTTGATAATCTCAGGGTGTATAAGATGATGCTTAAACTGGCAAGTGTGTTTTTGACATGCCAGCATGCAAATTGATAGGTTTGTGGTCTCAGAGCGGGGCATCGAGGCTAACCCGGAGAAGATTGTGTCTATCACCTCCCTTTCTAAGCCCGCATGTATCAACGATGTTCAGCGCCTGGCGGTTTGCATTGCAGCCCTAAGCGGGTTCATAAGCCGCCTTGGGGAGAAGGTGATGCCCTTGTATCACATGATGAAAAAGACTGATCATTTGTCGGGAGTGATGCAGCTAATGCAGCGTTTGAGGCGCTCAAGAAGTAGTTGGTTGAGCCACCCATCTTGGCTGCTCCCACAGACAAAGAACCTTTGCTCCTATACATGGCGGCTAATAATAAATCCGTCGGTGTGGCAGTTGTCATGGAATGCAAGGAGGCGGGTAAAGAGTGTCCAGTCCAGCGGCCGGCTTATTATGTCAATGAGGTTCCCACGGAGTCCAAGCAAAGATACCCACATTGGCAGAAGTTGGTGTTTCGGGTGTTCATGGCTAGCCAACTTAAGCATTATTTCCTTGGACATTCGATCACAGTGGTCAGTTCTGCTCCACTCAACGACATAATTCAAAACAGAGAGGTTACATGCCAGGTTGCTAAGTGGGAACTGAACCTGGACTGCACCATCTGAAGTATGTGCCCAGAACAGCCATAAAGTCTCAAGCTTTGGTGGGTTTTATAAATGACTGGCAGAGCTGAAAACACCTGAGGAGAAGCCTGACAATACATATTGGACTATACACTTTGATGGGTCTAGGCAGTTGGAAGATTCGAAGGCCGGAGTTTTCTTGGAAACTCCATGAGGTGATAAATTTTGTTATGTCTTAAGGTTCATATTCCCTTGTACTAACAATGCAGCTGAGTATGAAGCTTTGCTCCATGGACTTCGAATGGCCAAGGAGATGAATTTGAGTCAAGTTAGATGTCTAGGTGACTCAGATTTAGTGGCCCGGCAAGTTTCAGGAAAGTGGGATTCTAAAGACCCACTTATAGCGGCTTATCGTCAGGCAGTTGATAATATTGCTGGTCACTTTAAGGGTTACCAGGTGGATCACATAGACCGGCGGAAAAATTATCATGGCTCGGTTCACATGTAAGCTGGTACCCCCTAATGTGTTCCTTGACGTACTGCATAACCTGTCGGCGTTCTGGGAATGGGGGTACCCAGACTTGCCTGCCTGCGGCCTGCAGCGTGGCTCAAGGGGTGGCCCAGTACGACCCATCTTCATCAAGACAAGCTCAAGACCATCGAGAGCGGCCAAGCCTCTCGGGGCGGACGACAGGAAGCTTCATCAGGCACGGTCTCGTCAGGCTGGCTCGCGAGAAGGCGGAGAGATAAAGGCGGGGTACCTCACGAGGTGCCCATGATGCAAGCCATGACGACCAAGGGTGCCAGGCGGGCGCCAGCCCGCGCAGTGTCCTCATTTCCTCTTTGGTGCAAAGGAAGCAAGTGCAGGCGAGAGAATCAAGCAAAGGCAACCATTTCGGTGCAACAAGACCAATACCAGCTGAACGGTAGGAAGGAGGTCACCGTGGAGCCCAAGTCGGCGTCACCGTCAGAGTCTTTGGCGGGCGAGGACCGACTTTATTCAGGATAAGTGTACTAGATGTTTCCCTTCAAAATGGCCAATTGTTGGCGCCCTTCCCGCTCAATATTTGGGAAGAGGCCCAGGGCCTCTTCCTATAAATAGGACTAGCCACCCACAGGGTAGAGGCAATCTAGGAGAAGGGAGATCGAGACCTGATCGACCAGAAAATAGGCAAGAGAGAGAGAGAGAGAGAGAGAGAGAGAGGAGCGGCTGAACTCCCCCTAGCAGTTTGTACTTTTGGCCAGAAGCAGGACCCTCGCGAGGCTGTTCTTCCTTGTATTGTTCATCATCAGCCCCTGAGGCAATCCACCACACCACACCTTTGGGTAGGGTATTACACCATAATGGTGGCCCGAACCATATAAACCTGTGTCCCTTGTGTTGCTCTTTGTGTCGTTTAGATCCTTGCGAGGACGAGGTGTAGTGTAGGTTGGAGGTGAGATCTCGCGTGCACCCTGTAGTTGAACCTAGAGGGAAGTGCGGAACCGAGATCCGACATTTAGCGCGCCGGTATGGGTGCACGGAATCCGCCTTCCGCCGCCCACGCTCTCGCCGCCCCTCGCATCCATGTCGAGGCGCTCGTCGGGCCTGCGCCCGGCCTAGGCCGCTCTCTACTCGCGTCGCCCGGGCGGCCCCGTCGGCAGCCACCCGCCGTTCCTCGTCGCCCGCCGTCAACGCCGCCACGGTCCGGCGAGGAACGCAGCAGCGGCGTCGTCAGCATCCATCCGTGAGGAAGGCGGCGCACCGCTACTCCTTCGCTCGCCCAGCTTGGTTCTTCATCCCCGCGCTCCAGCGCGCCCATGGAAGCTCGAGCAGCGCTCATCGCGACAAGCGAGCTCTGCACTACCGCCCGTCGGCGGCGTCTCGAGGAGTGGCTTCGACGCGTCGCCGAGCTTCGTTAACAGCTTGGCGCTCCCCCGCGCCGTCCTTCTCCTTTGCACTGTGCCCGCCTTGCCCGGCGATGAAGCTCGAGGTGCCTCAGCCGCCTCCCCCTTAAGAAGGAGCCCTGGCCCCAAGGCACGTGGCCCCTGGGCGGAACCAACTCCGTCCGGCACTAGCGCAGCAAGAGCAGAGCTGCCAAGAGGTCCCTCACCCCCAAGAAACTGTCCGAGTGCTCCCTGCACCGGCCCGTCCACGACCAGTCCTGCTCCAACATGCCAAGACCCAGCTGCTGCTCCCAGTGACAGCGCAGCAAGAGAGGACCCATAAGATCACCAAAGGCCTCCATGGCCCTTTGAAGGCTGTCGCGCCTTCACCACCGAGCTACAAAGCGTCACATGGCCCGACAAGTTCAATCCAGACCTGCCTCCTCGCTACGACGGCACGGCCGACCCTCCGGAGTTCCTCCAGCTCTGAGCTGGGCATCAACCGCCAATGGGGGACGAGAAGGTCATGGCGAACTGGTTTCCCATGGCGCCCAAGGGACGGTGCCCTTTTGGCTCTGAACCTGGCTCTGGCACAATCTCCTCACTGGGACAAGATCGCTTTCGCTTCATCGCCAACTTCAAAGGCACTCGCGGCGGCCTCCTGCCAGGAGCGACATCTGCCGCATCAAGCAGCAACCAGAGAGACCTGCAGAAGTACATCCAGCGCTTCAACAATGCGCACCTCAAGATTCCCAAGGTGACCGAGGAGGCCATCATCTCAGCCTTCTCCGATGGTATCGCGTGACATCAAGATGAAGGAGGCTGGCGATGCATGAAGACACTGTGCACATCCAGGGCTGTTCAACTTGGCGACCAAGTGCGCCAGAGCTGAGGAAGGATGCCTTTCCCTCCTCGAGCTGCCCGGCTGCCGACCCGAAGAAGAAGCCCAAGGTCAGGGCGTGAAGCGCAAGGAGGCTGCCGTGCTGTGGCGAACCGGACACCAAGCAAGGCGGGGATCAGCCCGAGTCTTCCAAGGGCAGCCCGATCTGCGTGTACCACGACCTCCACACCCACAACACCAGCTTGAATGCCAAGAGCTCGGCAGCCGTGCGAGAGAAGGCGAATAGGCCTGGCCTTGCAATGATGGAGGCTACGACCGAGGAGGAGGAAGAAGCGCTGGACGTTGGGAAGACCGTGGCCCTCGCCAAGGGTGGCGTGACCGACCTCGCGAGGACCGCTGGCAGGATCAGCCTCGCGACGGAGGTTGGAGGGACCCGCATCGCGAGGGAGGCTGGAGGGATCAGCCTCGCGAGGATCATCCACAAGGAAACGCAGGCCTCCCTCCTATACCACCGCAGCCAAGGAGAAATGAAGACCATCATCAGGACGAGGGGGATGGGGGCTTCCAAGAGCCGCTATGCAATCGCTCAGCATCACAGGCGGAGCTCAAGCCCCACCTCTCGGCGCATCTTCAAGCAGTTAGCAGTGAAGTGAATGCAGTCCTCCCCATGCTCGAAGCCATACGCCCTCTCGGTGGTCAGCGTCGCCATCACGTTCAGCTCAGCGGATCAGCTCAAGTCGCAGCCACAAGCGGAGTCCTCCGATGCTTTGTTCCCCAATCGCCGACAACGTGCAAGTCACGGGACCCTCGCCGATGGCGGGGCAGGGCTCAATGTCTTGTCCGTCGAGACATTCAACAATCTCCAAGTGCCATACAATCAGCTTCAGCCAACCAAGCCTTTCTCCGAGTCGCGATGGCTCCACAGTTACGATAGGGCAGGTCGCCTTCTGTCACCTTCGAGTATGGCGACAACTACCACACGGCGCATTGACTTGACGTCGCCCACATTACGCTGCCATACAATGCCATCCTTGGGTACCCAGCTCTGTCCAAATTCATGGCGTGACTCATCACGGCTGGCGATCCTCAAGATGCCAGAAGCGGTGGAGTCATCACGGTGCCTTGTGAAGAGAGACACAGTGTGTTCCCCGGCGTGCTTTTCAAGCGCGTCAATTGAAGACCAGATCCGCAGGAGGGAGGCTCCGAGAGCTGCTCCTAAGAAGAAGAAGAAGACATCGCTTTGGCCCGACCCTCGGGAGGCGGGCCCCTCGAGATCGCGCTGTTCAGGAGGCACCTCCTTCGTCGTGATAGGAAAGCGCGCCGGCGCCCTCCTCGAGCAAGGCTCGTGGGCTCTCTCTGAGGGCCACCGACTTTGCTAAGATCACGAGGCGCTCGGGCACCACTGAGGCGTGTTTCAAGGGCGTTTCCCTCGAGGAAGGAGCAAGGCAAGGAGGGCGAACCCTCGGGGAGTTCGTCAACAAGGTCATTCAGAGGCTGCAGTAGTCAAGAGTCATGAGTGGCAGCCGCCAGCTACTCCAGCGTAGCTCCCCATCCGAGCGAGGATGGTGGGCTGCGCTCTGCATCCGACATACGAGGGCTCAAGCAGAGCCGCCTCTCGGGCGCCTCTGGCCCCTCACGCGTGGGCGCTGTGCAGTCCACCCCAAAGCTAAGTTCGCATGCCTTACGACTTGCGAACGCAGCTGCACAAGCCAGCGCCTCATGAGGAGCATCACTGGAGGCTCAAGTGGCAGGCGTTCCATGATCTGGCGGAGATGGAGATGGTCGAGGAGCCACCAGGCGCCTCTGGAGCCTCCCAAGCTCCTGGGCACAGGGGCTCGTGAAGATCGGCTTCCAGACACGACGGCGTCGCTACTTCAGCATCCCTCATCTTCAACATTATCGGGTGACATCCTTGAGTTTCATTTTCATTTGGGAGCACCCCGTGGCTGCATCATTCCTGTGCCGCGTGGGTCCGTCCTCGCAGCATGTATCCTTTGATTCATGTTTCTAGTTTACTTTATCGGGCGCCCCTCGGGCTGCATCATCCCAAGCCACCCGGGCGGACCCGGTGGCATGTATCCCTCTTATGCTTATTCGGTCGTATGCTTGACCCATCATGATCATTATTTGATGCCTGTCCACGACACCCTCTTCCATCATGTCGACCGCTTGCACGCTAAAGGGGGGTGCACTGAGCATCGCGACTCATGGGCTCCTCACGGCTCTCCAACCCTCACCCTCCGGCCTTGTCCACGGCATCGCGACTGGCATACCGGCGGGTGAGCCCCGCTCGAGGGCGGGACCCGGGGCGTGGGCGTCGACATCTAACCAAATTTGCGGAACACATTCCAAGAAAAGGCCCGAGCCAGGCACAACCCGCCTTGAGGTGGGGCCCGTGAGTCCTGCTGGCGGCTCACGGGAGCCCAGATACACCTCGCCGGGCCCTACCGTGCCAGCCATGTGTGGGCGGGCTGACAGGCCCAGGGGGCTCTACCCGGAGGAGGTCCCTCACGCGCAGTGGAAGCACCATGCTCCATGGCAGCGACACTACGAGGAGCGGCTATGCCCGTACACACGGAAGCAGGCGCTATGCTCTGCTGGTGATAAACAAGCGAGGGTGGCTCTCGGCGCATCATCCTCTGTGGAGCCCAGGCTGAATGTGCGGCCTCATCGTGCGCCTCCCCTCGGGAGTGCCGGCGAGGGCAGACGCATCGGGCTACGCTGGGTCACGCCAGACGCCACGCCACCCAACCAGGCCCCTCGGGCCTGGTTAATCTACGTCTCTCCCCGAGCGAGCCAAGGTATGAAGGCTGTTTGAACGTCAAGGGGGACTCCTGAGCATCGCGACTCAGGAGCCAAACTGGTCACGTAGCCCCTCACTTAGTTCCGAAAGGCTAACGGCGGTTGAGGTATGCGCGGGGCCGGGCTCTGCCGACGTAGAATGGTAATTTCACCCATACATCTCACCTCCCTACTTGTTGTTCATGCGTCAAGGGGGACTGATGAGCATCGCGACTCATGAGCCTAACTTGTCATGTAGCCCCTCACTCCTTAGTCCCGTCTTGGTTTCCGGTCGGGGCTAACGGCGAGCTGGTATCTTGCGAGGGCAGACTCTGCCGACGTAGGAACATAAGCAAGTAGGAAGGAAAGCGCAAATCTCAAAGGAAATCAAAAGCAAATATTACAGTCCATAGTTGTTTTCAACGCATAAGCAGTTTAAACGCCTCCACGAGGCATGATGCATGTTGCGGGAGCCACGGAAGGAGTCACTGAGTCGGCAGCACCGTCGGCGGTGGAGCTGCGCTAAGCGGGTTAGTCTCGTGAAGCTCGGGATCGGCAGCGCCGGCCGTCTTGGTGCTGAAGGCCCGAACATTGCCGCCAGAGCCTCCGCTCGACCCTTCACGACCTCAGCGGCGACAGCGACAAGCTTCGCTTGTCACGGGCTCCAACAGGCTGTCAAGGTCAGCGTTGGGGTCGCGAAGGTAGGCGATGGTGAAGAGCAGCGTCGGTATACTGCGAAGACAAGACACTGCGCCTCGGCCTCGGCCGTGGGGCGAGCTAAGGGCAACATCTTCAAGGCGCGGACCAGGAAGGGAAGCAGCTTGGCGGGGCCGTCCTTGGCGCCCGGCCAGCGGGCTTTCGAGCTGCTTTGCCGAAGCGACTTCAGCAAGGTCGAGCCTTCACCTCCTGCTTGAAAGGCCACGCGGTCCTCGGCGAGACCAGCGCATTGCCGTCAGCTCGATCCTCTTTGCCTCCAACGCTTTGCTCCAGCGCACCTAGCGGCCATGGCGCTCATCAAGCAGCATCCCGGTCCTTGGTGGCGCCTCACGAGCCTTCATGTGTTCCTCCTTCTCTTGGCGGGACTTGGGCCTCCTTGGCAAGCTGGTCGCAAGAGGCCTGCAGCTCACTCTCCAAGACCTTGCAGCGACCTCAGACATCGGCTACCTCCCCCAAGGCGGCGTCTCAAGCAGCTTTTGCCTCAAGGACGACCTGCTTCTCCTCGTCGCAAGCCATCGCGGCCTGAACAAGCTATATGCACTGCATTTGAAGCGGAGGAGCATCTGGAAGTTGCTAACACTCACGTGGAAGATTTGTGTGTAGGAGGAGTGGCTGTTACGTTAAATGACATGGCAAAAGCCCGACCTTTATCGGATGCCGATCTAGCAGTTCTTCTGGCGTTCGTCGGGAAAAGGCTTGTGGCGAACGTTTGTTGGATAATGATTTACGGATACATGCATTGCATTGATATGTGCCCCCCTCTCTCTCACGCACACGCACCCTCACGAGTCACGACTCTCCCGAGTCCTCTCGCAGACTCGCACGTCGCACCCACCGTCTAACTGCAGGTAGAAGTCACACATTTTTGTGCTCTTCACACCATACCCTCAGAACTTCAAAAAAACAAAAGATGGCGCGCACATTTTATTTTAGCTCACATGTCACACACTTATACTATTACTCTTGTGGCAAACGTTCTTTGGGCATAGTATATTGTACTCTCATGAAGAGAAGCGGTGCACGCATGCATTAGTTCTCTCACACCCACTCGCGGGTACATGTAGGAGCGCATTTTTTAAGCTGGTAGAACAAGATCACTCCACTATATATAAAAGCAGGAGCCTTAGCGCTTGCTTTACTAGGGTTCCTCTCGTTCACTCTCTCATGCTCTCCAGATCTAAGCAAGACATAGGTGGCCACACTCTCTCTCATCTCACGGCTGGTCACAAATCCGGCCGGACAACCTCGACCGGGGTAGGGGTGTAGGTGCATCGTTCATGCTATCGTCGGCGGCGAGGGAGGAGACCAACGACTGCCTGCGTGTCCTGATCGGTGGTCGTGCCGTTCTCTACGAGAGAGCGCCGGCTCGGGAGGGCCTCCGACCCCTTCTTCCTCCCTACGGTATTGTGGCCAAGATGCGGTCTCCCGACGCCGTCTTTGCCACATCTTGGCGACCCTCGGTATATATTCCTTGAAACCTGCCTTGCTGCTGCCCCAACTCCCTTCGTGTGGATCCTTTTCTACTTCCGTCCCTTTGTTTCAAAGCCATCTAGACTTCTACTATTATTAGAAGTAAAGCTAGTTCATACAGTCGACTCACAGCGTTGGTTCAAATAGGGAAGAAAGTGGGAAAGATGTAGCATGAATCTAGGACTTGGTTCTAAGAGGAAACGGGGGAAAGTAGTAATATCTGTCACAATTTAAATAACCGTATTTCAGTATTTGCATAAGCAGGGATGTACGTCTCCATATCGTTTGAGGATGTCTGTCTCCGTATCGTTTCTATCCGCGCAATCAAAAGCACACACCTCAGTTTTAGTACAACTGCGCAAAATGAGATGGCTATCCCTTGTTGCCGTCGTCTATCGTCCCGTCTTCAAGGTATCCCTACATTGGTAGTAACTAAGGTAGAATGACCAACGCAATCTAATAGAAGCTGATTCGTATGTTTTACTTCCTGATTGCAGTGCAGGGACGAGCGAAAAGAACTGCATCCTAGTCCGGAATGCACTTTTACCAGTTCATCCATGGACCGAGGACAAGGTGCGTGGACAAGAGGCATTGTGGTCTGCTTATTTCTGCAAATAGCGGTGCTTAAATTTAGTGGAATGCACAAGAATTTCACCTGGTCAGTACACTGCATGGTTCAGTTCAGCATTCTAGCTGAGACCACAATTATAACTGGTTATTCTGGATTGAGAGAACCTAACCCTGAATGGTGGCAACAAGAAAAAACCAGAGTGAACTCCGGAAATTTAAGCTGCTTAGGAATCTTTGCTCAGAGAAGCCTTTTGCTAGTTTTTCCTGATTTGTAAACCTTCTCACAACTTTGTCTTTTTCTTTGTGAACTAGTATATGTTTGTTATGTTCTATGAATCATTGAGATGTATACAATTGCTTAACTTATGCTTTTCAATTTTTTATGAAGGCGAGTTTAATGTGAGTGTTCCACATGGTATTTGGACTAAGCGTGTGAACATTTGGAATTTATTACATTGTGGCCTCAATTAACTGCATGAACCTTTGTAACAAGATACATAGTTTCTTATATGTCAGACAATAGATTGTTGATTGTTAGCTGGTCGATAGCCTAGTGTTGAAGCGAGCTGAGCCAATGTGTTGCGTTTTGCACAACTGCTTACAAGTGGGGTAGCACCAACAGTGTTTACAAGTACTTATGTATACGTCAGCGCAGGTTCTTGAATGAGTGCTCTATTTCATCAAAACACACACTGCTCGTATGATAAACCCTGGCAACTTATGTCTTACCATGCCATATTCATGAAAAAACTAGTGAGGACGCATCTGTTTCGCCAACAATTACGATGGTTCTTACATGATTCATGGGCACACAAAAGTAGCAGCAGTTCCCATAGACGGATTCAAGCAGTACTAGCCCGGAGAGGGTCGATATGACAAGGTTAGGATAATTAGACACAATCCAAACTACTATTAAACACTAGCTGGGGCAACTATTTCATGCCTCGATCTAATTTGGGCTGGACACAAGGCGGACCTTGCCATGAACATCATCGAGGGCGCCCCGCAACAGCTCAATCTTGTGAACCTTCATGAAGACAACCTTGTGGCCTTGCCATCGATAAACTTGTTTGTGGAGGCATGCCACGTCATCTTCCTGCGTAAGCTTGACAAAACAGTATGCCTCACAAGCGAAGGAGTAGCTTTGAACTTCTTGTGCTTCAGTACACCCTGGACAACACGCCTGACAACAGTGAGGCTGGAATACAACTCTTCATTGGTATAACCGCAAATGGCTTCCAGGATCCAACAACCTAAGAACTCTGTTTTCCGAGTGCATATATTCAAGTCATCCGCCTCATAGCGAGTGACATGTACAACCACACAATCCTTGTCTGCATCAGGGATCTAATTGAAACAGAAACAAATTCGGAATTACTTTTCAGTATAAGAAACACAAGTTATTTAAACCACTATGTATAGCATGGCATCGAAGCTAATAAAATTTTGCATTATTAATCACCACATACGTCCTTTTCTATAAGAAATCACCACATACTTAGATGAAAAACCACAATCGCGATCGGAAAAGAAGGAAATCACCTTGGGCAGCTCAGCCGGGGGGAGGACACACATCCTCGAAGGGGGAAAACTGCTCCTGCAGTGCCACGGGGGCTGTAACCTCAAACGGGGCGTTGACCTTCTCAGTAGTGGCCGTGAGCGTATCTGGGTCGGCTCGGTGGTTGCCTCCATCTTCTTGGAGCTCTCGTCTCGTGGGATCAGCCTCCCATCTGCTCCAATATCGGTAGATCTTTGCACTGGTTCTCCTTGGTCCATCATGAAGCTGACAAATACTAGGAGACCTTGAAAAGGAAAACACAATCGCAATGACAATGAAACAAAAAAGAGAGTGAGGATCGGTTACTGCTTTGCAAAAGTTCTTTTTTTTCTCTGAATGATAATATACCAACATCATAGATCCGCTTACCTTCCCTTCATTCGGAGAGAAGAATAGTGGAAGATGCGAGTGTTGCCTTTCTTGAAGATGGTGAGGGAGAAGGGGATTCAGCGAAGAGTGAAATGATGGTTGCTTCATCCGTCAAACTTAGACCGCGGGGAGGTGGGGTTTTGTGATACGACGGCTCATTACTGCCGCGCTACGACCGAGGTGACACTCTGCCTGCATACTGCCTTCTAATTTGGTGGATGGCATTTGGGCCCGTGCGCTGCATGGCCCGCATGTCGGTGAAGAAAAGTATAACGACATTCAGTAGAGGGAGACGTTTCAATGACCTAGGTGGAGCCAGAAGAGGTAGAGTGTCTCCATTGTACTAGTAGTAATTGTTTTTCTGGGTAGCAGTAGAGTGTCTCCACTGTACTAGTAGTAATTGTTTCTCTGGGCCCAAAACAAAACAGCCCATCCACACTAGTAAAATCAATTCAAAAGCCCATATGTTTACTGAATGAGAGGCACTACCCACACCCAGCACACCGCCCTCCCCCCCCCCAAAAAAACCTGGGTGCTCTTCTTCCTCCTCGCTCCCACCCACCTCACGTCAGCTCGCTCCACTCATACCCCCAAATTCCTCACCTCACTCCCTCTGAAACCCCAGCCCCTTCTTCCTCACTCCTCTGAAAACCCCAGCTCCCTTCTTCTTCGCTCGCACTAAAACTAGGCTCGTCATTAGTTACTCTGCTCAAATCCGTGGCGCGACATGGCGCCCTCGAGGAAAATGGGTCGGCTGACCCCCCATTAAGAAGATGAGGCTCCCATGGCGGCCTTTGTTGTAAATCCCGCACCCGGCAGCATGGGGAGAAGCGGCGACACCGCCCCCACCGGATCCTAGGAACCCGTAGAATATCGGGTGGACCGCATCAGCGGTCTCCCGGATGCCGTCCTTGGGGAGATCATCTCGCTTCTCCCCACCAAGGATTGCTGCCGTACCCAAGTCCTCTCAATTCGGTGGCGCCCTCTATGGCGCGCCGTGCCCCTTAATCTCGACTGTCGTCAGCTATCTCTCTTCAATGATTTTGAAATCCCCAGAGCCATCAAATCCTCCCAGCAGGGCTCCGTTCAAAGCCTCTGCATCCCGTCATGCTACCTGAGCAAGCATACCATGCCCTGCACGGTGGACGCCTGGCTGAAATCCCGTGAATTCACAGAACTACAGCTACTTGAGTTCTACTATTCCCCTGGAAATCACATACCACATACCGAACGCCATGAACTTGTGCCCTCAGCACCGATGTCCATCTCGTTGTTTTCCTCCTCTCTCCACACCGCCACCTTTGCGCTGTGCTACCTACCAGACAATCTGGTACTAAACCTTCGACTCCCATTTCTGAAGAAAATTTCACTTGTGCGGGTTCATATATCGGAGGCCTCATTGCACAACATCATCCACTCCAGTTGCCCTGCGCTGGAGTGCTTGGTTCTTGTTTTCACGGTTAGAATCGGTTGTCTCCAAATAAAGACGCCTAACCTTGTAAGAATTGGAATTTATTTTGACGGAAGGCAGCTCATCATCCAAGATGCCCCTTCACTTCAAAGGTTGATCCTTGATTCTAGTTATTCACCGTTGCAAATAACCGTCCTCTCTGCGCCTAAACTGGAGACCTTGGGTGTAATACATGATCTCTGTGCTCATTTCAATATGGTCTTTGGCTCCACAGTTCTTCAGGTACTTTATATTATCATCTACACTTGTAACCATAAGCTGCATTATAAATTTCTGCGCATAATTTATATATCATCTTGGAGTACACATTTTGTACTAATATTATGTTCTATGCTCAATTGAAGAGTTTCTCCAAGGATGGCCTATCAACGGTGCTGGATTCTGTCAAGATCTTATATATCCAAATGAATAGTTTTGATCTGAACAAGATTATTGGCTTGCTGCAATACTTTCCATCTCTGGAGAAGTTGTATATAGTGGTGATAATTTCACGCACATTGGAAGCCCGCATATAGTGTACTAGAATTAACCGTTCAATTGTTGCTCTTTTGACACTCTTCTTTTAGACCTTAACTGTTTTCAATCTTCATGTCTATTTAAGCAAAAGGACGGGGTAAGAAAGTTATAACCAATCGGTGGATTCGTAAGCATCGGGATTTTCTCACTTCTCATGAGATTCGACTGTAGACAATAACGCTAGAACGATATGTAGCCAACCGTGCAAACACAAGATTTGTCACATTCTTCCTACTGAATGCGAGGTTACTATTGTCCATCAGGCTTAAGTTTATCAGCATCATGGTTTTGACGGATGGATATGTTGAAGAGCAAAAAAAGGAGTTTCAGGTGGGCAAAAGAGCTTTTGAACGTGCCGGGCTTCTATTTACAACATATTGTGGTCATAATCCAGTAAATTTTACGACCCAGGATGTTCATTCTATGGACCTGACCGATCCATTTGACTGTGACTGCCGAAAATAGTGCTAGAGTTAGATGTTGTTGCCCTTTTCAATCTGGGTTTTTTGTAAATCTGATGAACAATTAACCCTCGTGCTTTTGTATAGTTTGTCAGCTGGAGTTAGATGTTCCTGCCCTTTTCAACTCGGCTGTGACTGTCATATTTTCTTTGAAACAAGGCAAATGGCTTGCCATTCATTTAATTTAGAGTGAAATATTGTAACAAATCCCAACCAAGGGAAATAACATCACTCTCGCCGGCTGCTTCAGCTCACTGTGCATTATAGAAGCCAAGTGATTAGCCCACACCAGCACCCACAAACTTATTTCGAACTAGCACATCAAATGGGATGTAAATTTTCATAGGAAAGGCTGCATGACTGTGATAGATTTGGATTCTGACATTTGGGACCCGCGAGGAAATAGCCTATCCAAGGTGGTGTCGACTTACTAGCCAGCCAATAAACGGTTCTGCCTACCAGTCGTTGGATTAACATCCAACATCTGTCGTGTATCTTCTATCTCTTGTCTTCTTCTTCCTCCAGCTGCCCAAACCAAACCACCCCGTCGGCTCCGCCTGCTCCCGCCTCCCATGGCTGGCTGTGCCTCCGCCGCCCTACCGTACATACCCTCCAATGTTGGCTAGTCCCTCCCTCTATTCCCCAACACGTCCTGTTATTCTCCGGCGACGTCAGCCCCAACATGCACCCGCGCCCAAACCAGTCAACCCTCGTACTCCCCTCCGCCTGCGACTGGACCAGCGCATGTTCAACGGCTCCTATTCGTTACATCCAAGGCCTCGACGTCGTCCTCCGCCTTGCGGCATTGGTTCGCTCGCCGTGCATGGTGCGCCGCCCTCTTGCATTGTCAACGTCATCAACAACCGAGAGGAACAAGGAGATGATTGTGCGTGGAAGGATGACAAGAGGGACCCACCAGCGTCATGACGAGACGCAAGCAAGTGCCTCTATAGTACAAGCCCAAAATATGGTTCCTCCTAATGGTTGGACATCCGGGCTCACGCCATTATCAACATAGTCAATAAGCGAGAGAATTACACTCTGAGCGGCTAACACGAGGACCCAGACAAGTCGCGCAGTTTTTTTGAGGAACAAGCGGTTGTTATTTATACTAGTTTTAGCGGCGGATCAGGGTAACAACGGGCTGTCTTGGGGTTGTGGCCCGTCTAGCTGTGGTTTTATTTATGTTTACCACATCATGAGCCCAGTTGTGTTTTTTCTTTCTGAAAATGGCTAGCCCAGTTCTATTTTTTAAAAGAAATACCCAAACAAGGCCTACTTGCTTGATCGGCCCTGCTGGTCTGCAAATCTTTCAAGACGAGGAGAGTTTCATTCAGTTTGCCCAGAAATGGGCTGTACATTTTTAAAACACATCAAACCGGGAATTAGTTTCAATTTTTTTCATTACAAGATCTTAAATTCCACTGATTTTATGCGTGGACAATTATTTGGATGTTATATTTATATAAATTATTTTTCAAAATAGTTTGAATGTGAATCGATATTTCTAGATTAAAAATAGTTGACCCTTTTGAAATATGCAAAATTTAGTATACTTCTTAACCGTGGCCACAATATGGGGTGTAATGCTAACAAAAAGAAAATGGGCTCCAAAAAAATCTTAAGAATTAGCAAATGGGCTGTACATTATTAGAAATAATGGCAGATGGGTTGTATGTTGTTTTCCACAGATTTGAGGCTGACTTGTGCGCCTACTACAGGTTGACGCATATGCTTTCATAAAAAAGAAGGCGGACGCACACGCAACGCCCTGTCAACTTAGTGAACACACGAGAGCAGTGACTGTTGGATGTCCATCCGACGGTTGTCGTGCTTCTTCAATCTCTGCTCTTCATGCTCCAGCTACTCAAACAAGCGCCGGTGGGACTGCCTACTCGGCCGGCTATGCTGCCGCACAGGCCTCACGGCCCCACCGTACTCCCATCGCTGGCCTAGCCATCCCTCTACTCACCCACACATGTTGTTATTCTCCGGCGACGGCAGATGAACCAGTAAACCCTCGTACTCCTCCGCGTGGGAAACAACTGCCCAGTATTCCCTGGCTCCGTGTCGCTCCCTTCCTAGGCCTCGCCGTCGTCCACCACCCTGGTGCTCTCGGCGTGGCCTGGTCAACGTGGTCAATGAACGACATCCATCGGAAGTGGACTGTACGTGGAGAGGCTGACAGCTGGGTCCACGGCCGCACGCAAGGAAATGCCTCCTTATTAGGCGCAAAATAATGATTCCTCCACCTGACAGCTAGGACCCAAAGGAAGGGCCTCTCAGATTTAAGTGAAAAAACGTTCCCCACGACACGTGTCGGACCCACCAGCTATATCTTCGCACGCAAGGAAGTGCCTCCTTATTACGCCCAAAAAAATGAATACCCCCTGCTAGCTAGGACCCACCATATTGCTGGGCTGAATTGTGGGCCTACTAAGTTGACGGGGACAGAGGGCTTTATCAACTTAGTCAATACTCCAGTGACCGTATGATGTCCATCCAACGGCCATAGTGCTTCTTCAACCTCTGGTCTTCTTGCTCAGCCGCCCAAAGCAGCGCCGGTCGTGCCGCCAGCTCCTTCCTCTCGTGGCCGGCTGTGCTACCGCGGAGGCCTCACCGCCCCCATACTACTCCCACCACTGGCCATGCCATCCCTCCACTCACCCACACCCCCTTATATTCTGCGGCGACGGCAGTCTCACACCGCAGCCGAACCAATGAACGTTCGTACTCCTCTCCACATGGGCATCCACTGCCACGTCTTGCCCGGCTCTGCGTCGTCCCCTTCCTAGGCCTCGCTGTCGTCCACCGCCGTGATGCTCTCGGCGCGGCGTGGTCAATGTGGTCAACGACCGACTTCCATCAGAATAGTACTGTACGTGGAGAGGCTGACAACTGGGTCCACGACAGCCGCAAGGAAGTGCCTCCTTATTACACGGAAAATCATTATTCCTCCACCTGACAGCGGGGACCCACCGGACGGGCCACCAGTATTTTGAAAAAAAATCGTTTCCCCCTGACTGCTGGGACCCACCGGACGGGCCACCGTATTTCGCGAAAAAATGTTCCCCCCACTGTCAGCTCGGACCCACCGGAAGTGCCTCCTTATTACGCATAAAAAATGAATACTCCCCCGGCTAGCTGGGACCCACCTTGGTGGGAGGCTGACTTGTGGGCCTACTAAGTTGACGGGGACGAAGGGCTTTGTCAACTTAGTCAATATGAACGATTCTAGCTCCAGTGACCGTACGATGTCCATCCAACGGCCGTAGTGCTTCTTCAACCTCTGGTCTTCTTGCTCCAGCCGCCAAAAGCAGCGCCGGTCGTGCCGCATGCTCCTGCCTCCCGTGGCCGGCTGTGCTGCCGCAGAGGCCTCACCGCCCCTACTATTCCCACCGCTGGCCAGGCCCTGCGGCGACGGCAGCCTCACACCACAGCTGAACCAGTGAACCCTCGTACTCCTCTCCGCACGGGCTTCCACTGCCGCGTCTTCCCCGGCTCCACATCGTCCCCTTCCTAGGCCTCACCGTCGTCCACCACCGTGGTGCTCTCCGTGCGGCGTGGTCAACGTGGTCAAGGAACGACTTCCATCGGAAGAGTGCTGTACGTGGAGAGGCTGACAGCTGGATCCACGGCCACAGCCCAGTTTTTTTGTGATTTGCCAAGTAAGTCGCTTTGTGAGGCCTGTTGGGCAGCAAATCTTTCAAGACGAGGAGAGCTTTCATTCGGCTGGCCGAGAAAATGGCCCATCAGTAATGAGAAATGGCCTGTACATTTTTAAAACACATCAAACCGGCAATTAGTTTCAAATATCTTTTTTTCATTTCAAGATTTTAAATTACATTAATTTTTATGCATGGAGAATTTGTTGGATTTTATATTGATATAAATTTATTTTTAAAATCAGTTTGAATGTGAGTAGAAATTTCGGGATTAAAACCAGTTCGGACCGCACCGAAATATGCAAAATTTCGTATGATTTTTTAACCGTGGCCACATATGGGCTGTAATGCTAACAAAAAGAATATGGGCTCCAAAAAAACCATAAGAATTAGCAAATGGGCTGTAAATTATTAGAAATAATGGAAGATGGGCTGTATGTTGTTTTCCACAGATTTGAGGCTTTCCTAAAAAAGGTTGGCGACAAGCAAAGTGACTATTGGATGTCCATCCAACGGCCGTCGTCTTCTTCAATCTCTGCTCTTCCTGCTCGGCCCGCTCAAACAAGCGCCGGTGGGACTACCTGCCTCCTCCTCCCATGTCCGGCTGTCTTGCCCAGCAGAGCCTCACCGCCCCACCGTACTCCCATCGCTGGCCTAGCCATCCCTCTACTCACCCACACCTTTGTTATTCTCCGGCGATGGCGGCATTTAACTAGTAAACCCTCATACAACAGATACTCCCCTCCGCGTGGGAAACAACTGCCGAGTCTTCCCTGCCTCCGTGTCGTCCCCTTCCTAGGCCTCACCGTCGTCCACCGCCGTGGTGCTCTCGGCATGGTGTGGTCATTGTGGTCAACGACCGACTTCCATCGGAAGAGTACTGTTCATGGAGGCGGCGATACTGGGTCCACGGCCGCAGCAAGGAAGTGCCTCTTTATTACGCGCAAAATAATTATTCCTCCACCGGCGGGGACCTTTGGACGAACAACCGTATTTCACGAAAAAATGTTTCCGCCGTTGTTGGGACCCACCAGCTACACCTTCGCACGCAAGGAAGTGCGTCGGGCAAAAACCAAACCGATTAAGCCGACGGTGATGGGACCCACCGGCTACATCTTCGCACACAAAGGTAGTGCGTCCCGCAAAAAACGATTCGCCGACATTGCTGTGACCCACCAGCTTCATGTTTGCACGCAAGGAAGTGCGCGATACGGAACCCACCGGTCGAAGCGCACGGCGCTGTCATTCGGTGGCGAACATGTGCGTACATATATACTGGTCGATGTAGAGGCGCCGCACGTGTCGTAGTAAGAGGCGCGTACGTGTCGTAGTAGTAGGCGCGACGTAGCATGTACACGCACATTACATCGGCGGTGCAAGAAAGAAAATCTGCCACGCACGTACATACGGGCAGGGTCTCGAGCGCCTAATCGCGCATCACGTCGGCGGGCTCGTCTACATGGCTGGGTCGGAGCGGAGAAACAAAGATCGCCATCGTGTTCATGGGGAGGCAGCGGAATGCGTCGTGTTCATCGGGAGGCAGCGGAACATGTGGAAGCCAACCGCTGGGTCGGAACGGAATGCGTGGTCGTGTTCGCCGGGAGGCTTGGGACGAACAGGCGGGAAGCGAGGCTGGCATACCGCGCAACGGAGGAAACGAACCTCCTACGTTGGAACAGGGTCTGTTGATCGGGAGGGTCGGCATACCGCAAAAGAAAGCGGACCTCCTACGGTCGAAACGGGGTCTGTTGATCGGGAGGGTGTGGCGTACCACAAAGCGGAGGAAGCGGACCTCCTACGGTCGAAGCGGGCGGTCTGTTGATCGGAAGGGTGTGGCGTGCCAAAAGCGGATTAAGCGAACTTGAGTTGGGCGCTTCGGTGAAAGCAGTGGTCATGTTCGCCGGGAGGGTGTGGCGTTCGCAAAGCAGGACTCCACGGATACCGTTCATCTCCACCATCGACCTCCTCCAGCCTCCACGGGCTACCGTCGACCTCCTCCGGCCTCCACGAGCTCCTGTTCATCCAGCCTCCACCGCGTGCTACTCCACCGCCATTGTTCAACCACCCCTCCACCGTCTCTGTTCATCCAGCCCTCCACACCACGGGGTCTGTTCAACCACCCTCCACGAGCACCCCTCCACCGTCTCATCGTTCATCCAGCCCTCCACCACACCACGGGTCCTGTTCATCCAGAGGCAACGCCACCGCTCATCGTTCATCCGAACCCCCCATAGCGCTCACTCGTTCATCAAACCCCCGCAATGCTCACTGTTCATCAATCGATCGGCTTGATTAGCGCATGAGCGAAGAATCGCTCGATCGGGTTCGATTAACAGCCATCGATCTATCGCTCGGGTTCGTGAACGTAGCCTGCGGTGCAATCGCTTCGAGTTCATTTAGAGCCCAACGCCTCGCTTCGGGTTTAGTTAGAGCCAACGCCGCACACACGCATCGATACGCAGTACGAGAAACGCGCATCGCCCGGCCCCCGACCTCCCACCGTGAACGGGAACTCCCTGAAATTTTCCTCCCCCTCGCTTCTACCACGGTTTTTTTCGTCATGGATGGCCCAAAGAATGTCATGCAGCTGCGTCTCCGGCCCGCCTAGGATGAAAAACCCATTTTCTGTCATGATGTTTTGTCATAGAAGTAGGAGCCCACCACATCTATGATGATACCGGGTTTTGTCACGATTATCGTCATAGAAGTGTCATATGTATGACAGAAAAAAATTTCGTTCAGCCCAAAATGTCACGGATGTGTCTTTTTTTTGTAGTGCCAACACAAGTCCGTTTCCTCCGTTTTTTGGTATGCCACACCCCTCCCGATCAACAGCCGTTTCGACCGTAGGCACTCGAACTCAAGGCCGTTTCCTCTGATTTGCGGTACCCCAGACCCCGTTTTGACCGTAGGAGCTCGAACACAAGTCTCTTTCCTTCATTCTGCGGTATGCTAGACCCCATTTCGGCTGTTCCGTCCAAGCCAGTTGGCTCCCGATGAACATGATGCATTCCATTGCCTCCCGATGAACACGACGCAGTTTCTCTGTTCCGACCTAGCCGGTTGGTTTGCGATCAACAAGAGGCTGTTATTGCCGTCCATTTCTTCTCAATGTACCCGAGCTCTGGTCGTACGTATGCGCGAGTAGGCGTTCGAGACCGCGCCCGTATGTACGTACGTGGCCGTATTGTTTGGCATCTGGTTGTACGTACGTGTGCACGGTTTAGATTGGACCTGAGCTGCTACGTCGGGGGCTCTACTACTACACGTCACGCTACTTGCTCGGCCACGGTTCATCATCGCAGAGAGACCGATCGAGCAGTATGTACATACACGTTTGAGACCCGACAGACAAGGCTATGTACGCTCCGATCTGGTGGGTCCCAACTGTCAGGGAGGATAAGGCGCACTCCCTTGCGTGCAAAGATATAGCTGGTGGGTCCCAGCTGTCAGGGGGAAGAATCATTTTTTCGCGCCTAATGTTGAGGAACTTCCTTGCATCCGAAGATATAGCTGGTGGATCCCAGCTATTAGGGGGGAAACCTATTTTTCACAAAATACAGAGGCCCTTCCGGTGGGTCCGCGCTATCAGGTGGAGGAATCAGAATTTTACGTGTAATAAGGAGGCACTTCCTTGCTGCGGCCGTGGACCCAGCTGTCAGCCTCTCCACGTACAGTCCTCTTCCGATGGAAGTCGTTCCTTGACCATGTTGACCATGCCATGCCGAGAGCACCAAGGCGGTGGATGATGACGAGGCCTAGGAAGGGAATGACCCGGAGCCGGGGAAGACTCGGCAGTTGTTTCCCATGCCGAGGGGAGTACGAGGGTTTACTGGTTTGGCTGCAGCATGAAGCTGCCTTCGCTGAAGAATAACAGGAGGTCTGGGTTTGTAGAGGGATGGACAGGCCAGCGATGGGAGTAGGGTGGGGCAGTGGGGCTTGCGCGGCAACACAACCGACCACGGGAGGAGGGACCAGGCAGTCCCTCCGGCACTGATTTGAGCGGCTGGAGCAGGAAGAGCATAGATTGAAGAAGCACCACGGCCATTGGATGGACATCCAACAGTCACTGCTCTTGTGTGTTAACTTTTTTGAGGTGTTCTTATGAGTTAACTAAGTTGACACGGCCTTGCATGCGCATCAACCTTTTTTCCGGAAAGCGTACGCGTCAACCTAGTACGCCCACACGTCAGATTCAAATATGTGGAAAAAAGCATACAACACATCTGCCATTATTGCTAATAAATGTACAACCCATTGGCTAATTCTTAAGGATTTTTTTGAAGCCCATATTCTTTTTGTTACCATTACTGCCCTTATTCTAGCCATGGTTAAAAATTCAACGACATATTTTGGTGCGGTCCGAACTATTTTTAATCTCGAAATTTCGAATCATGTTCAAATTAATTTAAAAATAATAAATTTATATCATTTTAAAATCCAACATAATTTTCCCCGAAAAGAAATTAAATTCGAAATCTTGAAATCTTAAAAAAAGATATTTGAAACTAATTGTCAGTTTGCTATATTTTTAAAATTTACATCCCATTTCTTACTACCTCATTTTCTGGGCAAGTGAATACATCGCTGTCGCCTTGAAAGATTTGTAGCGTAGCAAGGCTGAGAAAGCAAGTAGGCCTCCGTTGGGTGTTTCTTTAGAAAAGGTAGAACTGGGCTAGCCATTTTTAGAAAGAAAAAAACACAACTTGGCTCATGATGTGGTAAACATAAAATCAAACCCTGGCTAGACGGGCCACAGCCACCGCACAGCCCCGTTGTTACCCTGATCCATCTCTAAAACTAGTAAATAACAACTGCTTGTTCCTCAAAAAAAGTAAAGAACAACAACGCGACCTGTTGGGTCCCTGGTGTCAGCCGCTCATTATGTAATTCTCTCATATATTGACTATGTTGACAGTGGCATGGGCCCCAATTGTCCAACCATTAGGAGGAACCATTTTTTTGGGCTTGTAATAACGAGACACTTGCTTGCGTACTGCAATGACCCTGGTGGGTCCCTACTGTCATCCTTTCCATGTACAGTCATCTCCTTATTCCCCTCGGTTATTGACCATGTTGACAACACTAGACGGTGGCGCACCGCGCCAGGCGAGCGAACCAAGGCGGTGGACGATGGCGAGGACTCGGACGGAATGAACAGGAGCCGTGGAAGATGCGCCAGTCTAGTCGCAGGTGGAAGGGAGTGCGAGTATTGACTGGTTCGGGTGCGGGTGTGTGTTGGGCTGACGTCGCCAATGTTTGAGGGTACTGTAGGTCGGCGGAGGCACAACCAGCCGTGGAAGGCGGGAGCAGGTGGAACCGACATGTTGGTTTGGTTTGGGTGGCTGGAGGAAGAAGACAAGAGATATAATATAGACGACAAATGTTGGATGTCAATACAACGGCTGGTAGGCATAATCGTTTGTTGACTAGTAAGTCGACATCACCATGGATAGGCTTTTTCCTTGTGTGTCCCAAATGTCAGAATCCAAATCTGTCATGGCCATGCATCCTTTCTTATGAAAATTTACAACCCATTTGGTTTGCTAGTTCAAAATAATTTTGTGGGTGCTGGTGGGGGCTAATCACTTGGGTTCTATAATGCACAGTGAGCTCAAGCAGATGGCGAGAATGATGTTATTTCCCTTGGTTGGGATTTGTTACAATATATCTCTCTTAATTAAACAAATGGCAAGCCATTTGCCTTGTTTAAAAAAAATGACAGTCACAGCCGAGTTGAAACCCAGATTACAAACTATACAAAAGCACAAGGGTTAATTGTTCATCAAGTTTAGATAAAACCCAGATTGAAAAGGGCAACAACATCTAATTCCAACACTATTTTCAGCAGTCACGGTCAAATAGATCGGTCAGGTCCATAGAATGAACATCCTAGGTCGTAAAATTTACTGGATTATGACCACAAGATGTTGTAAACAGAAGCCCGCCACGTTTAGAAGCCCTTTTGTCCACCTAAAACTACTTTTTTTTGCTCTTCGACATACCCACCTGTCAAAACCATGTTGTTGATAGACTTAACCCTTATGGACAATAGTAACCTCGCATTCAGCAAAAAGAATGTGACAAATCTAGTGTTTGCATGGTTGGCTACACATCGTTCTAGCGTTATTGTCTTCAATAGAATGTCATGAGAAGTGAGAAAATCCCGGTGCTTACGAATCCACCGATTGCTTATAACTTTCTTACCTAGTCCTGTTGCCTAAATAGAAATGGGGGAAGGCCTTCTATCTAGTATCTTCACGACCCATCAGTCCGGCCCATGTCACATAGCCCGGATGCCCGGGGACCCCCTTATGCAGGACTCCCTCGGTGGGCCCTTGCAGATATTTAAAAAGTATTGATTAGCACCACATTTGTCCAATGAGTAGTATTTCTGTTGTACTTTCTTATGCTTCCTAAGGATGACAAGTGGGACCAGATGGATTGTTACATTGCTAGAGGCAAACTCTAAGGTTAGACACGATGCTAGCTAATTTTTTTGTTAGAGGCAGTTCATGCAATGTATAGAGGCCTACCTCTAAGAGGAGAGAGAGAGGGCTTAGAGGCAAAAAAAGCATACATTGTGGATGCCCTAAGTGCCTACTTTCCGGTCTATATGACTCAATTTGAAATACACAATGTATCCATAATAGATGTTGAGTGGTGGAATAAATTTGTTACTTCCATAGTTCGCAAAAGTACTAAGCATGTGAGATGGTGAACGGAGGGAGTATGATACCATTAGTACTACAGTTCTTTTGGAAGGGTTGTAGTAGTCCCTCCCATTCACATTTTCACATTTCAAGCTTCAATAAAAAAAGTTGCATGCAAGGATTAAGAGAAACCTCAGCAATGCATGTACTCCCTCAATCCATATAGGGTCTAAAATGCATTTTGGAGGCCAACTTTGACCACATGTTAGAGCAATAATATGACATCCAACTTACACAAATCTTACCATCAAATTCGTACGTGGTCATTATACTGCTAACACATGCATGTGTTGCAATTAGTACGTACGTGATAAAGTAGTAAACACTCACTATCTAGTAGTACTAGTACTCTATATACTACTATTATGAGGCCATCCAACTGTGTCCCGACAGAAGACCGCGGACACCAATTATTCGTTCATATTTATATTGGTTTTCACACAGCAAATTATCTATGAAAACAACACATGGAAAAATTTCACGATGAACGAGGGATTTGAATGTGCTGGGAGGGTGGGGCTGGAAGGGGCTGTTTGGATCTTCCCCAGGGTAGCCAAAATAGTGGCGACCCTTTTGCCCACCCGTGCCTTTGCCACTGATGAATGAGATAGAGCTCGAGTGCTCATGCATCCTCCAGCGTGCACATTGGAGACGAGCTCGCATGAGCTGTGCGTTTTTTATCCCACCTCGCCGCCCGAGCCGACAGCAAACCGACCAGCGACCCGCAAATTATGGCATCCAACTGCAGCCGCACACATTAGCAACTCAACCAACCGGATGAAATTCATGCAAACATGGCGATATTTCATATAAATAATGAGGGAATTCAATTAAAATACCGGATTTTCATATAAACATGACGGATATCATTACACTTAAATCAACAAAGCGGTGCTATTCCTGAACATCATAGGTATAATGATGATACCTAGCCTAAATGGTCGCCTACGGATCCATTTGTCGGCAACAGAAGGATCCGGCAAGACACCTGATGTGTACATCAGCGTCGCATCGGCGGTGGCCTTCGTGGGAACCAAGCGGCGGTGATCTCCCGTGTTCTACTTCTCCTCGATGATGGCGGCAGACGCCGAGGCGCTGGCCACCGACTTGTCACTCTCGGCGCACCCGGCTTTTGTCTCTGCTTGCATGGTGTGGCCATAGGCATGGGAGTCTCGGCCACATACACGGGAGACGCGGTCGCAGACACGGGAGGTGCGGTACGAGGCGACGGCATGGACGGCAGCAACGGCACTCGTGTTCCCCGCCGTGCCGGCGTGGAGCAGCTCGCCACTCCTTGTCAAGCTGGCCTGGAGCGGCGAGTTGCTGAACCACATGCACGCTTGGGGTGGCAACTGGCTCCGTCGGGCGAGAGGAGGGAGGTGGATCATCGAGCTGCATAGCTTGTATCCGACGGGCTGGGCGGACCACCCAGCCGGCTTGGATGCCGGATAACTACTCTACGTAAGCCATTTTAGGAGTGGAGAAAATGGTGAGAGAGGAGATAGGGGAGCGGCGGAGGTGTGCGATTCTTGGCTGGCGTCTGGCCTCGTTTAAAAGAGAGATTAAATAGATAGCGGACGGAAGGAGCTCAGCCGGTGTTGCGTTTAATGTTGGACCGGTCAAGAACGGACGTGTGGCCGGAGTGGGTTTCTCAGCTTCCACACGGGTTTCATGGAGGCGTTTGAATGCGGAAAGGAGGCATGTTCAGCCGCGCGTGCAGCGAGCGGCTCCCTCGACTTTGACGTACGACACTGCGCCATTCTTCCACTAAGGTGTGGGCTCGTTGGGTACCTGGCCTGCATGCCAGTGACCCAATGCAGGCAATGCATGCTAGAGGAGCTTTTCGTGGGCCAGGACGGTGAGAAGCGGGCATTTCATAAACCGATGAGTGTTCATTGAGTGTGACATCATCTAATTCATGTAGGTTGACAAGCCTACTATACAATGTAAGAGAATTTTAAAATGTTCATATATACGTTGATAGCCCGTTGGATAAGTTGTGATTCATAAAGACCATTGCAAACATCAATGATCTGCTTATCACAGATAAGATTGATTAATACACGTAACAATACATGTCCTTAACAAAGGGTGCATGCACATATAGGTTGAGCGTGTGTCTTGGGTCGTGTGCTGTGTGCATGCAGGCGTGCGAGTGTTACATGCGTGCATGTGTACATTTCAGTGTTGCATGCATGTGTGCGTGCGTGCGTGCGTGCATGTGTACGTGTCAGTGTCGCACACCTGCATGCGGGCGTGTGCTCCTGCAAGTGTTGCGTGCGTGCATGCAAGTGTACGTGTGAGTAGTGCATGCATGTATGCGGGCGTTGCGGGCGTGTTTGTGCGCATGTGTGATGAGTTTATATTCACCACAGTGGCTCGTGCGTGCGTGCAATTAAAACGGCCAGCTCAGCATATCATCACGATGCAACCTTGTCCGCTCTGGTTAGGGCGCGTGGGTTGCCAACTAGAGGTCTCACGACTTCGAGTCCCCATCGACCACTAATTCATTACCATTTCTATCTTTCATATACGCGCTGACAGGTGGGCCCGACGGTATTGTGCGTTGGTGAACATGGACCGTTTGACTGGTCCATTGATTGTGTCATAAACAAATTACAGAGTTGTATGGTGAGCCAGTGACCGTATGATCACCATAAAATATATTTTATTAACACAGTACAGACGCAAGATACCATTTCTTTCTTTCATATACGCGCTGATAGGTGGGCCCACAGTTACGTGCACTGATGGTGCAACACTAGTTGCGCCACGTGGAATGTTTGATTGGTCAATTGATCGTGTCATCAACAAATTATGGAGTTGTACGGTGAGCCAGTAGCTATATAATCATGACATGTATTTTTTTAACACAGTACAGATGCAAGTGCTCATATATAAGCGCAAACACTCACCGTTGTAAGCCCACACACACACACCCTACCCCTATGAGCACCTTCGAGAGTGAGCCAGCATATGATCTTGAGATTTGACGAAGTCACCATAGGCGCCTCGTAGTCGAGGGAACGTCTCCTCCCACTGAACGCACATCGCCGGAAAATATTGAAATTAATACAAGATAAATGCGAGCACCAAGACCCTGGTGGGCTGGGGAAACCATTGTCCTCCTAACCATCCAACCGTAGGTTGGTTAGCACCACAAAATGTATATGGTGACCGTAATGAGATTATTCTAAATTCCAGTGACCATATCGTGCTTTCGCTTCAAATACAATGACCGTAAATGTCGTCAACAAAATACGGAGCATGCATCAAATAACTTGTCCGTCAGTGCCATCAACAAAATACGAAGACGTATGATGAGCTAGATACCGTATGATCACCACGATAATGTATACGGTGACCGTAGTGACTGTATAGTGCTTTCTCTTGAAATACAGTGACCGTCACGCGTGAATGTGTCAGGGGCATACTTTTAGAGGGCCGAGAGATAGTTTGTGTGCGTACATGAAAGTGGTGTAGAGAGAGGGGGTGTGCGATGGAGATAAAGAGAGATATGCCCTTCGTTTCTATTTCCCATGACTAATACTTTAGGAGAAAATACAAACATTCACAATGCGAAACAAATATTATTGGATGCACCATGCAATTAACTTTCATGTATAACTTTGTACTTTTGTATATGCTTATTTTCATAGTGGTCGATTGTGTGTGGGGTGTGGTTGGCACATCATTTCTAGTTGTGGTGGGTCGACATGAGGACTCATGGGTCAGTTCCATCCTGCGCCACATAGGTTGGACCAAGACGCATTATACAAAGACCCATGTGGAGGACTTGGCATAGAAGCTACCAGAGTCGTGGAGGACTCTATCCCCACTGATAATAAACCGACTATAAATGATTTCTAACCCTAGGCCCCGAGTATGTTATATAAGCCTGGGGGCTAGTTCGCTAATAGTATACACACACGCACAATGCATGGTATTCACGTGTACTTTGTACACACCCCTATCACAAATATACGGTAACATGAGTAGGCTTCTTCCTCAACTGCAAGGGCCCAGACTTGGGTAAACCTTTGCCTCGTATTACCGTCCATCCTAATAGTCAGGGATATCCTACAGAATGATCTGATGTAATCATATCTACCAACTAGTAAGAGAGAGGTGTGGGGGGAAATGTGTGTGAGAGAGGCCTAAAGATAATGTGCGTAGGCACATATATGTGCCTATAGAGGGCCAGTAGAGACCGTGCGTGTATATATATGCATGTGAGAGAAATAGTGTTTTCCAATTGAGATTAGTGAAAAGAGAGGAATATAGTAGTAAGAAAGAGAGAGGGAGATATAGAGAGATTGTGTGCGTGAGACACCCCGGGAGATAGTGTGAGCATGTGTGAGAGAGAAATGCCGATGTATATAAAGTGTGTGCACTTATGCGTCAGATAGAGAGAATATAGCGCATGTGTGAGAACGGGCCGAGGCATAGTGCATCTACATGTAAAAGGCGGTTCTACGCATTAAATTAAAATATAAATGGCATTATTTTTTGGATGAGATCATGAATTTTGCAATTTGCGTATGAACGAACATTGGTCTATCCGACACCCATACTCTATTGAATTCGAGTATGTGTATGGGTTTATTTCATATTATCGGTCCATATAGTGAGAGTGGTTTGAAATCCAGATAATGCATGGCTTTTGCAATTCATATATAAACATTAATTACTGCAGTCCATGTTGTTAGTGTCAAGCACTTTATACATTTGTCACATACATGGATACATTCCAAATTGCTAGCTACAAAATAGAATACATGTTGAATTCAACATAAAGGTGGTTTTGAAGATTCGAAATTCATAGGAAGTGCATTCATCTATTTGAATTCGAGATAATGGCATTTGTAAATCAGATCTAAAAGGGGGCATCAATCTTTGTTGTGCGTTTGAACATGCTATATATTCATACGCATGTCTAACTATTTTTTGGCAACCAAGGAGATTATATCTGGAACCATGAATGAATTGAGGTAAGTTGCATATTTTTTAATATATACTCATGTACAATGCATATTCAAATGTACCCCCTCCATTCCAAAATAATCATAATTTTAGGATTTTCAAGAGTCAAGATTTGTGAAGTATGACAAATCCTGGAAGTACAATTCAAGAGAACTCTAAACGTTAATGCTTCTGCTCCCAAATATTGAACGAAGCGCCAAATAAGCCTCTAGTAGCCCAAAACCGCGCGAGACTAATGTTTGGTGGTAGGAATTTACTATCCTGACTCTGAACCATGTAGCCTATTGGCCCGATGTCCAAAGGTCTAAACCGGGGTAGGTTTGTAACTTCACCAAGACGCCAGTCTCAACCACCTCCGAGAAGCATTCATACACCGTGGGTGCCTAAACACCCATGCGTTCAGGCGAATATATCCCGCCCAGTATTTGGGACACCTGAGGTTACTGTCCTACCCCCGACCCGCAATATGTTCGAAATTTTAGATGGGGGAAAAGTTTGTAACTTCCCCAAATTTCATACAAGCGCGTTCCAAACCGAAAAATTGTTCTCCCTTAGTTCCCCCTCCTTCCATTTCCATATTCATACTCCATGGGCACCAAAACGCCCTCTCCACTAGACGTGAAACCGCAGCCTTCTCCGTCCTCCAACCCATCGCGCCCAATCCACTGCCGCCCTCCTCCATCACGCCGGAGTCGGTTCCCCGATGTCGTCATCCAATGCAACTACAACCGCAATGCCCTCAAGGACTTAGCAGCTGAAGCCGAGGCAGAGCTGACTCCACGACACCGACGCCGACGTGCGCCGTACCAGAACCACTTTGACCATGCCGTACTGCACCTCACTGCTGTCATTCCAATGTCGCAACCATCCACCACACCGGAGTTGTTCCCGCTATGTCATCATTCGCCACCTTGGATCTTGTTCCCCGCCGCTGACAGACGGCCATTGCACCACACTCAACAACTTGGCCATGGGTTCATCCAAGGCTCCACCGTCCTCCACAATTTCTCGTTTCCAGCAAACCACAAGAAGATCGTTGGAAAAACAAAAGGAGGACACAACACTGCAACAGAAAGAGGTACTCCTTTTCCCTTATTCGTGCAAATCTTACGTCTCTGCTCCCACCGTATTCATCCCATGAAAGAAACTAGTTGAGCGCTTCTTACTGCACCTTCTTCGTGATACTAAATGCACAAGGTTTCCTCCCATTTACTATTTCACCTCAACTAGAGGTCAGTCGCCCTCCTGGATTTGAATTCAGGGTCAGTTGATTCGCAATTAAAAGAAGCAGCACCCGCTTAGGCGCACGGAGCACCTAGTCCGCCTGCTCACCGGGGAAGCGGTGCTTCGGTCTATCATAGGGGTGTGGGGTGCAGGAGCTTCTTGCGTCCGATCTGGAGGTCGGCGGGGCTTGAAGGGATGGCTGGGGGTGGTGCCAAGCACAGCGGTGTGGTGAGGTCGAGGGGAGGGCACAGGCAGGGGACTGGGCCGGTGGTCGCTGGCGTTTCGAGGAAGATCGTCAACACTAACTGGCTAGAGGTAGATGAAGGTGATCTTCCCGTTCTTTGTACATCGGACGGTGCAGAAAAAATTGACCGACCTATTTGTTTTCAGTCAACTGTTATTTTCATAGGACCACACCTTGTGGTGTGTCGGAGGAGTATCTGCATTCCCCAGCCATCCCTGTGGTCATATTTCAAAATCCTAGAATCTAAGTTCATGTGCCATGCATGTTGTAGAGTTATCATATGTCTCCCATCATTTATTTCTCACCCACCCGCTATCTACTCCCTCCGTCCCAAAATTCTTGTCTTAGATTTGTCTAGGTACGGATGTATCTAACACTAAAACTTAACTAGGTACTTCCGCATTTATACAAATCTAAGATATTAACTTTGGGACGAAGGGAGTACTACTTCTACACTATCCTACTTGTGCCTACACTTCACCCATACTAACACAAAAAAAATTTATGATGGGTATTTCAAACTTTGACGCACTATTGATGAAAACACAAATGAAAAGATAGAAGTTGCTCATGTGTAATTCGAAGATAAGCACTAAGCGTTTCAGCGCTCTAAAGGGTATAGTGTCAGCAGATGGAGACAATAAACGTAGCTCTGTAGTTGATGATCTCAATTGCCACACACAACCAGCCCAGGTGATTGCTTTAACTTCGCTCTGTGAAATGTGGTTGCATGTTCCATATGGTGTCTAGCTTGTATAGCTTCCAATTTGGTAAATTGCATCTCCTTACTTCACACATTATACATTTGATAATGACATCCCTTCCTGTTTTGATACATACTACATATGTCCATTAACCATGTTCTTACATCAAACTAATGCTCATGTGTATCCCTCATCAATCACTTATTATGAGACAGTCGCCCAGTAGGTTACCGTGAGACGAGCTACTCTTTTAAAGAGTGGAGTGTCATCCTCCCCACATGATTCTCAAGAAACAGCAAGGCTAAATGAAGATAGTCAACGTAGCTCAGTTGATGACCGCAATTCCCCTACACACTACTAGGAAAAGGGCTACTAATGGCGCACCAGTTTTGCCTACTAATGGCGCATCACTGGTGCGCCATTAGTATCACGCCACTAGAATTTTTTTCTAATGGCGCACCGCTGGGCAGTGCACCATTAGTTTTGCCTGATGCGCCACTAGTATCTTTATACTAATGGCGCACCACACCGTAATGCGCCATTAGTAACAATTTTTTTAATTTTTTTTTGCTTAATCTCAGGTCACTATTTCACCTATGAGATATCCAACACATATATATACAACAAGCATCCATATAACAATCATAGCCGACACACAAGTTCCATCATATATACATACATAGCCAACACACAAGTTCCATCATATATACATACATAGCCAACACACAAGTTCCATCGTTACATATTACAAAAGTTTCACATTGTTCATCCAACACCGTTATCCATCAATTCACAAAAGTTTCACATTGATACAAAATAAAAACACAAATGGAAAAGAAGCACTCCATCCATGCAAGTTTCCGTGAATTAAATCAAATCTGCAAAATGATAAACAAGAAGTTAGAAGAAGAAAAGAAGAAGACTAGAAGAATACTAGAAGAAGAAGAACACTAGAAGAAGAATAAGAAGAATTTTGGAAAAGAAATAAGAAGAAGACTATAAACTTATTATGTAAACTTGATCATTTGTGCTAACATAAGTTATTTTGGAGCTAACCTATAGGAAACTAAGCATATAAGCTCTAAGTTAGTATATTAGAGCCAACTTAGGTAAAATGAAGCTAACCTATGTCATTTTGGAAAAGAAGAAGAATAAGAAAAAGACTATAAGCTTATTATGTAAACTTGATCATTTGTGCTAACATAAGTTATTTTGGAGCTAACCTATAGGAAACTAAGCATATAAGCTCTAAGTTAGTATATTAGAGCCAACTTAGGTAAAATGAAGCTAACCTATAGGAAACTAAGCATATTAGAGATAACATAGGTAACTAAGTATATATATATATATATATATATATATATATATATATATATATATATATATATATATATATATATATATATATCATTTGGAGATCGACATACGACAAAGTTCAGTTCTCATGCATTGTTCTTCTCCTTCTCCTTTCTCGGTCGATGCGCCAAGAGCGGCGAGGTGGTGGAGGCGGTGGAGGCGGTGGGATGTAGTATTCTACCTCAATTGGCATGGTCATGTCGCCCGGTGTGGGATCGCCCGGCGCCACCACGGTGCGTGGTCATTGTCGAGCACCACCACCATCGCGAGGCCACCTTGAGCACGACCATCACTAGGCCATCCTCAGCCACCTCCATCTCTTGCCCATGGTCAGCCACCACCATCTCTTGCCCATGGTCAGCCACCACCATCTCTTGCCCTTGGTCAGCCACCACCAGCGCTAGGTCATCCTCGGCTGATGCCCATCGTCATCCTGCAGCTCCTCATCCCCACTCTGCTCCTCTTCTCCCGCCTCCAGTCCGGATCATCCTTCTTGTTGTCTATCTTTGCTGCAGAATCGCTCTTGCTTCGCTCTGACCATGGTCATTCTTTGCTTTCGCTCTGACCATGGTCATTCTTTGCTTTGGCTGTAGCCATTGTCGCTCTTGCTGCTCCCATTACCTGTCCAAATGCAACAATGACCGTTAACAATCGATGTGAGACAAAGCCAAATGTAGAGGAATAAGAAGAGGCGAACGTCTCGCATCATAATCTTCAGCGTGGCGCATGCGACACATAGTCGTGTTGAACACCTTCACGATGAGCATGGTGGCGTCGTAAATGCGTGAAGAAGGAAGTACCCAGCCGCGGGTCATAGGCGCAGTAGAACTTCTCCCACCCACGAGACAAGTACATGTGGCCCTCCTTGATCACCAACTCCACATCCCACAGCCTGCGAAACCCGCTGCCGACTGTCGCACCTTCACATTATTTGGCGGATCTTCACCCATCAGCATGTTCTTAAAAGCTGTCGAGCAGCATCTGCAGTTTGGGACAATGAGTGATGTAGGCAAACAACAGATATCATAATGAGATGGGTGAAGCTAGGGAGATCTCTCATTTTATATACTGCGTCATGGATGATAATGAAGTCCCAAGTATGATAGTGAAGAACTCGGAAGCATCCAACTCGTCATGCGGTGTCGCATGAGCGGCGGTGGCTGCTTCCGCCATCTCGATAATTAGCAGTAGAAGAGACCAATTAGTACCCTTACAACAGATCATAAAACATGCATGATAACAGGCATTAGTATAAGTACCCCATATGTCCTATTTTTAGCAAAGTCATGCTAAAATTCACGGAAAATTTTAGCATGACCTTTGCTGAAAATAGGACATATAAATACCAATTCTTTGGAGCGGAAGTTAATCGACATTCCGGCAAACTCAAGGAACCTATCTTTGCTCAAGTTTTTGATAGTAGCCTCTGAAGAAAACAGCATTGCAACATTCAAGTTCACGGGATAAAAAATCATCCACATTCACCAACCCACATGATGTTAAAACCCACATGAGCTGTAAGCAGACTTAAAAACCCACATGATGTTATAGCTGTATACACTTGAACATGATGATACCAAATGGGAAGGAAAATTGTATCACTCTAGATTAGTGTAGCCACTATCTAACAAAACCAGAATGTTAACAAAATTACACCATGATGATACCAAATTCTTGTAGCGATAAAATGAGTTCACAGGATAAAAAAATCATCCACATTCACCAACCCAAACTGGTGGAATACAACAAACAGAACCTCCCGGTTGCATAACAGCAGCAAGACAACAGGTTTATTCTTCTTCTTCATAAACATTAATTGGTGTGGGTCACTCTATCGCCCTCTAATGACTCACTCAACAACAGGACAGCCCACAAGCATTGTTTTGATTCCAACAGCTGCTGTAAAATACATCCAGCAAAGGTGCTCTAAAATCAGAAATACTACCCCCCAAATCTTTAGCTCAATTCTGAAAAATACATGGTCTTCTAGTTACAATACTACGCCCCAACAGTCAAAATTCAAACCACACACTTACTTTCAACTATAAACAAAACTGACTTGTTGTTAATGAATAGTGGCTAAAGATATATAAAACTCCATTGCAAATGTGCCATGTCAATAAAACAACTCATGGAAGTAAACTACTAGCAGGCTCAAAAGTTAAGTAAACTGAAGATTATGACAGCTTGCAAACACAGGACCATGTCATTATCATGGCAGTCCACTATATATTTTATGACAAAATACATCACTATCGGGGCACATTATGGCCATTTTCTTACATGATGCTAACTGTACCTAATCGAACATATTTCTCACCTTGGAGGTGTTCTTTGCTGCTGCTTTGTCGAACTTCAATTCCTTTACCTCCTTGGAAACCTGAAATATGCAGATGTATATGATGATTCTAAGAAAAGGAAAAGGTGTATCAAGAAAAGATTCACATGTGTGGCTGTTAGCCATTTTATAACATTGCATAGCATTAGTCGACATGAGCTGAGCCTTTCACCACTATATAATATTGCCATATAAAATTACAAATTTATGTAACCTGGATTTTTTGTATGAAACCTAGTCAATGTGACAATATATAAACTACTGATCTACTAGTTATCAAGTTGAGAAATTGACCGCATATAAGCAAAAGCAATATCAAACTTGACTAGAGATACTTGTAAAGTTGTAAGTTATATCTTACCGGTGTGCTATGAGCTGTACTAATTAGGGTTCTTATTATGTTTTGGTATATACATTCTTCTCAATTACTTAGGAAAATTACTGGATGTCTTACAAATTACAGAGGGAGTTAATAATTTCAGTTTCATAAGAAAAAAATCATCAATACTATGCATCATCTTCCTACTATGCATCATCTTCCTACTATACTTGCTACTCATCTTCAGAACCAAACAACAGCAAAAACAGTTGAAGAGAGGCTCACGAGAGGACACTCAAATTTGTTAACCCTAGAACACGGGGGAAGAGAGTTGTGGTACTTGCGGGAGGTAGCCTAGGGGAGGAGGGAAGGGGGAGGTGAGGAATCACCTGTGGGATAACGGCAGGCTGCCGAGGAGGGAGGCCCCGGCGTCGAGGAGGCGTGGCGGCCAGCGTCGAGGAGGCGGCACATCGAGGAGGAGGCGTCAAGGAGGAGAGTCTTGTCGAGGAGGAGGCGTCGAGGAGGAGGCGGTGTGTCGAGCTTGCCACCCACCTTGGAGCCGGAACCCTAGGGCGTCTGGCCTTGGAGACAGAGGAGACGGAGGGGCGGCGCTGCGGTGGAGGCGGGGCTCGGGGAGGCGGTGCTCGAGGGAGGAAGGGAGAGGGAGGCATGAGGCGTGGGCGGCTCTGGGCGGACAGGGCGGCGTCAGATTAGGTCGATCGAGGAATCTGGCGAGGAGGACGGAGGACAGTCTTGAGGCGAGTAGGTGGAGTGGGGAGGGTTCTAATGGCGCACCACCCCTCGTGCGCCATAAAATCGACTATTCTAATGGCGCACCTCCCTCGGTGCGCCAATAAATTTTTTTTAATCTAGCCTGACTTGTCAGGTTATATACCACCTAACCCTATCTACATCAGAATCCGCCCACTAGCCCAACTGGTCAGCACGCAGCGCACACATCTGGAGGTCCTGGGTTCGATTCCCAGGCTCCCCAATATTTTTTATGCATTTTAAATGCTGTTTGATATTTATTTGTGTTTAAATATGTTCAAACTTGTTTAAATCATAACAGTAATACTACTTTATAAAAACAGTAATAATTTTTTAAAATATGTTCAAATTTGTTACTTGAAAATATCATGTGGTGGCGGTGGGCGGGGAGGTGCGGGGGTGCCGTTGGCGTGATGGCGGCGGGGAGGTCTTGGGGCGGGTGCTCATCGGCGGTGGGCGGGGAGGTTGCGGTGGGTCATCGGCGGCGGTGGAGCTAGCGGGGGAGGGTGCGGGTGGGATCGAGATGGAGGGGGATCGAGATCGAGATGGAGGGGGAATCGAGATCGAGATGGAGGGGGATCGAGATCAAGTGTCCTCATGAATTCGAAAAGTGCCCATGAAATTTAAAAGTATTCATGATATCAAAAAGTTCCTATGAAATACAATCGAGAAATGAAGACTATGATTTAAATATAATCGATCTTAGCTAGCTATCTCTTCACAATCTTCTTGCCCTTCTTTTTCACAAATGGAGTTCTTCTGTGGAACGGACGTCCTTTAGGTAGGGTGGTCCTGCTTCTTCTTGTGGTGTGTGCTGCTACTTCATAAATAAATCGTCATGTTCGATCTTGGTCGCCGTACTTGTCGAAGTCTTTCTCATTGGCTACTCCATCCATTCCGATGATTTTCCTTTTGCCTCTCCTCATGACAACACGACTGGGCTTTGATGGGTCGGTAATGAAGAAGCATTGGTCCACTTGGGAAGCCGTACCCATGGCTCATTTTTAGTGGTGGCGTTTGCGCTGCGGTCTTGGATTTAACCGGGTATAACCATGGTGGTGAAATACCGGTCTTCTTTAGGGCGCTCTTGGCCTATCGACATGGAACATCGGGACCTTCTCTCCGGTAGCTCAGCTCCCAGATCTCCTCGATCCTTCCGTAGTATCTGTCCTTGTTGTTGCGGTGTAGGATTCCATCGTTACCCGGAGTTCGATAACCATCGCTCTTCATGTCCTTGTCCTCGGTGTAGAATGTGTAGCTGTTGATATCGTCGCCTCATAGGTCATCGAGGTTGTGCTCGGTGCCACTGTGACAAAGCGAATATGAGTTGTTCTTCAGGAAGAATCCTCATGTAAAGTGCGACGAAGCTTCTGCTTGAACCAATCGTGAAACATGAGTTGTGCTCTTTGAGTATATCTCCGTCAAATCCTCTGTTGGCCTCGGTCATTGTCGTCTTCTCAATAAAGGTTTTGTGCTCTACCACCCAAGGATCGACCACGTCTATGTGTTGTAGCGCGACTAGGTTTGCTCTTTCAAAGTCGGCGAGTCGACCCTCGTAGTCGACATGCATTTCACGGTGACCCTCACGGTGACCCCATCCAGCGAGCCTGCCGAGGTGCTGTTGTGAAGGCGGACCAGCGGGTTCTCGATGCCTAGATAATTCGTGCATAGGAGATGCACTCTTGATCGAAAGCGCTGGCTATACTTCCCTCTCGGGCGTGACATGTTCGAGCGTATCCTTTGATGACACCATTCATCCTTTCGAGCGGCATCATCTGTGCAGGAGCGTCGGCCCGAGTTGGATGATATCCTCCACGATATGGACCAGCAGATGCACCATAGCGTCGAAGAATGCGGGCGGGAAGTACATCTCAAGCTCGCATAGTATGGACCAGCAGACTCTCGCACACGTTCTTCGTGATATGCATGACATCTAGGCTGCGAGGCACACGGTGGATCTTCCAGTACAGCAAGTCCCAGAAAATAGACCTCGTTTTCCATACCTTGCCAGCGGCTCTGGCGCCTTTCGCTTTCGGCTCGGCGCATTTTTCCAGCGGTGGGCAGTCTTTCCAATTTTTCAACAGCTCGTCTATTTCCTCGTCGCTCCTCGTACACGGGCATTTTCGGGGTTCGGTTTCACCATCGAACAGATCCTTGCGTTTCCTTCACGGGTCATCGTCGCGAAGCCATCTTGATGTCCCATGAACACGGTTTCGAAGCCGAGATCTCTGTCTGGCTGGCGTCGTTGTGTCATCCATGCACCTTACATCCGGAAAATCCGTGGACTACGCCTCGCGAGATATCCGTAACCGAGATAGTCGTGCACCGTCATGAGCGGTCACGGCTCTCATAGGAAATATTCTTTCTCTGCAGCGTCCACGTATTGGTGGCGTTTTCCACAGCGTGTCTAGCTCCTCCTTGACAGCCCAGATCTGATTGATGTCGTTCCCTGGTTGTTTCGGCCCTTCAATTAGCATACTCATGTGAATGTACTTCCTCTTCATGCACAACCAGGGGGGAAGGTTGTACATCCACACAAACATAGGCCATGTGCTATGTGTGCTTCTCTGGCTGCCAAACGGATTGACTCCATCGGTGCTCGCGCCTAGCACGATGTTCCTTGGATCCTTCCCAAATTCTGGGTATTCGAAGTTCAACGCTTGCCACTGGCTCGCATCTTTAGGGTGACTCAGCATCTTGTCTTTTTTATTTATCTCCGGATCATTTCCGTCATCTTGACCACTTATTCTCCTCCCTATCCGTGTGCCAATGCAGGAGCTTTGCTACCTTAGGGTCCGCAAAATACCGCTGCAGACAAGGAGTGATCGGAAAGTACCACACCGATTTCCGAGGAGCTTTCTTCCTCTTCTTGTATCGAGTGACGCCGCACACCGGACATATGGTAGACTCCACGTGCTCGTACCAATAAATGATGCAATTGTTCATGCACACATGGTATTTCACGTGCGGTAAATCCAAAGAGGACACGATTTTCTTCGCCTCCTCGAAACTGGTCGGGCACTTGTTCCCCTTGGGAAGACGTTCGTGCCAGAATGACATGTTCTCGTCGAAGCATCGTCGGTCATTTTGTGTTTTACCTTCATCTCGAGCCATGGCGTTACTTTCGGCGGGTATCCTCGGGCCTACATCCTTCATACAATGGAGTAACGCGTCTATCTCCGAGTTAATCCAGCTTAGCTTTCTCTCGGCGGCAGCTCTTGCGTTATCCATCGCTTGCGAAGCGCTCTTGAATATGAGGGTCCTGCACCCAGCCTCCATCGTCGTCTGCGGCATCTTCATCTTCATGATCATGCCCTTCGTCTTGATCTTCCTCATCATCATGTCGACATCTTCTACATGATGATTGTGTACATCAAAACCGTCGTGATCATGTCACGGAGATTCTTCGTCTTCTCGCCCGCCCTACGCGCGGTGGTTGTCTTGTTGCCCTTCCTCATTTCTTGCCCGCCCCCATGGGCGACTTCATAGTCATCTTCATCACCTTGCCAGCGATAGCCATCCATGAAACCACGCAAGCAGGTGGTCCCGACCCTGCCAGAATTCGGGTCCGCAATAAGGCTCTTGACTTGCATCTTCGACACGGACATCTTATCTCCGTCTCGTTCTTTTGAAGCATCTCGGCCTGCGGAGCTCAAAATCTATTCACGATGCCTTCGGTCATCGTGCGGACCATAATGCGCTGCGGGGTAGAGCAAAAAGATATTTTAGAACCAAGAAAAAATTTGGCATGACCTTCCCTAAAAATAGGACCAAAAAGAATGCATAGTGCCAAAATTCTCGTCGAAACGGAAATGAATCAACATTCCGGCAAAATATTGGCAACTATCGCATTTCAAATAGCGGTACCTGCAAACACAAACACAAGCAACACTACAAACACAAGCAACACCACAAACATACATAGATCTAGCTAGGCCACAAAAAGTGCATGTGCACGTTGTTGGAGCGAGCTGGGGAGAAAAAAAGTAGATCTACAACATGAAGATAGCTTTCCCCTTACTTACCTATCAAAAAAAGGTAATTTCACCACTTAATTTTGATGAATCTATGGTGCAAATGAGGTGAGGAGGAGGAGGCAGCCGACAAGCTTAGAGAAGGAGGTGGGGGGAATGAAGTGGGGAAAGTGAGTGTGTAGGTGTGGCTGTCCAAAAATATCTAGCTGGTCCCAGGTTACTAATGGCGCACCACTAAGCCATGCGCCATTAGTAACCCAACATACTAATGGCGCACCACAGAGACATGCGCCATTAGTAGTTTTGCAAAAAAGTAAAAAAAATAATTTTTATACTAATGGCGCACCGTGGCACAGTGCGCCATTAGTAGTTTAAACTACTAATGGCACACTTTGGCATAGTGCGCCATTAGTAGGTTTGCAAAAAAGTAAAAAAAAATTATACACTAATGGCGCCTTTGTCTTGGTGATGCGCCATTACTAGTTCTAACTAGTAATGGCGCACTTTGCCATCCCTGCGCCATTAGTTTGTATGGAAAAATGGGAAAAAAATCAATAGTAGCGGCGCACCGTGAGCATGGTGCGCCATTAGTGTCTTCCACACTAATGGCGCACGACCAACCGGTGCACCATTAGTATATAGTAGTGGCGCACTACTTACCTGGTGCGCCATTAGAATCAGTCCTATCTATAGCCCTTTTCCTAGTAGTGACACCACTATCTATAGCTCTTACTTGGTAATATGATATGTGGTTGCATGTTGCATATGGTGTCTACATTGTAATGCTTCCAATTAGGGTAAATTCCATCTGCTTAGTTAACATGTTATACCTGTGAATATGACATGCTTTCCTGTTTTTGGTACATACTACGTCTTTCTATTAACCATGTTCTTACATCAAACTACTTTTCTTGTGTATCCCTCATCAATCACTTATGATGAGACACCTTCAAATTGACTGTGTAATATTAGTTGCATCTTGCATATCATTTCAAACATGTATTGCCCCTAATTTGTTGAAATGCAACTTATAATGAGACACTTCTAACTTGGTAGAGTGATTTTGGTTGGATCTTTCATATGGTGTCTAGCTTGCATTGCTTCCAATTTGTTGAAATGCCTTCCGCTTAGCGTTTTTCGTACATATTCCATCCTCCTACAATGTGGTTGCCTTACATAAAAGTTGTGTTCGTCAGTATCATGCATCAACGAATTTGGAAGAGCGAATTTCATTCCTTTTTCTTGTGTGTTTACTTGACAAGGCAAAATCTAAAAGGACAAACGCACAGAATGATGGTGGTCCTCTGGAGCAACCGAAACAGATGATCTCTGTAGATTATCCTTCTACTCCTACTGCAGTGCAAGTTCCAAATCTCATCTCCCCTACTCCACAACCCCAGGTGTTTGTTCTAACATGGCAGTGTGATATCTAGTTGCCTGTTGCATATGGTGCCTAGCTTGTATTGCTCCTAATTTGCTAAATTGCATCTCCTTAGCTTACACATTATACATGTGAATATGACACGCCTTCCTATTTTTGGTAAATACAACATCTGCCTATCACACCATGTTCTTACATCATACTATTATTCTTGTGTATCCTGCATCTATCACATATGATGAGCCAGTCATGCCCGTGGGTTAGTATAAGACGCGATACTCTTATAAAGAGTGTAGTTTCTGAAGGAAATATGCCCTAGAGGCAATAATAAAGTTGTTATTTATATTTCCTTATATCATGATAAATGTTTATTATTCATGCTAGAATTGTATTAACTAGAAACTTAGTACATGTGTGAATACATAGACAAAATAGAGTGTCCCTAGTATACCTCTACTTGACTAGCTCGTTAATCAAAGATGGTTATATTTCCTGACCATAGACATGTGTTGTCTGTCGGATTCTGGGTTCCGGAAAAACCCTTGAGGTTCGAACTCTGGGGTGCGCACGAAGATCTCTCTCCCCCTAGCTCACACTCTCGCCACGATCTCAAAGCCTAGCTCGCCGAACCCGAGGAACAAAGGACACAAGAGTTTATACTGGTTCGAGCCACCGTTGCGGTGTAATACCCTACTCTAGTGTGGTGTGGTGGATTGCCTTGCAGGCTGAGGATGAACATGTACAAGGGATGAACAGCCTCCTCAGGAGAGGTGTCGGGGTTTTCGTGCGACATATGCCAAACGATGGCTAATCATGATGGGTGCTAGTAAGACGTCGCCGGTGCCAGGAAGCGGGATGAGGTGAAGACATGCACGCCGATGAATCTTACCCAGGTTTGGGGCTCTCCGTGGAGATAACACCCCTAGTCCTGCTCTGCACGGTCTCCGCATGATCACTCAAGCGACAATGGTGGCTACAAGCTTGCTCCTTGAGCTGTTTCTCTAGAGGAGGGAGGAGAGTAAGTCTAGCCCTAACTTCCCCTCTCTATATGGATGTGTGGGTGAAAAAGAGGCTGAACCCTTTGCATGGGTGCCTTGGGGGGTTTATATAGGCTTACCCCCAAGAGTACAACGGTAATCCGACCGGGTGTAGGCCCGAGCTGCCAGTGTCTCTGGTCGCCGGCTTCTCCACTGGTTGGTGGGATCCGCCACTCTTGGGTCACGCCATCTGTCCGTGCCCAGCCGGCAATTTGTACCCATTGCCTGCAGGTCTGCTGGCTGCTCGATCTTTATGTGATCACGGTTAATGATGCGTGCTTTGTTGGGGGATGCATGGCTATAGTGCCGCCGCTTGGCCGGCATTTACCGTAGCCATTCCCCGTCTCGTCTGGTTAATGGCGCACCGGTCCCCAGGAGGGGGAGGGCCGCCTGGTCATCTGCCGGCTCCTACTTGAGCCGACTGGCCAGAGAAAGCCGCCTTTCGTTCTTCTCGTTGTCAAGTGGGGCCCGTCTCCTGCGGGCCATACCGACAGCCAGTCGTGGGCGCGCAGCCCCTCTTGACAGAGGTGACGTCGGGGTGAGTGTGGCAACAGTGCTGTGCCGAACGGAGGAGCCCAATTGGTACGACGCACTGTGGCCTTGCTGTGCCCTAGGCAAGGGGCGGCATGGCGTGTTGTAGCCACGCCCCGTCTTGACGTATTTATGAGGCCGCAGACTCTGAGAGTACTTGGGGCCGCCTGCTGGGAGCCGGCCTCTCTAGAGGCCGCCTGCTAGAGTCGGCCCATCTCGAGGCCGCCTTCTAGGCCATGCCGCCTTCTGGCAGCCGGCCGCTTGGACCAACCAGTGGGAAGAAGGCATCGCTTTGGTCTTGGATTGTTTGAGGGGCGTAGTCGGCCCCGATGCCTTGAAATGCCATGGGGAGCTGATGAGGCTACCCGTGGCTAATTACGCCGATAGTAGTCCCCGAAGCTGGTGGGGTGCCGCGGCTGAAAGTGACGTGGTGCCACAGCAGCTTCCTACTATGAGTATTCAGTTGATCTTGCTCCGTCCCTCTTCCGGAACGCCGACTGCCAGAAGTCGGTCACGACCAGGCGGCCGCCTGGTGGTTTTCGAGACGTCGAGGTGGGAACCAAGTGGCGCGCTAGCCTAGCCCTAGGCCAGCTGCAGCTATTCGCGCGCCACGTGGTGCCAGGAGGCCAGGGATCCTGCCGACCGATGCGCGCGATGAGATGTGGCCGCAGGTCAGGGCCCGCCACTACCGGGCCTCGGCCCGCGTGCGGATCCGATGTGGCCGAGGCGGACGGTTGGGCTTCTGGAGGCATTTACCCCACGCCCTTTACTGCGCGGTTGAAATGCGGGGGCGTGGGGTGGTGGCGCCAGATTAATCCCGATCCCCGATCCGCCCCTCGGCCGCGGCGAGGGCTACAAATAGGGGGAGGAGGGGGCGGCATTAGCATGCGCGCCACCTCCTCCTTCTCCTTGCTCCTCTTCTTCTTGCTCTCCGCCGCCACCGCACCCCCATAGTCTCGCCGGAGTGTCGTCGCGGCTTCGTGTGGCCAAGCCCTTCTCTCCCGCAGCGCTGCTCTTCCGCCGCGGATCATCTCCTCCTCCTCTGTGTCGCGCCTCCATCTAGCCTCAACCACCCATGGCGTGCGAGAAGGCGAACTCCGATGCCTGGGATGGTTCCAACGTCCAGCAGGAACACCTCGACTTCCTGCGCGACATGAGGCGGTTGCCCGGTGCGGGCTACGTCGAGGCGCGCGTCTCGCCGACGAAAGAAATCACGCCGGTGCCGAGGAACGGCGAGTGCGTCGTGTTCTGGATGCACTTTATCCGCGGCTTCGGCTTGCCGGTCAGTGGTTTTCTTCGCTCCTTCCTCGAGTTCTACAACCTCCAGCCGCGCCACCTCACGCCCAACTCGGTGGTGTTGCTGTCGTCCTTCGTCACGATGTGTGAAGGCTACCTCGACATTCTCCCCACACTCGAGCTATGGGGGGAGTGCTTCTACACCAAGCTTGGCGTCGCCGCCAAGGACGAGCCGGCCGAGTGCGGCGCCTTCATTGCCGTGCGGCGCCCAGGAGCCGGCAACCGCTTCCCCCCCCCCCATCACTCTGATCCAGTCTGTCAAAGCTCTGGCAGAAATCATACTTCTACATGAAGAACGTCGACCCGAAAGTGGACTTCCTCAACTTGTCACCTTATGAAGCCAGCCCGCCGGCTGAACCGCGCTCCAGTTGGACGTACAAGCCGAAGTACCTGTCAGCAGCTGGCTCTGCCGTTGTCTCCTGGCTCGAGGAGATGACTGACCTGGTGGGCCTCCAGGTGGCCGACTTGCGGGCGGCTTTTGTGACGCGCCGGGCTCTCCCCCTCCAGGGCCGGCCTGACATGATCTGTCAGATGAGTGGGCACCGGGACCCATTCCGGCTGTCCACCCGTGAAATGCCGGTCGCGGAGGTGGCCCACATGTTAAATGAGATCGCGAACCTCAAGCTCACGGCGGACTGGCGGTTCGGCAAGCCGCCATACTCCCGCGCTAATCCGCCTCCTGCCGTAACTTCCCGATTCTTCTCTTTTCTTTAATTTTTACTTATTCTACCGAGTTCTGGCTTGCCAACTGATCAGTCGGACGTGCCGCAGCTCCTCACGACCCAGCCGGCAGCCGACGCCTTGGTGCAAGGCCAGGAGTACCTACCAGACCGGCGGTGGCGGCGGGCGACCCGACTTGAGGCGGCCGCCTTGAACGACACTGGGGGTGGCGGCAGGCGGCTCCGATGGAGGAGGCGGCATTGAGGCATGGTCGAACAACGATCACTGAGGAGGCGAGGCGCGCCGCCAGCTGGCCCTGAGGCGAGGTGAGCTCTTGATGGCGCCGTTCGCACGAGGCGGATGCGCGCGCCCGGCCCGGCCGCGGCTACAAAAGCGCCCGGCCGAAGAAACCCAAGGGTTTGGCTGCGGTGACCAGGCGAGAGGAGGCCTCCGTGAAGGCCGTCTGGTTCCAAAGGGCCACGAAGCAGCCGCCGACGGTGCACGCGTGAGTGCTTACCCCTCTTCATGTTTTCTCTTATTTTTTGTAAATTTCCACTGAATTTTCTTCAACTTGTGTGAATCAGGGCACCGCTCTCCCTTGAGCGGTCGACCTCTGCCTCCATCATCAAAGGGCCGGAAGGCTCTACCAACACCCCCCGTGTGGACCCTTGCCCGAGGCCCCGGCGGAGGCGGAATCTTGCGAGGAAGCCTTGAGAGAGAAGGCGGAGGCGAAAGCGGCCGGGCGCAGGGAGGCAGTCGGGAGGAGGCGGACGTGGCGTCCAGGGCCCTGGAGGATGCCTCAGCGGAGGCCCAGGTGGAGAAGGCGGCCAGGACCCAGGCGGACGCGGCCGTCGGGGAGCAGGTGGGGGCGGCCACAGGTGGTCAGGCCCCACTGCTGATTATTCCGCTGCGCTCCATGCCACCAGCGACGGGGTCTTGGCGATGACTGGAGGGGCCGGCATCGACCAGCCGGCCATGGAGAGGGAGGGGGAAGACGCCATCATCCCAAGGCATGAGCGCCCTGAGAGCCTTAGCTGCGAGGCGAGCGATCGGCCCATAGCCGTCAGCGCCTCAAAGTTGAGGGCGACTTCCGTCGCTCGGACCCCGACACGCCGGCGCGCGGAAAAGGCGACCTCGGCTCCGCGGGCCCAAGAGATCGTAGCCTCGAGCTCGTCGGTTCCTGAGGCCGAGGCCACCGGCTCTGCACCGTCGGAATGGCTGCTTGGGGGGCCAGGCGCCCTTATCAAGCGGACTTGAGGACATCACGAGCCGACCTCAAGGCCGAAGCCACCGCCCTCCAGTAATGTATGAAGCCATTCGTGAAGACGTGGGCCACCGTTCAGGTATGTAGCTTGCATCTCGCTCTTGATTTTTGAAATCTTTGGCGGGGGCGCGCCAGCGCTCCTGCTGGGTGTAGCCCCCGAGTTCTGGTCCGACTGTTGAGTAGTCGGGTGGGAACTTCTTAGTGGGCTCTGAGTTTTGACTCTCCTTTCTATCTGTTGCTTCGTTGTATGACTACCACAACGTCCGTGTAGCCACCTTCAACGCCCAGATCAAGGAGCTGGACAAGTGGACCGCGGACCTGGTTGAGAGCCGGAGTAAGCACTCCGCCCTCTTGCTTTCTTTGTTGAATTGTTCAATCCATTGCGGCGTCAGTACCAGGTAGAATGTAATCCCAAGATTCAGGTCATTGCTAAGCGGTCGGGCGGGCTCGAGGTTGCTTGTCTTTGTTGGTCAATTATTGTTTTTTCTTCTTTGCCTTCGTAGGTGCCAATGCCGCCTTGCAGCAACTTTCGGCGAGGCTCAAAGGACTTCTGGCGCCAAGAAGTGGCGTGCCTCAAGCGAAGCGAAGCGTGACCGCTGGAAAAGCGGTCGTGACGAGCAGGAGACACCCATAAGGCGGAGCTGCAGAAGCTCAAGGATGCGGAGGAGCCCCTCCAGGCCGAGTTCGAGAGTCAGCGCTCGAATTGGGTTGACACGTAGAAAGCCTTGGAGGCCGACTACGTCGAGATCGAGGATCTGCTCGATGGTACGTTGCTATTTCCCTGTCCTGCCTGCCGACTCGTCCTGCATGCCAACCTCCGCCTTCTCATTTCTTTCTTCTTTTCCTGAGCAAAATACTTCCCTGACTACTCCATCACCGCCAACCAGGCCGTTGAGGCCATTCACGATGAGCAGAGGCAGGCTGGCATGACGGTTGCGCCCAGTGCTCCTCGAACTCTTGCCGAGGAGATGGTTGCCATCGAGGCTTGTCTCCAGCCGGCGCATCGGGCTCTTCGCCGCCTTCAGCATGCTGGGTGGTCTCCGCCCTTTGGCCGGACACTCCTCTTTTGCGCACCGCCAGCTGGACCTCCGACTGGTTGGAGGTGGCCATCAGCCGCATCGAGGCATGGAAGGGCTCCTCTGCTCGGACGGGTGCACGCCGAGCTTTGGAGTTCGTCAAGGGGTGGTACCCTAGGCTGAACTTGGACCAGCTTGCCACTCTTCGAGACGAAGCAGGCGTGGAGCTGGAGGCGGTGGCGCCTCAGCTTTGTCATCGCGCCGCGGCGATCGCCAAGTACACGGACACCGGCGTCTTTCTCCGTGAGCTGGATGAAGCGGGTGCCGAAGTGCCGCCCAACTGGTTCGGGCTAAACCCATAAGGCGGCAAAGACTCGGTGGAGGAGATTGCGTCCAGCAATGAAGGCAAAGAGGAGGAGGACGAGGACGAGGGCAGCGAAGGTGACGCGCCGGGTGGTGAAGACGACGGCCAGCCTCAGCCTGACCAGGTCTCGACCAATAGGCGAGATGTCGATGAGCCGATTGCTGTCGATGCTGACCAAACCGTGACCCACCAAGCGGCCGCCCCACCACCCGAAGCCTCTGCCTCCGCCGGCCTCTTCGATCCGGCTGCCGCTCCTTTGGCCTAGGTGGCCAACTTATCTTTCTTTCCCTTGTTTTGTAATTCTCGAACAAAATTTGTTAAGTTCACGCAATTCCAACCGCTGGGAGTGTATTCAAACTCCGTTGAATGCTGGCCAAGGGCCTCTTGCTATGTAAATTATTTTTCAAACAAGTCGTGCTTTTGCCGAGTTCCGACTTTGCTTGCTTTTTGTTCCTTGGCTTTTTCCTTTGCTGCCCTCCCTTTGTTGCCTTCTTGTCAGCCAGACAACCGCTCTGCGGACTGTCGTCTGGTCAAGTACTTCACCATTTTGGGAGGACAAGTACTTTGGCCAATTGGTACTTTTGCAAGCTAAGTGGGAAACCGGTGGGTCGGCTGCTCGGTAGCCGGTCGGTGAGGCGAGGGGCCGGCTTGTCCTATGTCAATTTTTTAGTGCTTATCCATTTTTCATGTGAGCACCCGTTTCTTGCCTCAAACTCTTGCCAAGAGAACAGTCGCTCTGCGTGCTGCGGCTTGTGGCGAGAGTGGACTTAGGTGCCGGCACATTACTTGTTCATTTGAAATGCTCGACATAGTACAAAGGCGGCAAACCTCAAGACTGTTGGTCGGACCGGTTTGAGCGGAAGAAAGGAATAGCACATTTCATAGGCATAGTACTTATCATATAGATAAAAAGGGGCAGTCCCCGAGTGCTCCTCGAGTATCCCAAAGTATTCGTACTTGATGCAAAAGGTAGCATGGTACATACTGAATCAACTATAAAATCTTCGGAGGAGGTTTGAGTTCCATGGGCACTCTGATTCCTTGCCCGAGTCGTCTCTCTTGCATGCTCGGGGCTTCTGCGCGTCGATGAGGTAGTAGGAGTCATTCCCCAATGCCTTGCTGATGATAAAGGGGCCTTCCCAAGGGGCCGAGAGCTTGTGCTGGCGGCTATTATTTGGATCGGCGAACTGAGTCTCCCTCTGGAAGGATCTTGAAAGCGACCTTCCGATTGTGGTAGCGGCGTAGAATGTGCTGGTAGATGGCGGACCGGCTAAGTGCTAACAGCCGGCCCTCCTCCAGCAGATCGACGTCGTATTTTCGCGCTTCCTTCGCTTCCACCTCGGTGCATGGTGACGCGAGGTGAGTCAAACTCAATGTCAGTTGGGATGACAGCCTCGACATCATACACGGGCAAGAATGGGGTGAAGTCGGTTGACTTGTTCGAAGTGGTGCGGAGGCTTGATCAGTCGGGGCTTGATGCCGGAGAGGATGAGGCCGTTTGCTCACTCAACAGCGTTTGACTACGAATGGAGCAGCAGAGCGCTAATCGATCGGATGCCTGCGTTAGCATAAAGCAGGCCAAGGCTCCTTTGGCAAAGTTTGTGCCATTATCAGTGATGATGTTGTGCGTACTCCGTACCGAGTGGTGATGTCTGCAATGAATGTCACAACAGTCAGCCCATTCAACTTCTTGATTGGTTTTGCTTCAATCCACTTGGTGAACTTGTCCCCGGCGACAAGCAGATGGGTCATGCCACCGCGTGCTGTCTTGAATGGTCCCACCATATCCAAGCCCCAGACGGCAAAGGGCCATGCTAGGGGAATGGTCTTGAGTGCAGATGCCGGTAGATGTTGCTGCGAGCTGAACTTCTGACACCCTTTGCATTGCTTGACTATATCCTTGGCATTCTCTAGAGCAGTCGACTAGAAGAAACCGTGGCGGAAAGCTTTGGCCACAAGTGATCTGGAAGCCGCGTGGAGGCCGCACTCTCCTTGGTGGATCAGCTTCTACCATGGGCTGGAAGACTCCAGTCACGCTGCGCCTGACGAGCTCTCTGTTTACTATCGTGTAGGCTCCTCCTCGGCGCTGTACTTGCCGGGCCGAGATCTCATCGGCCGGCAGCTCTCAATTCACCAAAAACTTGAGGATAAGCTTTGCCCATGATGGTGCTTGAATATATTCTACTGTCACTACAGCCACTTGCACGAGGGCGGTTGGGCTGGGAGGCGGCGGGTCAGCGTTGATTACCGCTTGCTGCGTGGCTGAAGTCCTCGGGCAGACTGCTGCAGCCCCCGGGCCGGGTGCGACTGCGGCAGTCCCTGAACCGCTTGGTGAAGTCCCCGGGCCGGGTTGTGAAGTCCCCGGGCCGGGTACGACTGCCACAGTCTCTGTGCCGCCTGCTGAGGTCCGTGAGCCGGCTGCTGCAGCCCTAGAGTCGGATCCGACTGCTTCGGGAGGAGCCGGCACAAAGATGGACTCAGATTCCGGGGAAGGCTTGATTGACGGCTTGAGGAGGCGCTGAAGGGAGACACCGGCCGGTATTGCTTGCCAGGTGGAGCCGATTCGTGCCAAGGCATCTGCTTGCTCATTGTCGGCTCTTGGCACATGAAGGAAATCGCACCCCTCAAAGTATCCGCTGAGCTTCTAAACGAAGAAACGGTAGCTTGCCATATTTGCATCCTTGGCGTTGCAGTCGCCAGAAGACTGCTGGACCACCAAGTCGGAGTCACCGTAGCACAGGATCCGGTGGATGCCGATCACTTTGGTCAACCGGATGCCGTGTATTAGTGCTTCGTACTCGGCCACATTGTTGGAGGCGGCAAAGTGGATTTGCAACGTGTATCTGAGCTTGTCGCCTTTGCGAGAGGTGAGGACGATGCCGACTCCCAAGCCGGTGCGCATCTTCGACCCATCAAAGTGCATCCGCCAATGGGTGGAGTCCGCTGGCTGGCGATAGTCTTTAGAGTCTCAGCCAGTCGACAAGGAAGTCGGCCAGTGCTTGGGACTTGATGGCGGTGCGGGGCTGGTACAAGATGGTGTAGGGGGCCAACTCGATGGCCCATTTGGCCACTCGGCCGGATGGAGACAACCGTGATCGGGTGCTCCTGAAAGTATGGCTTCAGCTTCTTGGCGGCAAAGTGCATGTCGTAGCACATCTTCTAGTATTGAGGGTAGTTTTGCTTTGAAGTTGATAGCACCTCGCTCAAATAATACACCGGCCTCTGGACCAGTTGTGCCCTGCCGTCCTCCGGGTGCTCCACCACTACAACTGTGCTGATTGCCCGGCTGGTGGCAGCGATGTAGAGGTACATGGGCTCTTTAGCAGTCGGAGCCGCCAGGACAGGCGGCGTGGTCAACTTCTTTTTCAGCTGGAGAAAAGCTTCATCCGCCTTGTCGTTCCACTTGAAATGAGTGGTCTTCTTCATGAGCTGATACAGGGGAAGAGTCTTCTCGCCCAGCTGACTGATGAACCGGCTGATGGATGCCAAGCAGCCGATGAACTTCTAGACGTCTCGCAGTCGGGTAGGCTTCTCCATCCTCTCGATGGCTTTGATCTTCACAGGGTTGCACTCAATGCCGCTTTCTGAGACCAGGAAGCCAAGGAGTTGGCCGGCTGGTACTCTGAACATGCACTTTTCTAGGTTGAGCTTGATCTGAAATCGGCGCAGATTTTCAAAGGTTTCCTTGAGGTCTTCGAGGAGTGTATTGCGCTTCTCCGTCTTCACCACAATGTCGTCTACGTAGACGTGGGCGTTCTCTGCGAGTTGCTTGAGGAGGCCGCATGCAACAACGAAACGTGGCACGGCATTTCTCAGCCAAATGTCATGGTCGGTGTGAAGGCTCCGAATGGTGTGATGAAAGGCGGTCTTGAGGATCTGCGGGTTCAACTTGATCTGGTGGTATCCTGAGTAGGCATCCAAAAAACTCAACAGCTCGCATCCGGCTATGGAGTCTATCACTTGGTCAATCCCAGGCAAGGCAAATGGATCTTTTGGGCAGGCCTTGTTGAGGCTGGTGTAATCAATGCACATGCACCACTTGTTATTCTTCTTCAGTACAAGGACTGGATTGGCAAGCCATTCTGGGAAGAAAACTTCCATGATCAAGCCGGCTTCCAACAGATGGGCGATCTCTTCTCCAACGATTCTTTTCTTCTCCACCTACAGTCGGCGGAGGGGTTGCTTGACTGGCTTTGCTCTTCTCTAACATGTAGCTTGTGCTCGGCGAAATCCGGCGGAACACCCAGCATGTCCTTGGGGGACCATGCGAAGATATCTCGATTCTCACGGAGGAAATCGACGAGCTCGCTTTCCTATTTGCTTTCAAGGTTTGCACTTATGGCAGCGTGCCTCTCCGGGTGCTCTGGGTCCAACGGTATCTTCTTTGTCTCCTTGGTCGTCTTGAAGGATCCTTCGGCTTCCGACTCCTTGGGGTCGTGGGACATGTCCGGCTGCTTGCCGTCCATTGACGCAACCTAGTCAAGGAGCCGCTTCTCGGCACCGATCACAAGTGTCGGTGTTCTGGGAACGGGGGTCCCCAGACTTGCCTACCTGCGGCCCACCGCGTGGCCAAGCAGCAGGCCGTACGGCCCATCTTCATCAACAAAGCGTCCAAGACCTTCGCGAGGGGCGAAGCCTCGTGAGGCGAATGACGCAAGACCTCCACTGGAGTGGCCTAGCCAGGCAGGCTCACAAGGAGCGGAGATATCAAGGTGGGGCAAACCTCACGAGGCTCTCATGACGTGAGCCATGACGAACGGTGCCAGGCGGGTGCCAGGCGGGCGCCGGTGCGTGCAGCGTCCTTATTTCCTCTTTGGTGTTAAGGAGGCAAGCACAGGCGAAGAGTACCGAGGCATCAGGCAAAGGTTGCCATATTGGTGCAATGAGACCAAGACCAGGAAGACGGCAAGCCGGAGGTCATCGTGGAGCCGAAGACGGCGTCACCCCAATGCTTTTCGCAGGCGAAGACCGCTTTTGTCAGGATAGCTTGTACTAGTTGTCCCCATTCAAATTTGCCCTCCGTTGTTGGCTCCCTTCCCGCTCGATATTTGGGAAGAGGATCAGGGCCTCTATAAATAAGACTAGCCACCACCGTAGAGGTCAGGTTGAACTGAGATAAAACTTACACACCACAAGTTCATACGCACAAGAACACCTCAACCTCAGGAGGCTGTTCATCCCTTGTACTGTTCATCATCAGCCCAAGAGGCAATCCACCACCACCACACTAGAGTAGGGTATTACACCCTGGCAGTGGCCCAAACCCGTATAAACCCGTGTCTTTACGTGTTGTGAGTTAAATGAGAGTTCGTCGCAAGATCTTAGCGAGCTAGGCGTAGATCGGTAGGAGGGAAAGACTTTGCGCGCACCCCAATGTTCGAACCTTAAGGGTTTGCCGGATCCCCACATCCGACATTTTGCGCGCCAGGTAGGGTTGCCCCAGAGCTTCTTCTCCGCCAATAAGCTCTCCGACGTTCACCGGCTACGATGTCTGGCGACCTAAGGGCCGGCTCCGACCGCTGGGCAGCCTGGCCGGCCAGGACGGCGTCGCCTGCCCATGGAGGTCTCGACCCCGCACGCCAAGCGACGCGGGCGCCACCAAGCTCCGCCGGGCACGGACAGCGCGACCAGGCATCATCCATCCTCACCCCGCGGCAAGTATGAGCCGCGGCAAGAGCAGCGAGTCACGCTGCAGCAACAGCGCCGCACTCACGGCGGGAGCAAGCGAACATGCGGGTGGCACTCACGGTGGCAAGGGAGCTGCTGTGATGCATGCTGATGGAGAGCGGCCGGGACACGCTGCTTGAGCGTGTTGCTGAGCTGCTGGACGAAGCGGCGTCGGGAGCACCACCCTTCTGCTATCGACTTCCCCCCAGGCCACTGCAGGGTTGCGCGACAAGCCTCACCACATCTACGCGCCTTCAACTACGCCCGGGAGCTTCGTCAACATCAGCATGGCCAGCGGCGTAGGGGGCTCCAACCCCCCCCCCCCCCCCCCATGCCGCCCTCGACAGGCACGAGCGCAAGCGTCACTCCCCTTGGCCCCGACAGGATGCCATATTATCATCCCCAGGACGCCATCATGGGCGGAGCACCATGGAGCGTGGGGCACCACGGCGAGGTATCCGGGGGTGACGGCCCCGGAAGCCTACATGCCCCGCATGATGGACCAAGAGATGCGCGCAGAAGGCGACATTGGCTCATTCGTTGGAGAAGATTGGGGAGAAGGGGCGCTAGGATCCGAAGCCTTCCAAGAGCCAGCGGAGAACCTAGCGATCACGCCCGATGGCAGCAATTCTGAGGGAACCGCTAGTCTCTCAGAACGAGCTTCACGCTAACCATGGACTACAGATGAACCAGGTTGCTGCGTCGATCGACGGGACCCAGGCATGGCCCCGCTCCAACAAGGAGACGCCGCTGGGGGCCTTGAGAGGGCAGGAGCAGAGCCCCTCCCGCGGTGTGTGACGCTGACGACACTGGAGGTAGGCCCTTCCCGACATGGGACACAGTGGTGTTGGGGAACCGCTGGCGTCCTCTTTCCGTCCTCTGTTTCGTCCTGGTGACCGGTCGGCTCAGAGGAGGTTGAGTGGCGCAAGGCGAGGCACTCGTCTGGCGATATGAAGCAAGGCTGGTACCTGTGAAGAAGGCCCGGTGCCTGTGAAGCTACGCCGCCCGTGACACTCTCACGTAATAATGAGTTGGGGTTGTACTGCGCCCGGAGTCTCGGGGTGCCCGGCCTCGGGCCTGGGGGGCTCCCTCCCACGCCTAGTGGCAGCACTTAGCTCCGTCTTGGTGAGAAGACTTGAAGACCAGAAGACTAGACTAGGTGCGGACTGTGACCTTTGCTTTGGATCTCTCTTCTTGTAGCCTTGCCTTCACGGATTTGGATTTGAGTTGAAGCTGAGTTTTATTGGCCTTGAGAGGCCTTTCTCGTTTGAGCATTTCCTTGCCTTGGATCTCGTTTTATGCAGGGACTCATGCATGCTTTCTTTCTCACGAGCTCCTCATGGGGACTGCTTGTGGCTGCGTCTTTGGCCTTGCTGCAACTGGTGCTCACCTCTCGTAGGGCCCCTTCCGACGGGGCGACGAGCCCCGTAAGGTTCTCAGGAACTCGACCCATCGCAGCCCAGCTCAAAGCTGGCGCTGACTAAGGTAAACCAGGACAGAACACTCGCATCAGGATTCACAAGTTCACGAGGACACAAACTCACATTGCATGGAAAAGTGAAAACTGCAATTTGCTTACATGAGGGGCTCCCCCTCTCAAAATGCTCTTACAAGTTTCCAAGGGCCACACCCGAGTTTGTGCGCAGGAAGAAATAACAGGAGAACAAGGAATCAGCCAGAAATGTCGCTCGCTGCGTCACTCGCAGACGCGTCACTCGCACCGTCATCGTCTTCATCGGCATCATCGCCGCCATCGACGACGCCCCCGTCGCCATCGTCGACCACACCGCCTTCGTCTGTGATGACCACCACCGCATCATCCTCCGAAGCGAAGGCCCTGACCAACGCGTCCACATGGTCCTCGACCCAGCGCGCTAGGTCACCCCGGACAGTCATGGGTACAGGGGTGATGGCAGCGTCAAAGTCAAAGTTGGGGTCGGCATTTAGGAGGTGGCTGAAGACACGAAAGCGCGCTCAAGCAAGCCACGCCCCCTTTCATCCACAAGCCGGCGAGCTCTGGCAGATCAAGCCTCCAGGCGCATCACCACCTCGGTGAAGAAGGTCAGGTGGCTGGCGTAGTCATTTGAGTGAGGGGTCGGCACCTCCGCGTCGCCAGAATGTAGCCCGGTCAGTATTGGCCCTATTCAGGAGATCCCGAAGCATAGGGGCATGCTCGCGCTCCAGCGTCCGACTCTAGAGCACCTCCTCCGTGTTCTGCCTCGCGACGGCTTCTGCGTCATCAACTCGCCTCCGGAGGGAGCACAGCTTAAGCGCGTGGAGAGCCAAATCCGCACTTGTGCCGTGACCAAGAGAAAGCAGCCGGCGTGGCTTCCAGCGCCTCTCGGCCTCGTCAGCACAGGCCTGAGGCAGCGGCCCTGCCCTGCTACTCACGCTGCAGAACCAGAGCTTCAGGTCGTACCCGCCCTCTAGGTCCGCGCGAACCTTGGCCACCCGGCGGTTCACCTCCTCCTCAACTCCAGCCTCGCGAGCCCCTACGGCGTCTTCTGCTTGGGCAACTTGACGCTCCCTTGTCTCCAGTTGCTCGAGCTCGCGGTTGCGCTCCATGGCCTCCAGCACCAGCACCTCCTCACACCTATGGACCTCCTCTTCCTCTGCGGGCGTCCCCCTCAGCGACGCAAGAGCGGCCCTGCCTGCCTCCACCTACTGCTCAAGAGACGCGCTCCAGGCCTGGAGCTCCCAAGTGCGCTTCTCCGCAGCCTCGCGGAGGCGATCAGCCTCGCGGAGGCGATCAGCCTCGCGAGCCTCTTCCAAGGCTCGTGAGCGGGCTTTGTAGGAAACCTTGAGAGACGCCTCAGCCTTCGCGTTCTCAAGGTCACGCTGATATCGGCCGAGGTTGATGGCCACCTTCAGCTTGCGCCGCTCCTCCGCCAGCCGGAGATCTTCAGCCTCAAGACGCGAATCGACACTCGCGAGCTCTCCACCGTGCCGGCTCATCGCGTTCATCGCCTCCTGGAAGAGCTCATGGCGAACCACGCTCCGCCCGCGCTCACACTCGAACGCCCGGCCTTCTTCGTCCTCCACCTCGGGGGCTGCGGGCGAGGCGCCACGCGGCGCGCCACCCCTCGGCAGGGTGTTGCAGGCTGGCGCCGCACCCGACACCAGGCCGTCTTCGCGAGAAGCCCAAGCCTGCTGGGGCTTGCTGCTAGAGGAGGAGCCGAGAATCGAAGCCAACAAGTTGCCGTCAAAGATCAGCGGAGGAGCCTTGGGCATGCCTGCCAAGCTCCACACCAGGCCAAGGGAGAGGGGTGACGAGGCCGCAGGATCAGCGCGCCAGGAAGGCAAGAGTGCCCCTTCAACCAACCCTGCTCCAGGGGCAACCAGCAAACTCAGAGCGCTCGGAGCTGGCGGAAGAGTTAAGGAAGAAGGAGGCCGTTTCTCAGGAGATTCAACAGCCTCAGTGGAAGGAGCCCTGAAAGACTGGCATCAGAAGAAGAAAGCAACACACAGGGAGCCACAGCGGTACAATACTTACACGTCAATGACGATGTACTTCCTCCGCTTCAGCGGTCCGAAGATGTTGCCGCCGCTGGGAGATCCTTTCCTCTTGCGGAGCTCCTCGAAGTCCACGCAAAGACGACCGAAACGCTGGACGTGACGGCCGGTGCGCAGCAGGGCTGAAGAAGAGCTCGGCAGAATATCTTCAGGGGTGCCCGGTTGCGGCGAACAGCCGGGCACCATTTCACCACGACCTCCCGAGGCTCCGAGAGCCTTGGCCTTGGGAGCCGCATGCAACGTATCCTCAGCAACCGACGCCCTAGAAGGGGGGTGGCAAGCTCCTGAGGATGATGCCCCAGGATCACCACTCGGCGCGTGCTCCTCAGCACTCGAGCCGCCGGTCCCCGACTGAGCTCGCCCACCTGCACCGTCACTTGGGGCGAGCCCAGCATCAGGGGCAAGGAAGGGAAACACGACGACGGGGTTCTCGCGAGGCCCCTCCAGGCCGATCGGTCGCGGCCCGCATTCATCAAAGAGAGGCATGTCCTTTACAAATTCATCCTTATTCTTACAGCGGTACAGCAGGCAGCTATTCCCGGGCAGTTCGGCCGGCAGAGTGACACCCTTCAGGACCTTGAGCACTGTCCCCCGTGTCCCAAGGAGGAGCCCAGACTCCTGAAACCTCATGTGGTCCTGGCTGCTGAGTAAGGTCCACATTCGGCGAGAATGGCACTGAAGCAGAGCTACCCGGTGTCGGACGAATTCCTTCACCACCATCGGTGTAGTTACGTCGCGATCCTTCAGCAACTTCAACCTGAGCCAGACGCGAGCAAGGCCGGGGGTCATGAGCCGCTGATGGCCCCAGCCGGGGTTAGGAACAGCGGGCCCCGACGGAGCCTGAAGCAGAGGACTGAGCACATTGGCATCAACAAACACCCATCGTATCCGGAAGTCGCTCGTGGATGGAGGAAGCTCGAAATCGATCCCCTCGCCTGCCGTCGCAGCCACAGCCTGGAAGCTCACGCACTCCGAGCACTGCTGAGGGTTGACCATATGCAACGAGAAGAAGTGGCGGAGAAGAGCCACTGAAGGAGCGATGCCCACCATGGCTTCGCACACGAAGACAAAGACGCCAAGAAGAGTCACAGACTGAGGGTCGAGATGCAGCATGTGGATCTGATAATGCTCAAGCACAACATTGAAGAAGGCGGAGAAGGGAGGAATCAGGCCAGCCCAGAGGGCATCTATGAAGATTGGGATCTCGGTGGCCGTTTGGGTCGTGCGAGTGCGAGACGCGGGCCAAGCCACCATCTCCCCCCACTCGTTGAAGCTGGAAGCAAGCATTGGGCGCACATTGTCCATGGCTTCGTCATCAAGCACCCGAGACCGGCGGCGCCAAGCGCTGGAGGACAGGAGGCGAATCGAAGAGGCAAGGACTCTTCCCCTTCTCAGCATGCTTAGGCGCCATGGCTATGGAGCAGGCAGAGTGCGAGTCAGATTGGAGAAGAGAAGCAGAGTCACAAGGAAGCAGAGGAATTGGGGAAGCAACGCGCAGGAGGTGGAGGAATAAGCGTGTAGGCGCGGGGCGCTATAGCGAATGGATTCAAAGGCAGCATGGGGAAGCGGAGACGCCCACGTCCAATCAACCGCCACACGTCGACCGAGGCCGCAGACTTTTGGGGCCCGCGGTGCTCTGAACTTGACCCTTGGCTTCGCCACGAAGCCAAGCACGTGCGCACCTTGGGCCCGGGGGCTACTGTCGGCATTCTGGCAACTGGGGTCCCCAGACTTGCCTGCCTATGGCCCACCGCGTGGCCAAGCAGCAGGCCGTACGGCCCATCTGCATGAACAAAGCGACCAAGACCTTCGCGAGGGGCCAAGCCTCACGAGGCGGACGACGCAAAACCTTCTCTGGAGTGGCCTAGCCAGGCAGGCTCACGAGGAGCGGAGATATCAAGGCAGGGCAAACCTCATGAGGCTCTTGTGACATGAGCCATGACGAACGGTGCCAGGCGGGTGCCAGGCGGGCGCCGGTGCACGCAGCGTCCTTATTTCCTCTTTGGTGTTAAGGAGGCAAGCACAGGCGAAGAGTACCAAGGCATTAGGCAAAGGTTGCCATATTGGTGCAAGGAGACCAAGACCAGGAAGACGGCAAGGCGGAGGTCATCGTGGGGCCCAAGACGGCGTCACCCCAATGCTTTTCGCTGGCGAAGACCGCTTTTGTTAGGATAGCTTGTACTAGCTGTCCCCCTTCAAATTTGCCTGCCTTTGTTGGCTCCCTTCCCGCTCGATATTTGGGAAGAGCACCAGTTCCTCTATAAATAGTACTAGCCACCACCATAGAGGGCAGGTTGAATTGAGATAAAACCCACACACCACAAGTTCATACACACAAGAACACCTCAACCTCAGGAGCTGTTCTTCCCTTGCACTGTTCATCATCAGCCCAAGAGGCAATCCACAACCACCACACTGGAGTAGGGTATTACACCACAACGGTGGCCCGAACCAGTATAAACCCCGTGTCTTTCTGTGTTGTGAGTTCGTCGAGTTCGTCCGCAAGATCTTAGCGAGCTAGAGCATAGATCGGTAGGAGGGAAAGACTTCGCACACCCCAGTGTTCGAACCTTAAGGGTTTGCCGGAACCCCATGTCCAACAACAAGGGACTCGGCCAGCCGGCTGCTACCGGCCGCATAGTTGGACGACTTTTGGTAATCTCCAGAGATGGTAATGACTCCCTTGGCGCTCGGCATCTTCATCTTGAGATAGGAATAGTGTGGCACCGCCATGAACTTGGCCAAAACAGGTCGGCCAAGAAGTGCGTTGTACGGGCTTTCCAGGTCAACTACCTCAAACCAGATGGGCTCTCGGTGGAAATGATCTTTGTCTCCGAAGAGGACATCTATCTTGTTCTTGCCGATTGGTGAGTGAGAAAGGCCAGGAACTATGCCATGGAAAACAGTCCGACTGGGCAGGAGGTGCTTGGGTTTGATCTTCAACTTCTCCGTGGTGTCACGATACAGGATGTTGATGCTGCTGCCGCCATCTATCAGGATTCGGGAGAAACGAGCAGCTCGCCTCTCCGTAGCAAAGGTTGCATCCACCACCAAAGCGTAAGAACCCGGAGAAGGCATTACTTCCGGGTGGTCAGCTTGGCTCCAACTGATTGGCTTCTCTAACCAGTGCATGAACTCTGGGGCTTTAGAGGCTACGACATTCACCTGTCAGGATTATTGATGCTGGCTGCGCCTGTCATCAACCTGGCTGGTGAAGACAACATAGGCTCCATGCTCTTCAGGGAATTCATCTTGAATGGCTCCGACTGCTGGGCGGGCCGCCGCTGCTGAGGAGGCGGGGGCGGCTCGCCAGTAGGCGGTTGGGGTAGCAGTCCTTTGCCCTTGGAGATTCGCGTGAGCCAGTGACACTTCTGAGTGGTGTGGTTGGATGGCTTCGTGCCGCTGCGGAATTTGCAGGGAGCATCGAGGGTTTGCTCATAGGAGAAGGCGGGCAGCCAATTCAACTTGCCACCTCTCTAACGCTTGGGCGGGGGCTGCCCTTCTGGCTGCTGATCTTCAACTGTCGCCACTTGCCGGCTGGTGGAAGCCGGCATCGGGGCTTTGCGCTTATTGTCGTTCTGCTCTTGTAACACTCATATTCATCAAGATCAATCAAGCAGGAAGTAGGGTATTACCTCCATAGAGAGGGCCCGTACCTGGGTAAACTTTGTGTCCCCCGTCTCCTGCAACCATCGACCTTAGACGCACAGTTCGGGACCCCCTACCTGAGATCCGCCGGTTTTGACACCGACATTGGTGCTTTCATTGAGAGTTCCACTGTGCCGTCGAAGAAAGGTTCGATGGCCCCTTCGATCATCCATAGTGACGTTGTCCAGGGAGAAACCTTCCTCCCCGGACAGACCTTCGTGTTTGGAGGCTTCTTACCGCAGGCCAACTCGCTTGGCCATCTGGAGCAGATCGATAGTTATGCCCCTGGCCATCAGGTCAGATTCGGAAGCTTGAACTACGTCGTGGACACCCGCGGAGACTTGATCTTCGACGGATTTTAGACTGCGACGATCTCTCCCTGTCGGTGTCAAAACCGGTGGATCTTGGGTAGGGGGTCCCGAACTGTGCTTCTAGGCGGATGGTAACAGGAGACAAGGGACACGATGTTTTTACACAGGTTCGGGCCCTCTCGATGGAGGTAATACCCTACTCCTGCTTGATTAATATTGATGATATGGGTAGTACAAGAGTAGATCTACCACGAGATCAAGGAGGCTAAACCCTAGAAGCTAGCCTATGGTATGATTGTTGTTCGTCCTATGGACTAAAACCCTCCGGTTTATATAGACACCGGATAGGTTAGGGTTACACAGAGTCGGTTACAATGGTAGGAGATCTAAAAATCCGTATCGCCAAGCTTGCCTTCCACGCCAAGGAAAGTCCCATCCGGACACGGGACGAAGTCTTCAATCTTGTATCTTCATAGTCTTGGAGTCCGGCCGTGATGATAGTTCGCTATCTGGACACCCCTAGTCGAGGACTCCTCGGTAGTCCCTGAACCAGGCTTCAATGACGATGAGTCCGGCGGCATATTGTCTTGACATTGCAAGGCGGGTTCCTCCTCGAATACTTCATAGAAGGTTTTGAATACAAGGATAGTGTCGGCTCGCAAAACAAGTTCCACATACCACCGTAGAGAATAACTTTTGCGCAGATCTGCTGGCGTATTCAGTGGCGTGACATCACACCATGGCTAGGCCTTCACATGAATCATTTTTTACTGTTCCACCTCAAGCGCGTTTAGCGGCGGTTTCCTTAGCACGTCTTATCAAAGCATAGATCGTGCCCCCTTATTCAGGATTCTCATCAATATGGACGTGGGTAACCCAACCGTGCCCGTTGGCACGCCTCCTCTATCAAAGCGAGTCCTAATCGACCACGGGAGGGCTCTTGGTATTCAACCTCTTTATAATGAGACCAAGGCCCTCTTCTTTTACACCCTCCATCGAGTTAGCCTCGCTTGAGTTCTAACACCCAAAGCTTCAGATTTAGGCGCCGGACCTTGACGATGTCCGGCTCCGACCAGCACTGACCAATGGATGTCTTCTTCCGTCACGAGAAGAAGATGTGATAAAGCTGCGAGGCGCCGGTATCTAACTGGCGAGGTTTCGCATAGGCTGCCTGCTCGGGGCAGGTCATTCCCACTCCGAGCCCGGCGAGGCGTGGTGTTCGTGTCTCACTTCCTTGGGGTTTAGGCTTCCAGCGGATCCCTTTGTCTTGAGGGCTCATGTTTTATTATGGGCTGGATTTCCATGACTTGAATCCGAGTCCATCCTCCATATCTCGTCATTCATTGTCGTATGTGAGGCCTTCCTCCATATTACCCCTCACTTTGGATTATGGCTCAAGACCTTCAAGGTGGAGCCAAAGATGATCGAGGGTAACAAGCGAAGTGCGGAGGGCGGTCATAAGCAAGTGTGCTGATGCTCCGTGGCCGAGGGCTCTTTTCAAGAGGAGCTTGGTTTGTGCAGGGGTGGTTTTATATCACCACTCCCGGGGGCACCAAATGGGTGGCGCTTGCCTTCCCCTCGGGTCCTCCACAGCGGTGGCATCATGGGTCAACAAGGGGCTCGACTGGGGGTCGTCCAAGGACGTTCCTTTGTTGCAGGATCTTATTCGAGACCTCCAAGAAAGAGAGATCAATCTGGTTGCGTGGCGCAGGTTATGTTGATTGGCGCCTTCGCCCTGCAAGCGTCGCCCCCTCCGCTTTGTGGGAATTTAATCCGGAGGACCATGAGCTCTCCAAAATTTTATGGAGTGCGACGCCCGTGGAGATATATAAACTGTTCTTGGATCACAAGAGAAGTGTCCGGACCTGGCCGAGGACGCAGGACTAAGCTGCAATCGCCTGAGATACTCAAGTAAGTAGTCCTGTACCGGACAGGCTGTTCATTCATTTATCATATACATGCCATTTAAAGTCGTTTCTTGAACAGGAGTGGATAGCCAAGGCAAAGTTAATAAGGTGTCGGCTCCCTCGAGAGAACATGCGGATCCCATGCTGGCCAAGATGTTGAAGGCAGCGCCTTTTAAAAGAAGCGAGGGGGCGGAAGCAACTGCCTCCATGAAGGAGGCCTTTGAGGAGGAGGATCAAAGTCCCACCTCCAAGGAGAGAAGAGGACGCTTGGGGAAGATCCGGAGGTCAAGGCCTCAAGAGGGAAAGAAATCTTCGTCGGAGAGTCCAGCGCTGGGAAGTACCCCAGCCGCACTTGTTTCCCCAAGGAGATCAGCCTCTCAGTGAGCCGTAAGTAAAAGGAAGGGGTTTTATAAGTAAGGAACATCCTGTATATATTTAGAAGATAACGAAATTGTACCTTGTAGTTCGGATCTCAGCCCTTCTCGTGAGCTCGTCTTGGGGATCTTCTTCGGAGATGATGGAAGCCAACGCCTCCACCTGTCGCACCCTCATGCGAGGCGGGCGCCTGAGGTGTCGTCGCGGAGGTTCCCAGTCGGCGGGGCGGATGGTCGGCGCCAAGTGGTGTGCGGTCGGAGGCTGAAGGATCTGCTCGGGCGGCGGCTATCTCGGAGGATCACCGTGTGGTAATGGTTATGGTGATTGAAGAATTGCATCCATGAGCGCGGATTGCATAAGCCGTCGAAGCTTCTTGGCGGGGTTTGAAATGCATAAAAATGATGTACCTTCGGCGAGTTATGCATATAGAATCGCCTGTATAGATAGTAGCCCACGACACTCGGTATGTTGTCAAAATTGACAGCGTGCGAGGATCAAATCTCAGTTATAACATATCGCCGCTCCTAAATAGGTGGCGGAGCATCCGTGCCAGCCGGACTGATGAATATGCCGAACTAAAGCGGCAACAGCGAGGCGGATCACGGACATCGTGCTGGTCAATAAGCGGTTTGACGAGTCACAAGGTATACGACTTCTCGTGGACACCTGGTAAGGGAGCTTGGCGCCCATGCCTTACTACTTGTATGCTTAATGCAGATGGTGCCGCTGCTGTGGAGGAGCTGCGGCGGAACTTCGCCAGCGAAAGAGCAAGCCAGAAATAATGTCTGCGCTTTAAGGCGGCGAAGAGCTAAAAGCGAGCGGGCTGCTCACTGCCGAAGCAAAGAGGAAATGGCGATATGGCGGAAAGTTGAAGAATACTACCGACCGCTGCGAGATTCTTGAAAAAGAGCGTCAAGTAGAGCAAGAGGGCCTGAAAAGGCCGCCCCGAATCAAGGATGCCGTTCCGCTTTGAGAGCTGCCAAGGAGGAGCTGAGTCGGGCGGGGCTATTGCGGCTGGAAAACCGTTTACGCTGCGGAGAAATATCTGGATCAAAGTATGCTAAGTTGGACAAGTTGTGGAGTTTGGAGGATGCTTATCTGGACTTATCGGCGAGCGCTGCGGACGCGATTGAGCACTTCCGAGGCCAGAAGGGGCACATAAGGGAAGAGCTATATTGGTCGCAATTCCATAGTCCGGAGCGTCCTCTTCCGTTGACCGATCGGTTGGCCGAATGGGCTGAGCTGAATCGATTATCCGGACTTGCCATGAAGCATGTCATGACTCATTTGTGGCCAGGCGGACCCCAGCCGAAGAGTTATTTTGGTTTAGTGTAGCAGTTCCTTGATGCGGTACAGCGTATCGGCGCAATAAAGCGGTCGGCGTGTATTGAGGGAGCGGATGGCTCGGCCCGTGTCAAGACATCTTGGCGGAGATGAAGGCCACCGACGTTGCATCCCAAGATTGGACGAAGCCAGAGTACACGCGAGCACTATTTTGAGGAAGTCTGCGAGGCGCTCGTTTAATAGAGCCGCAGTGCTCGAAGGATATTATGTTTAAATGACATGTATGATTTGTGAAAACAATGTTTCAATATAATATAAGAGCTTTTTATACTTGTGCGTTCAAGTAGTAAACTACTCCTTGTGCGGCCGTTGATGTATATGTATATATAACTTTGAAGATGGCAGTCCTTGGCTTATTTACGCTTTTATAGTGCGGGGTGTTTAAAGAAAGCGCTTTTTCACATAATCCAACGTCTTGGTCCTGTTAAGGAGGTGGTAGCGTAGCAAACTAGGCAACCGCACTATAATGCTTTATCACTTTCACTTAGCCATAGGAGTTCGAGGTGGGGCTACTATATAGCCCACAGGGCACCGCACTCTCCCGAATTCGAAGTGCGTATATGCTGACCAAAAAGCGGTCCCGTTAATCGGAGAATTCTAAACATTCGGTGAGTCATCAGTGGTTGACCAGTCTCTCGCTATATCATGACGGTCAGTTTCGGCTTTCTCTCTTGAGGTGCTCGCCCGGCGAACGAGAACTGTCGCAGTAGTTCTCCACAGTGCAGCGTTAGCCGATAGAGCGGGCGTAAGGCAGCAAAACACAGGAGCCGGGCAAACCCAACATTTGACCAAAGACATGATTCGAGCTGATGCATATAAGGCCTAACTCGAGGCGCGAATACTCCCTAAGGTATTCGGTCTTTATAAAAGCAGGCAGAATAATGCCCTAAGCCCTGGTGTCCAGTGCAGCATAAAAATTCTGATGCGGCCAATGCCAAAGCGCCAGCCTCCTCCTCGGTTATAGTAGAAACCGGGATGTATATCAACAAGAGGCGATAAAAAAGTTTTACGCGGGTCTTAATCTAAAAGAATCCTTACAGCGGGTCCCTCTGCGTCTGCGCTGTGTCTCCGTTGTGCGTATCCTGGGCGGGTGTAGTACGTTGTTCACCTATAAAGAGAGGAACTTAGTTTAAAAGAAAAAGATCGTGCAAAAGATGTACTTTATATTAAATAAACGATGCGATTGAAGAAGTGAATAAAATTGAGCTTTATTGTCTCTTGTTGTACATGCATGCAGCCCTTGTATGGGGGTATGCTGCTAGTAAGCGCCGGACTCGTCTAGCCGTGTCCGGGGTTTGAATGACCTATTAGGGTTCTTTGACTAAGCGGGGCGGATAGGTGTGGGGCTGTCAAGGCAGTCTCACGTTCTTCCGTGCTCGAGTAACACTTAATACTCCCTTTTAATGAGATGATGCCGCGTGGACGGGCATTTTAAGTGTTAGAGATGCATAATGTGGTATTGCGTTAAAGCGGTGAAAGCTTAGCGTCCCAATAGCGCTTGATGGCTACTTTTAAATGGGCGACATGGAAGACTAACTTTTTGCGGAAGTTGTTGGATGAACCAAACACAACTTCTAGCAGTGAGGAGCCCGTACAATGGGCATATGGGCCTGGCATTACCCCTTTAAAGGAGGTGTTGCTATGGCGAATTTTGGTTGGGTCTATCCCCATCCTGCGGATTGTGTCACGATATATCGGGTTTATGTCCTTGCCGCCATCCATGAGGACTTGTGTAAATTGGAATCCATTGATTATAGGATCCAATATCAAGGCAGTCCATCCTGCGTTCGGATACTTTGGAGTAGTCGATGGTTGAAGGTGATTGGTTTTGACAACCGGTGTTGGTACTCCGCCAGAGTAGTATGTCTTGTGTGGCGTCTTAATGGGCGCCGCTCTGTTTTTCCTTTATCACGTGAAGTGAGTTTACTGTTTTAACCTCTTGTGGGAAATTCTTTTGTTTTCCGGTGCTCTGCTTGTGGGGTTCGTCACCATCCTCGCTTGGTGTGTCGGGCCCGTTGTGTTCGGCGTTGAATCTGCCGGACTGTTTGAAGACCCAGCAATCTCTGTGGGTATGGTTTGCAGGCCTCCCGAGAATCTTGTGGATTTGACATATCTTGTCCAAGATTTTGTTTAAGTTGGATAGCTCATCGCTATTGTCCTTAAGGGCAGTTTTTATTGTTTTGCCGTGAGCTTTTGAATCCGGCGTTATTGCCGCGCTCTTTGGACCGTTCCCTTTAATCCGGCTTTGGTCCTTGTTGCGCCATGGTTTCCCATTTCCATCCTTGACTTGGATGTACTTGGGTCGCTGGTGCTGCATCTTCTAGCCAGCTATCCTCTCAGCGCAACAGCGGGTCATGAAACTTATTAATGCAGCCATGGTTCTCGGCTTCTCTTGGCGAGGTGTCAGTGAACCATTAAGTCTCGGACGTTGTGTTTGAAAGCTGCTAAGGCTTGGCGTCCGGACAGTCCACTATTTGGTTCTTTTGGTGAGAACCTGTTCGAAATTTGCGGGCTGACTCTCCGGGTTGTTGAGTTATATGACTTAAATAAATGCGCATCCGGAGGGCGGACATAAGTCCCTTGAAAATTTGCCCAAAAAGCATCCTCGAGCTCTTCCCAACTTCAATGGTATTTTCGGGGAGGCCTTTGAGCCAATGCCGGGCTGGCCCTTTGAGCTTGAGGGGTAAGTATTTTATGGCGTGGATATCATCTCCTCTAGCCATGTGTATGTTGAGAATGTAGTCCTCAATCCAGACTCCAGGGTCTGTTGTTTCATCGTATGCCTCTATGTTTACGGGTTTGAATCCCGCTGTGAATTCGTGATCCAGCACCTCATCGGTGAAACACAGTGGGTGTGCGGCACCCCTATATTTGGGTGTGCCGTGATGTTCGGATGTTTGGCGTGTTGCATTGCTTTGAAAAGCTTGCTTTCTCGGCCCATAGATGGACCTTACTGGGCCAAACTTTTGATGTGAATCCTTATGCGGATCACGTACCGGCTTGTGTGCGGCGCCATTTGCCGCTCTCTTTTTGCCATGGGTTCATCCATCCGACCGGGTGGCCTTCTTATTTTTTGATTGTGGGGGCTCTGTGGCCTCCTCATCAAATTCGGGCAGTAGTTTTCTCTTTGGGTAGCTCTTTGTTCGGCGACTTTCGCCGTATTTGTCTGCGGTGTTGAATACTCTGCTCCATCTGATTCTGAGTGCATCTTCCGCTCTTTTGAGCTTCGCTACCTTTTTCAGGCTACTGTGATGGCGGCGAGCCTTTTGTGGAGGTTATTTTTCTCCAACAATTTGTCCGGCATGAGATTGTCCGGACTGTTGTCTTCGCCGGGACGGGTTGTTTATCAAGTTGTCTTGTTGGACGATTGCTCGATAAGCGTGTTAAATGTCCACGGTTCGCCTCTGCTCTATGGCTGGGTCTTTGTTGTGAGGACTTGGTTCGGCGTTCGTTGCCGTTTTGACTGCTTTTCAAAGGATTTATCCTTCGTAGCATCCGTTGTTCCTCGTCTTCATTTCCTTTAGGTGTATCCACCATGTATACATCATGGGATGAGGTGGTTGTCCAGCATCAATAAGCGCTGGTTCATTGTTGTCTCCTACATAAATCGTCCATACCGTCGATGTCTTGAATCGAAATCGAGCACGTCGTGTAAGCTTTCGACAATGGCTCTGAAGTGGGTGGTGGGTGGGCGTTGAATTTCTTCGTCGTCCGCATCCCAACCTTCTGACCGTAGTCGGCCATGGATCTCCAAATAAAGAGACTTTAGTGAATTCAGGATGTCGCCAAAGGCGAGTCTTTGAAAACGTCATGGCGATGAACTCCATGACCGGCACCCGATCGGATTCGATTGGCGGCGGCGGAGGTTAGTCCGGAGTGGAGTCCGACACCCTTGAGTCAAGGTCTTCGCATAGGACAGGGATGGAGTTCGGCTCAACCGCCGTAGAGATCGTAGCCCCGTGGCGTCCAACCACTCGTCCTCGATCGAATTCGGCTCCGGATTAAGGGTCGGGCGGATCTTTGAGTGCGACCTCGAGGGCCTTTGTTCGTGGCGAGCTAGATCATACCCATCGAGATAGTGCGGCACGCTGGTGTGGTACCGAATCCGTTGAATATCAAGTCTCTGCGGACATCGGCCGTATAGTTCAAACTTCAAATCTAACCGATGGCCAGGGCGTAGCTTTCGATCAGCTCGGATGGCCAGCGAATTGCCCTTGATGCCAAGCCGCGAATCTGAAGATCTGTCCAGGAGAAAAGTCTCACCCTGGACCGCGTCGTTGTTGATGATCGAAGGAGCCATCGGGCCTGCTCGGTGGCGACAGGAGGAACTCTCAATGAAAGCACCAATGTCGGTGTCAAAACCGGCGGATCTCGGGTAGGGGTCCCGACTGTGCGTCTAGGCGGATGGTAACGGGAGACAAGGGACACGATGTTTTACCCAGGTCGGGCCCTCTCGATGGAGGTAATACCCTACTCCTGCTTGATTAATATTGATGATATGGGTAGTACAAGAGTAGATCTACCATGAGATCAAGGAGGCTAAACCCTAGAAGCTAGCCTATGGTATGATCGCTGTTCGTCCTACGGACTAAAACCCTCCGGTTTATATAGACACCGGAGAGGTTAGGGTTACACAGAGTCGGTTACAATGGTAGGAGATCTACATATCCGTATCGCCAAGCTTGCCTTCCACGCCAAGGAAAGTCCCATCCGGACATGGGACGAAGTCTTCAATCCTGTATCTTCATAGTCTTGGAGTCCGGCCGTGATGATAGTTCGGCTATCCGGACACCCCCTAGTCCAGGACTCCCTCACTCCCCCTCGTTCCGATGAACATGACTTAGATCTGTCATCTGGTCGCATCCAGGAGATGGTTCCTGTTGCTACAACGGCCTTAAAGCCGTAGCAGATCATGCCATCCGAGGCCACAGAGTCCGCGGCGTTGGAGCCGAACACAGACTCGACACCCGACAATATTTGCGTCAACGAAACTCCGGACTCATCTCCGGCTATAAGTTCCGGACCATGTACGCCGGCGGACACCGAGCTGGATCGGTTATCAATTATTGAATTCAGCGCTGCAGACATCTTCCAGCACTAACCTTTGGGTGATGTGCTAAACTCTTTAAAGAATTTGTCCTTGGAGAAGGACTCTCAGCCGAACTATGTTCGGTTCGAGCAAGAAGCTGATGATGGAGAATTTTGCTTCCCACCCGCCACCCACTTCATGCCACTGTCAATGACTTAACCGACGTGCTTGACTATGGCTCCGAACACATCGACGGTATGGACGACGATGCCGACAAGGAGCAAGGAGAAGACCCTCCATTCACTGGACGTTGGACGGCCACCTCTTCGTACGATGTGTACAGGGTTGACACACCTAAAAAAGCTAGCGACGATGACAAAGAAGATCCAGTTGCAAATAAACCTTCTGAGACACAGTCCAAGCGTCGGTGCCCTAAACGCATTTCTAAGCCTTGCCGCTCAAAAGATGGCAACACTGGCACCGGAGAAAATAGTACTCCGGGCTACGCCGAAAACAATGAAGACCTTGTTGGAGCTATATCCGAACAGGAGGAACAAGACAACGGGCAAGTTAACCCTGGTAAACAGACCATCCCAATGACCCGGATGACGACATTTATCGTCCAGTCACCGAGGATGAGGAGAGCCTTGGCATCAAGGATTTCATCGTGCTTGAGGCACCCCTCGAGCAGGAGTGCTTCAAGCGCCAGCTAATAGCTACTGCAAGAAGCCTGAAGAAAAAGCAGCAGCAGCAGCTCCAAGCCAATCAAGACCTACTCATTGACAGATGCACCGATGTCCTGGCAGCCGAAGAATACGGCCTCAAGCGCCCAGCCAAAAGTTACCCGAAGCGCAGACTGCTACCTCAGTTCGATGAGGAGGCACCAGATCCCATACCTCCCTCGCGCAATGTGGAACAACCACCGCGTGGTCGGGACAGTGTGGCGGACCGACCACCCCGCGGTCAGGACAAAATGGCAGCTCATGCCTAACAGCAGAACGCCCCACCGCCCCGCAAAAACAGAGACAAAACAGCTCGGGACTATACATACGACCTTCGGCAGGAACTGGACGGTAGAGCAGGACACACCAGATCAATCTACGGATCGTGAGCACGCTTTCTGACTTGGGATGACGGCTACCTATTCGGACGTGACAAACCTAGTCATGGCCGGGCCGATAACTGCAGACGGACTTCATCGAACGTACGCCGTGACGCGGCCCGATATAGAGGCGTCGCACACCCTCTCTACTTCACAGATGAAGTACTGGATCACGAATTCCCCTAGGGGTTCAAGCCCATCAATATCGAATCATACGACAGAACAACCGATCCCGCAGTATGGATCGAAGATTTTATTCTCCACATACATATGGCTCGAGGAGATGACCTCCACGCTATCAAATACCTCCCACTAAAATTAAAAGGGCCAGCTAGACACTGGCTAAATAGCCTGCCTGAAAGTTCCATCGGCAGTTCGGAGGACTTGGAAGAAGCTTTTCTTTACAACTTCCATGGCATTTATGTCCGGCCACCACACGCCGATGACTTAAGTCATATAGTTCAACAACCTGGAGAATCAACCAGAAAATTCTGGACTAGGTTCCTAACTGAAAGTGCGTTATATCGACTAGAGGGGGGCTGAATAGGCGATTTTTATGAATTCTTCACTGAGGAATTTGCCGGTGAGGAAATTCCTTAGCGAAGAACTACTTGTAGTGGAATAAGTACTCAGATGTAAGCATAACAGAATACAGGCATGGTCATCATGATGAAATGAAGACAAGCACAGAGTACATAAAGCGTAATCATAGGATAACACAAGATGAAGACAAACAGATTGAAGAAATTGAACTAAGGAAATTGAGAAAGTCTTCAGTCAAAGTCTTCAAACACAGATATGATGAAGCACTTAACACAGTAATGAGGAAATGAAAGAGTTGAGGAAATAGAACCAGTAAGCTTGGTGAAGACAATGATTTGGTAGAACAGTTCCAACTGCTGTCTCAGTTGTACGTCTGGTTGGAGCGGCTAAGTATTTAAACTCGAGGACACACAGTCTCGGACACCCAGTCCTGAGAACGCAGCTCAGGACACCAAGTCCTCACCGAATTCTCCTTGAACTAAGGTCACACATACCTTGTCCAATCACTCATGGTAAATCTTCAGGCGACTTCCAAACCTTCACAACCTTTGTCACACGGCGATCCACAGTTCCTCTTGGATGCTCTAGACCATGACGCCTAATCGTCTGGAAGAAGCATAGTCTTCAAAGGTAACAAGCGTCGGATCGACGCAGGATCAATCTCTTCAGTGATGCTCAATCACTTTGGGTTTGTAGGTGTTTAGGTTTGGGTTTTCCTCACTTGATGATTTTCGCTCAAAGTCCTCGGAGGATGGGATGCTATCAATTGACAAGTGTCAGTTTCTCTCGGAGCAGCCAACCAGCTAGTGGTTGTAGGGGGCGGCTAGTTATAGCCTAGGGAGCAGCCCGACATGATAAGACATAAATGCCTTTCAATGATATGACCGTTAGGTGGATAAGATATTTTGAGACAGCTGGCGCATAGCACAGCAACGGTTGGAAATTTGAGGTTCAAATTCCTCAGGGCTATCATGTTCCTCATTGTGTAGGCAATCCGCCTTTGGCGAATTCCTAATTCCTCGGTCAGAACAAATTCCTCGACGGAAGAACTTCGTCTCTGTCATAAGAAATTGCTGAATCGTATGAGATTTCCAATGGCTTCACTCGAAGGATTGGTAGGTGTAGGATTTTGAGTTGAGCATCACATGGAAATTTTTCCTTAGTATTTCCTCGACCCCCTTTAACAGTAAGGTGTTTCCTATGACTCAAGAAAGAGAAAACTAAACTACGAAAACAAAAGTCTTCACACTTCATGTTCCTCAAATGAATACCAAGTCTTCAAGGTCACACCAATTTCTTCACTTTCAAAGTCTTCAGAAAGCCTTCAGAATACCAAAGTCTTCAGTCGAAGAACTTCATTTTTAGGGGTCGACTTTCTCTGTAAATATCGAACTCCGCATAGACTTATAGACCTATGTACACTCATAAACACATTAGACCCTTAACCTATAAGTCTTCAATATACCAAAATCACTAAGGGGCACTAGATGCACTTACAATCTCCCCTTTTCGGTGATTGATGACAATATAGGTTAAGTTTTCAATGGGGATAAACATATGAAGTTTAAATACTGATATTGAGGAATTTGATTGCAAGATATAGAAGAACTCCCCATGAAGATGTGCATAGTGAGGAATTTTCTTTTGAGCCAATGCACACATGAAGAGTTGAATCATGGAGATTTCCCCTTATATCTTGTAATTCATACACGCATTTGACATATAATATGAAGAATTTGAAATGCATGATGAAATATGGTGACTGACGTAATTCAACATGCGTGTATTAACATATAACGAGGAATAAGCATGCAGAAGAACACATCAAAAGTATCAGAGCACCATCGGGTTTAAGATTACAACTCGATCCAATAAAGTTTCAGAAGAGCGAGAGTTGTAACTTAGCAAAAAAACGCCCATATAATAGACCCGCTTGAAGACTAACTCAAATTTCTCCCCTTTGTCATCGAATGACCAAAAGGATCGAAAGTGAGGACTAACGCCCCTGAAGAATATCAAGTTGATGGAGGAGCACCAGCATTGTCGGGGTCGTTTGTCGTAGTAGGGCCTGCCGCAGTGTCGTCCAAGTCTTCATGTTCATCAGTGTCACGCGATGAAGAATAGGAGCTGGCCACCAAGGAAGGAACCTTGACCTTCTTGTATTTCTTCGGTGGAGGTGATGACCAGTCAAATTCATCCTTGAGAAACATATTCTTCGATATCTAGCTCACACACCAACACTAGGATTATGGTACCCCAAAGGGCTCTGCTTTTGATCTCATTGGATATTCTGACTCTGACTATGCTGGTGATCGTGTGGACCGCAAGTCAACATCTGGTACTTGTCATTTCCTCGGACGATCTTTGGTCTGTTGGTCCTCGAAGAAACAGAAATGCATATAACTGTCTACTGTGGAAGCTGAGTACATTGCTGCTGGTTCTTGCTGTGCTCAATTGCTGTGGATGAAGAAAACTCTCAGGGATAGCATCCACTTCAATTTCTTCATCAATCTGCTCTGACGAAGCAGCAGAATGATTTTCTTCATCAGATCCGCTAGGGATCACATATTCTTCACCAAAAGGAACATGGTCCTTTGATGGCATGGTTGAGATCGGAACAACATCAATTGGGTTTGCAAAGGAACTTGTTAGTGGCTTCATTTTCTATGGAGCTGAGGAATCTGAAGCTGATCATGCTTTCCTTTTCTTCACAGCTGCACGCTCTGTAGCCTTGGTCTTCTTCACATCTAATGCAGATGGAAGGATTGGAGTTGGTGTAGGCGCAGGAGGAGCAGAGGAATCTGGTTGATTTTCTTGAGCTGGCGATGCAGATTGCCTGACTTCTTTATTTTCTTGAGCGCACCACTAGTGGATGCCCTGGCAGTTTCTTCGGTGGTGGAATGCGGTCATCAGCCCTGGAACTAACATTTTCTTCATTGATCTGAAAGTCATCGTGATCTTGGCATGTTCTTCGATTTCTTTGAGCGAAGCTTCAGCTGAGGAATTTCTGTTCTTGTGGAGCTGCAACATTGGAGGTGAATTGCTCAGTCAGTTTAACAAATCTGACTTTGGCACCTTGCCAATCAGCATAGTAGGCATTGAAGTTATTGCTAAGGGCTTTGATTTCAGACTGGATTTTGATAAGCTCATCAGTTGTCATAGAGACAATGTTGGTCTTCAAAAACTTTTCTTTCCTGTACTGTGCTTTCTTGATTTGCCTGGCCTTCTCAAATTTCCATTTTTCTTCAGAGATGAAATGGGTCAACATGTGACTTTGGCCAGGAGTCAAATGGAAATCAGGCATAGGAGTGTCTGGATCCTTGTGCCAGAGATCAATATAATCGAGGATCAACTTAGGATCCAATAGCAGTGGCACATTGGTGCCTTTGGCTCTAGCGGCCCTAACTTTCCTGTCTCTGATGATTTCAGCAAGTTCATCATCATCAGCTTCATCTTCTTCAGATGGCACTTGGAAGGCAACTTGCTTCTTTTGAGGACTAGGGCGAGGACCTCGTCCAAAGAAGTTGCCTTTGTCTTCAACGAGGATGGTCTGTTGAAGAATTTAATGCTGGTGAGGAACTATTGAGACACGAGGCAATGGAGATGCCTGCCGTCCTTTGCACGTGGCAAGATGCACAGTGTAGAGGACTTTGTGAATGGCCGAAGACTTTGGCGGAGGAGCTGAAGATTTAGGAGGAGGCGGGGAGCAGCATGAGGAATTTGCCGTGAGGGCTTTGAAGATTCTGGCCGTGAGGGAATTCTTTGAGGCTGGGCCTTGAGGGCCTTGGAGGTGAAGCACTTGGCTTATGGCGGGCTTCTTTTCCATAGACTTCTTTGGCTTGACAGCAAAGGCCTCAGCAGAGGCAGCAGCAACAGCAGAGTCCTCATTGAATTTCCTCACTACTTCTTTGGCTTGCCTGGCCAGCTTGGCTTGGTGCTTTGCCCATTCATCAGGATAATCTTCACAGCGCTTGAGGCTGGTGGAATCTGCTACTTGGCAAGGTGCCAATGGTGGTCTTGGGCATGGAGGATTGAGTGCGAATTTCTTCATGTATTTTGGAGTTACATACATGTACTCCCTCCATTCTCTTGCCCATCTCCTTTCTATCCTCTGGATGCGCACCTTGCACTGATTTTTGTTCTACTTACCAAACTTGGCCTCATCAGGAGTACAATAGTCCTTGTATATTTCATCAGGGATCTCAAAGGCAGTCATGAACTCAGGCTTCTTTCCTCCTTTCTGTGGCTTCTTACCATCTGCCATTTTCTTCAGTTGAGGAATTTGAACAATCGAATTCTCTGAAGAAGTATGCAACTTTTCTTCAAGGAACGCTGCAAATGAGTTAAGTTGATGAGAACCTAGTGATTCAGCAGTGGACATGAGTACCTGTGAACAGAGTATAGTTGCGAGGAATTTGGAGAGGTCATATGCGTTCTCAGAAGGTTTTTCATAAAGAACAAGTTTGAGGAATTTGACCAGATGAGTCTTGAAGAATTTCACTAAGCGCTCTTTGTATTAGGTTCCAGAGTTGTATAGATCGAAGATCCACACAATTGAAGAATCTTGAAGAAAAATGATGCTTAGAGAAATGAATCAAGAACAGATGACATGTGAGGTGTTTTAGTGTGTGAAGATTTGAAGAAAAACAACTTTGAAGATTTTGTAGAAATCATTTGAATCAAAGAGGGCAGTAAAAGTAAGTTTTAATTACCCTTACCGAAGAACACGACGAACAGTGAGATGGAGAAGTGATGTTCGTCAATGCAGATCTTCCACACCCTAACTCGGCGGAGGAAGACGGCTCTGGCGGCGCAAGATGGCGATTTCAGCGGTCGGGTAGGCGAATCTGACGGTGACGAGGTCGAGGTAGTGAAGCTCTTCCTCACCGGCGACGATGGAGTAGCGGCGGCGCTAGGGTTTGAGAAGCTCGAGTGGGAGAGAGAGGTCGAGCGGAGTAAAGGAAGTGAGAAAGGGGAGATGGGTATTTATAGCCACGGTGAAAAATTGTTCGCCCGAAGATTTAGGACGAACGTGCCCCTGACCCTTCTCATTCGCATGACATGTGTCACCCACGTACTGAAAAGTGGAGATCCTGTTAGATCGTGGGTGAATAAATAAGTCTATCGTGGGAAGCGGAACAGTTTGAACGGCAAACCGAAATTTTTGGATAAGATAAGTTAAAAAGTTCTGTTCGCAAATTTTTCAGCTGACAAGGACACAGTGAAGATTTTTAACGAGTTTCAAATAGAACGCACATGAAGAATTTGTGAATAGATTGGGTTGAGTATAGCATAGAGGGGGAAGGGTCCGATCACATTCACTTAGCAGAAGAACAACTTGAAGAAATAGCCATAAGTGAATGATGTAGAGGACATAAACCCATATATATATATATATATATATATATATATATATATATATATATATATATATAGCCAATGAAGAAAAACGATGGAACCAGTGAAGATTTTGCAAAGTTGAAGAATTTGAAAAACTGGAGAATTTCAAAACTAAGGAAAAACTCAAATTGAAGATTTTCAACTTTGGTGGTGGCGTGACCAACCATATAAGAATGATGATTTCAGACACCGCGTACAATTGTCGTAGGGTTCTGAGAATCAAATTCTTCGTTAATTTCTTCACACTTAGAGTGTTGTTCTTCATTGATTGAAGAAAAATGTTTCTTCATGTGTTGCACATCTAAGTCATCAATTTTGCATAAGTGTTAGGATGAATGTCTTATTCAAAGAACATTCGAAGAATATGCTTCACAGCCTTATGGTGTGATTCCTTCGGTGTAGCTTGAAATCGGACACACATGCAAACACTAAGCATTATATCTGGCCTAGATGCACATAAGTACAATAAAGAACCAATCATGGAGCGGTATACCTTGTGATCAAAGTCAATACCATTTTCATCAGTGCATAGATGGCCATTTGTGGGCATAGGAATTTTGACGCCTTTGCAGGTCTTGCATGCCAATTTCCTCGAGAACATCCTTGAGGTATTTCTCCTGAGATATGAATATGCCATTCTTGTTGTTGGCGAATTTGAAGACCTAAGAAGAATTTCAACTCTCCCATCATAGACATTTGATATTCTTCACTCATCATATAGGAAAATTCATCACTATAACGTTGGTCAGTACAGCCAAAGATAATATCATCAATGTATATTTGGCACATAAATAATTCACCATCATAAGATTTAGTAAAGAGAGTAGGATCGAGTGAACCGGGTGTGAAGCCATTCTTCATGAGGAATTCCTTCAAAGTGTCATACCACTCCCGAGGGGCCTGCTTGAGGCTATAGAGGGCCTTGTTGAGTCTGAAGACTTTGTCAGGATTGTTTGGATCTTCAAAACCTGGGGGTTGAGCAACATATACTTCTTCCTCAAGCTTACCATTAAGGAATGCACTTTTCACATCCATTTGATATAAAGTGATATCATGATGGTTAGCATAAGCAAGTAATATGCGAATAGCCTCAAGTCTAGCAACAGGTGCAAAAGTTTCATCGAAATCAATTCCTTCAACCTGTGTGTAGCCTTGAGCTACAAGTCATGCCTTATTCCTCCCCACAAGGCCATTTTCATCTTGCTTGCTATGGTAGATCCACTTTGTGACAATGATATTATGCTTGCGAGGATCTGGACGTTTGACTAGTTCCCAGACGTTGTTGAGATCGAACTGATGTAATTCTTCTTGCATGGCCTGAATCCACTCAGGCTCCAGAAATGCTTCATCTACCTTAGTGCGCTCTGTGATAGAGACAAAAGCATAGTGCCCACAGAAGTTAGATAAATGTGAAGCTTTTGAGCGTGTGAGAGGACCTGGTGCTTCAATGTCATCGATGATCTTTTCAACTTGCACTTATTTTGCAACACGAGGATGAGCTGGTTGTCGTCGAGGACTTTGATCAGCATTTTCTTCAGCACCATTTTCTTCAGCATTTTCTTCAGGTGCATCCGCTCGACGTTCTTCATGTTCTGGAATGAATTCTTCAGCAGATTCTTCAGTAGGAATGACATCCTCGGTAGTCTTGAACTTGATAGAGTCCTCAGGTGCTGGTTCATCTATCACAAAAGGTAGGTGCTCTTTTTACGAGCCATTAGTTTCATCGAACCGCACATCTACAGTTTCAACAATCTTGTGAAGAACATTGTTGAAGACTCTGTAGGTGTGCGAGTCCTTTCCGTAACCAAGGATAAAACCTTCATGTGCTTTCGGTGCAAATTTAGCGTTGTGATGAGGATCTCTAATCCAACATTTAGCACCAAAGACTTTGAAATAACTCACATTGGGTTTTCTTGTCAGTGAGGAGTTCATAGGCAGTCTTCTTGAAGAATTTGTGAAGATATACTCTGTTGATGATGTGGCACGCAGTGTAAATTGCCTCAATCTAGAAGTGACGAGGCGTCTTGTACTCATCAAGCATAGTGCGAGCCATCTCAACAAGAGTTCCGTTCTTGCTCTCGACGACGCCATTTTGCTGAGGAGTATAAGGAGCAGATAACTCATGAGTAATACCAAGTTCATCAAGATAGTCATCAAGACCAGAATTCTTGAACTCAGTTCCATTGTCACTCCTGATGTGCTTGATCTTCACACCAAAATTGGTTGAAGCCCTCGAGGAAAATCGTTTGAAGACTTCCTGCACTTCATGTTTGTAAGTAACAATGTGTACCCATGTGTAACGAGAGTAATCATCAACAATAAAAAAATCCATATAGAGATGCATCATTAGTGACAGCTGAGTAATGATTAGGACCAAAGAGGTCCATGTGAAGCAATTCAAATGGTCGAGTAGTGGTCATGATAGTCTTCGCTGGATGCTTGGCCTTGGTAATTTTTCCAGCTTCACAGGCCCCGCATAAGTGATCCTTGAGGAATTTGACATTCTCAATGCCAATGACATGCTTCTTCTTTGCAAGCGTGTGCAAATTCCTCATGCCTGCATGACCAAGTCATCGATGCCATAGCCAGCCTTCTGAAGCTTTTGCAAGTAGGCACACGGCTAGTTGCGGTCCTGTAGAGAAATCAACAATATACAAGTCTCCTCTCCTAAAGCCTTTGAAGACTTTGGAATTGTCAACTTCCATAACCACAACACAACGATACATGCCAAAGACAACAACCATATCAAGATGACAAAGCATTGAGACAGACATAAGGTTGTATCCTAAGGACACAAAAAGCATGACTTTGTCCATGTGTCGATCCTTTGTGATTGCAACCTTACCTAGACCCAATACCTGACTTTTGCCTTTGTCAGCGAAGATCATATGCTTCAGATGCGATGGTGATACGGGAGCATCCATCAATAGATTCTTGTCACCAGTCATGTGATATGTACATCCACTATCGAGGACCCACTCAGTGGCTTTGGGTTGATCATCCTGCAGATGAATTAGTGCAGCTTACGAACTCATATACTTCATGAGTGAAGAATATGATATCAAATTCATCAGTGAATTTCATCAAGCAGTAAAACAGATATAGCAGTATGAAGACGTGTGAAATGAAAGTTCATTTCTTCATGATTAGCCTGCGTCCTTTCAGACATTTTTGTCAGGCCCCCAGCAAATTCTTCAGACGTTAAAGCACGTCTGGAGACCTGACCCTGCAGAAGAGATTAGTTCTTTTTCTTCACCACCCACATCTGAAGGGGTGGCAAAGAGTTCATCACTCTGCGAGCTCCATATAAGAATGGTGACAAAGAAGCCAGACCATTTCGTTTCACAAAAGAGGGGTTAGGGTAAGCATATGAATAAGCAGAGAAATTCTTCGAGCACTTATGAACATAATGGTTTGAGGAATAATGCACATATTCATAGCCCTTAGCTCTACCCTGCGAAACAGAGTTGTTAGCACGATGATAATCATATGAGGATTTTGATTCTTTTGAGGAATCTGATCCACGTGAGGAATTTGGTCCGTATGAGGACTTGGATCCATATGAAGAATTTGGTCGATATGAAGAGTTTGATCTGGGGTTCCTATTCTTCACAGGTGGTCTCATGAGGACATTCACCTGAAGACTTTCAAGGCACCTTCTGGGAACCCAGATTTTCTTCATAGGGGAACTGTTCCTGCAGTTAGTGCCAACATATCTAGCAGATACTTCACCATTCTGATTTTTGAACAGTTTATAGTTGGAGTCAAATGACTCATCAGAAGAATGAGGAGATTCACATGTAAAACCAGATAAGTTAGATGGATCAACTGGTGGTCCCTTTGCAGCAACCCATGAGGTTTTGGGGTACTGCTCAGGCTTCCAATATGTACCATCAGCATTGATTTTCCTCTCAAAGGCAATACCCTCTTTCCTAGGGTTCCTGTTGAGGATCTTCTTTTTAAGCACATCACAAAGAGTCTGATGCCCTTTGAGGCTTTTGTACATGCCTGTCATGTACAATTCCTTCAACCCTGCATCGTCAGTGATACTAGCAATGTCCTCAGATGAGGAATTAGTGATACCAGGTGAAGAATTTGTAACAATTGAAGCATTTGAACATTCAGGTGAAGAATTAGCAGATTCACGTTCAATGCACTTTAAGCATGGAGGAACAAATTCTTCCTGAGCAGCGCTGATTTGTTGAGCAAGTAATGAATCGCGCTCCTTCTGAAGATCTTCATAACTCACTCTTATCTTCTCAAGATCTTGCTTTATTTGAAGAAATTCATAAGAAAGCTTCTCATGATCAGATAAGAGAGTGTTATGATGACCTTGAAGGCTGTCAAACCTAGACTGAAGTCTTTGAAGATTTTCAGTCAAGGCTTTAGTGCGATCCATTTCTTCACCCAACATATCATCACTTTTGTCTAGCATGTTTTGAACCTTTTCAAAAGCCCTTTGTTGTTTCACAACAATCTTAGCAAGTTTAGAGTAGCTGGGCTTGAGGTTTTCATCAGATTCATTCTCACTAGATTCAGAGGAGGTATATTTGAGTACCTTGGCACCCTTTGCCATGAAGCAATAGGTGGGAGCGAAGTCATCATTGTCTTCATCAGCCTTGTTGGTGAGGTCATTTTATTCAGAGTTGAAGATAGACTTGCTGACAAATGCAGTAGCGAGAGCCAGACTCGCCACACCAGACTCGGACTCCTCAGATGCCTCCTCTTCCTCATGTTCCTCAGATTCAGCCTCAGAGTCCATTTCCTTGCCAATGAATGCTCGAGCCTTCTTGGAGATGCTCTTCTTGTGAGATGAAGACTTCGAGGATTTTGATGATGAAGATTTTGATGATTTCTTCTTCTTCTTCTTCGCGTCATCAAAACTGTAATCCTTGTATTCCTTCTTCTTTAATTCCTTTTCCCACTGAGGACAATCTTGAATATAGTGACCAGGTTTCTTGCATTTGTGGCATAGCCTCCTCTTGTAGTCATTGGATGAGGAATCACTGCTCCTTGAGGATTTTCCAAAGCGGCCAGGTCTTGAGAATTTCTAGAACTTCTTCACGAGCAGTGCTAGCTCCTGGCTCAATTCTTCAGGATCACCAAGGCTGCTACCAGAATCTTCACATTCAGATTCAGACACTGCCTTGGCCATCAGGGCACGTGATCTGGCATAGCTCGAACCATAGAGATCTCTCTTTTCAGCAAGCTGGAACTCATGAGTATTTAGCCTCTCGAGGATATCAGCGGGATCAAGCGACTTGTAATCAGCACGCTCTTGTACCATCAATGCCAGAGTATCAAATGAGGAATCAAGCGATCTCAACAATTTCTTCACCACCTCATGGTCGGAGATGTCAGTGGCACCAAGCGCTTGAAGCTCATTTGAGATGTCAGTGACGCGATCGAATGTTTGTTGAACATTTTCATTATCGAGTCTTTTGAAGCGGTTGAAGAGATTGCGAAGAACATCAACTCGAGAGTCACACTGAGTTGAGACTCCTTCATTCACTTTGGACTGCCTATCCCAGATAAGCTTAGCAGTTTCCAAAGCACTCACTCTTCCATACTGTCCTTTGCTCAGAAGGCCACATATGATATTCTTCACTTGAGAATCGAGTTGCTTGAATCTCTTCACATCGGTAGCGTTCAGTGAGGGTGAGACAGAGGGAACACCATTTTCCACAACATACGAGAGATCATTATCAATTGCCTCGAGATGCATTCACATCTTATTCTTCCAGTAGGGTAGTCTGTCCCATCGAAGGTAGGACATCCAGCAGAGACCTTGATCATACTTGCGGTCGACATAACTAAAACTCCAGGCGGTTAAACCAAAATCACACAAAACAAGGGAGTACCTTGCTCTGATACCAATTGAAAGTGCGTTATATCAACTAGAGGGGCGTGAATAGGCGATTTTTATGAATTCTTCACTGAGGAATTTGCCAGTGAGGAAATTCCTTAGCGAAGAACTACTTGCAGCGGAATAAGTACTCAGATGTAAGCATAACAGAATACAGGCATGGTCATCATGATGAAATGAACACAAGCACATAGTACATAAAGCGTAATCATAGGATAACACAAGATGAAGACAAAAAGACTGAAGAAATTGAACTGAGGAAATTGAGAAAGTCTTCAGTCAAAGTATTCAAACATAGATATGATGAAGCACTTAACACAGTAATGAGGAAATGAAAGAGTTGAAGAAATAGAACCAGTAAGCTTGGTGAAGACAATGATTTGGTAGACCAGTTCCAACTGCTGTCTCAGTTGTACGTCTGGTTGGAGCGGCTGAGTATTTACACTCGAGGACACACAGTCCAAGACACCCAGTCCTGAGCACGTAGCTCCGGACACCAAGTCCTCACCGTATTCTCCTTGAACTAAGGTCACACAGACCTCATCCAATCACTCGTGGTAAGTCTTGAGGAGACTTCCAAACCTTCACAAACTCGGTCACTCAGCGATCCACAATTCCTCTTGGATGCTCTAGACCATGACGCCTAACCGTCTTGAAGAAGCACAGTCTTCAAAGGTAACAAGTGTCGGATCCACGCAGGATTAATCTCTTCAGTGATGCTCAATCACTTTGGGTTTGTAGTTGTTTGGGTTTGGGTTTTCCTCACTTGATGATTTTCTCTCAAAGTCCTCGGAGGATGGGATGCTCTCAATTGACAAGTGTCAGTTTCTCTCGGAGCGGCCAACCAGCTAGTGGTTGTAGGGGGCTGCTATATATAGCCTAGGGAGCAGCCCGACATGATAAGACATAAATGCCCTTCGATGATATGACCGTTAGGTGGATAAGATATTTTGAGACAGCTGGTGCATAGCACAGCAACGGTCGGAAATTTGAGGTTCAAATTCCTCAGGGCTATCATGTTCCTCACTATGTAGGAAATCCACACTTGCGAATTCCTAACTCCTCAGTCACAACAAATTCCTCAGCGACCAGAAGAACCTCGTCTCTGTCAATGAAGAAATTGACTGAACTGTATGAGATTTCCAATGGCTTCACTCGAAGGGATTGGTAGGTGTAGGATTTTGAGTTGAGCATCACATGGAAATTTTTCCTTAGTATTTCCTCGACCCCCTTTAATAATACGGTGTTTCCTATGACTCAAGAAAGAGAAAACGAAACTACAGAAACAAAAGTCTTCACGCTTCATGTTCCTCAAATGAATACCAAGTCTTCAAGGTCACACCAATTTCTTCACTTTCAAAGTCTTCAGAAAGCCTTTAGAATACCAAAGTCTTCAGTCGAAGAACTTCATTTTTAGGGGTCGACTTTCTCTGTAAATATCAAACTCCTCATAGACTTATAGACCTGTGTACACTCATAAACGCATTAGACCCTTAACCTATAAGTCTTCAATACACCAAAATCACTAAGTTGCACTAGATGCACTTACACTAACCAAAAAGAACCAGATCGTTGACTCTCCGGATGCCGAAGCCCTAGCTGCCTTCAAACACAGCATCCGCGACGAATGGCTCGCCCGCCACCTCGGCCAAGAAAAGCCGAAATCCATGGCAGCCCTCACGACACTCATGACCCGCTTTTGCACAGGTGAGGATAGTTGACTGGCTCGTAGTACAAACACAGCCAACGAGGCAGGCCCCTCCGAGGCCAAAAACAGCACCAGCAAGCTTCGGCGCAATAAAGACAAACACCAAAGTAATGGCGATAACACCGATGACACGGCAGTTCACGTCGGATTCAGCGGCTCCAAGTCTGGCTAGCGGAAGAAGCCCTACAAAAGGAACAATGAGGGACCATCCAGCTTGGACCGCATACTCGACCGTCCGTGCCAAATACATGGCACCCCAGACAAACAAGCCAATCATACCAACAGGGATTGTTGGGTTTTTAAACAGGCTGGCAAGTTAAATGCCGAGAACAAGGAAAAGGTATCACAAAGCGAGGACAAGGACGAAGAGCCCCGGCAGCCGAACACTGGGGGTAGAAGAAATTTGCCCCTCAAGTCAAAACGGTGAAGATGATATATGCTACACATATCCACAAAAGGAAGCGCAAGCGAGCACTCAGGGACGTCTACGCGGTAGAGCCAGTCGCCCCGAAATTCAATCTGTGGTCGTCATTCCCGATCACCCTCGATCGTCGAGATCATCCAACTAGTATCCACCATGGCAGTTCGGCCGCGCTGGTCCTCGATGCAATCATCGACAGATTTCACCTAACATGAGTCCTAATGGACGGTGGTAGCAGCCTCAACCTGCTCTATCAGGATACAATGCGTAAAATGGGCATTAATCCCTCACGAATCAAGCCCACAAAAACTACCTTTAAAGGAGTCATACCAGGCGTAGAGGCCCATTGCATGGGCTCAATGATGCTGGAAGTGGTCTTCGGTTCCCTGGACAACTTCCGAAGTGAAGAGTTAATCTTCGATATCGTCCCCTTCTGCAGCAGCTACCACACACTGCTCGGACGAACTGTGTTTTCTAGATTCAACATAGTGCCGCACTATGCTTATCTCAAGCTCAAGACGCCCGGTCCTCGCAGCGTAATAACAGTCAACGGAAACACTGAGCGCTCCCTCCTAACAGAGGAGCACACAGCCACCCTAGCAGCAGAGGTACAGAGCGGCCTTCTCAAGCAGAACCGGAATCCGGCTGCCGAGCCCCTGGACATCACTAAGGCAGTCCGGACCACACTGCAACAAGACGGTTTGGCTCGTCAAGAGCTCGACTAGCAATTCGGCCTCCGTCCCGGTCCTGACGAGGTAGCCGCATCCGCACCTCACGTACATAATTATGCACTCAAAATACCATGGGCATGACGGAGGCACAACTAGCTTGTGATCCATAGTTCGGCTACACCGATCCCGGACTCACTAGTATCTTTGTTATTTCCTTTCTTCTCTTTTTTTCCTTTTTTCAGGTATCTTTCATACAGGGCTCCTCTGATGGACTGATTTCCGGTCCTGTCAAAGGACAAGTACACCAGATTGGAACAGAGCAAGGGCATACAGGGGAAGCCCTAGAGGACAATTGAACGACTACTCTACCTGTTTTCCAGTACCCAAATGCAGCTCTCCTCTGGTTTTGGCATGTTAAATAGCCGGTTGCTTATTGCATTACTTGTATAAATGCGCTTTGACGCATTAACCCAACCACAATGGAAACAGTTTACAGCCCACGTCACGGGGCCCCAGATACTACCTCTGCTCTTTTTCTGTTTCCCGTTGCTATTAGTTACATATATACTCGCACCCGTAAACTTTGGTACATTTCATATTCGCCAAGGGCTTTCTATCGCCCCATAATACGGCAACAAAGTCCGAACACTTCTTATAGATAAGTTCGGCCCCCCGAATTTAGCATTATATGCATTGGCTCTGAATCATGTCTTTGGTCTATAGTTGGGTTGCCCGGCTCCTGTGCTTGCTACCCTATGTTCCGCTATATCGGCTAGGGTAGTAAAGGAGAACTACTGCGATTGTGTCCTGGCCTAGACCAGATGAGCACCTCAGAAGAGAAAGACAAAAACTGACTGTCATGATGCGGCGAGAGCCGGTAAGCTGTTCGGAGGTCATAAATCGTTGGAGATTTTTTCCGCATCTCACGAAGGATCAGTACTTCCCGACCAGACATTGACAGCACCCTGATTTGTATACCAGGGGCTACGCCTATGTTTTATTATAAAACTCCTCTGGCTAAGTGAGGGCGTTTAAGCCACGTAGTATGATTGCATGGTTCGTTGCGCTAAACAACTCCTTCAAGGACCATATAATTGGATCAAGATTGTTTAAATTCCATCCCGAACACCTCTGTACTACCTACGTAAGGGCAGAAGCCGATGACTGGCCAACCCTCAGATTTAATATAACACGGCCGCACAGGAGGAAACAATCAAAACATAACAAACATTATCTTACAAACCGGATTGGTTCTCATCATACAAGGCAAACCAAAAAAAATGAATGTCTTCATTCAAAAATAAGGTCCTGCCCGCACTGCGCGGCTGCAAGACGAGATCCCTCCAGGACATCCGCAAAATATCGCTCGGGTGTGCGGTGCTCCTTGCCCTCCGGCGGCCCACTGGCCATCTCGGCGGCGTCCATCTTTGCCAACCACATCTTGCAACGAGCGAAGGCCATGCGGGCACCCTTGATGCAGACTGATTGCTTGACAACGACTAGCCACGGACACGCCTCCATCACCCGCTTCACGAGGCCAAATAACTGCTGGGTATCGCCTTGGCTGGTCATAGCTGGATTATTAACTCCTTCATGGCCAGTTCGGCCACCCTGTGCAGCTCGACCAGCTGTTTCAGCTGATCGGTAAAGGGCATCGGAAGTTCTGGCACAGCGTATTGCATCCAGAACAGCTTCTCCGTGGAGCTCCCTTCTTTGGCTCTGAAGAACTCCGTAGCATCGGACAGGCTGCGCGGTAGATCCGCAAAAGCCCCTGGGCAACTCCGAATCCGGGTTAGTAAAAGGTACTTCCTCTCCGCATACTTGCTTTGCATGTTAAATCCCTTTCCCGCTGCGATCTTCTTGTCCTCCTGGATCTCCTGGAGAGCGTCCCGGGCCTTGCTCTATGCGGCTTCCGCGCTCTGGCGAGCTTCCATAAGTTCGGTCTCTCGAACGGATGCTTCGCGCACCAAGGCCTCACACTTTTTTACCGCGTCCTGGAGCTCTTGCTGGATCTCGTCGACCTAGGCCTTGAGCTTCTTACGGTCAGCTTGCTGCTGAAAAGCCTTCCCCTCGGCTTTGGTCAGGGCATTTTTCAGGGCCTCTACCTCGGTCGCCGCCCCTGCACACATTATGACACTCCGGTCAAATACTCACCACTTATTCTTTCCGAATACACAGCAAGTCGTCACTCACCTTGCTTCTTCTGGAGCTTTATCTTCACCTCGCCGAGCTCGTTCTCGGCCCACTCCAACCTCTGCTTCAGTACAGAGACTTCAGCAGCATGCGAGGTCGCAGCCAACAGCGACGCCTGCTCATTCATATATATCAAGTTAGTCTCCTACAAAGGGTTGATCCCCTCTCCAACATTTCTTTCCGAACACCGGACAGTGTCTCAGGGGCTACTGTCAGCACGGGGTGTTCTCTTCCTATGGGACTTACCTCAAAACCTGTCAACAGATTGTTGCAGGCCTCGCTCAGCCCGCTCTTGGTGGACTGAATTTTCTTGATCACCGTACCCATACGGACACGGTGCTCGTCCACAATGGAGGCGCCTCGTAGTGCCTCCATCAGGTTATCCGATGCCCCTGGCTGGACAGGGGCCATCGGTGGAATTGGCGCACCCCCCCTCCTTCGAAGGAAGGCGCGCGCCAGATTCCGGGGTCATATCGGTCCCCGGGATCGTATTCGACTGAGGGCCGAATTGAATACGTCCCTCTTCGCCATCCTCCATGGGGACCTGCTCCCCCATATGTCTGGCAGCGGAGGTCTCGCCTTGCGGCGCCTCCTGGACAACGTCCTGGGCCCCTCCCTGACTCAGAGCGGTCCTCCGGGACAACACTTCAGTGTCGTCCTTGGCCTCAGGGGAGTAAGCGGGCAGCGGCGACATGCTGGTCGTTTCCGCCGGATCCAATGAACCCCTTTAAGAGGATCGCTGGATGCTGCCACGGGCCGGACTGCAATGGAACAATTAACCATGTTAAAACGATAAAAAGGAGAGGTCAGGTACACTTATGTACTGGAGTCATAGTACTTAAGATGCGGCCCGGGGCTTAGTGCGGAGCCGTCGCTCCGGACTGCTATCAACGTCCCATGCGGTGTCGACCGCAGGGGTGCCTTTCCCCTTCTTGGGCGTTCTCGCCTCCTGATTCATGGAGGCCCCCTCTTCTTCTCCTTAGGAGGAGGTTTATTCTGCTCCTCCTCCCCCTCTTCCTCGTCGTCGTCCTCAGGGACGGAGCAATGGGCTTCCTCGTCTTCGGACGTCACGTCTGAAGTGCCCTTGCGACGGGGGCCACTTTTGGCCCCCTTGGCCTTCTTCTTGGCCTTCTTCTCCGGTGCCTTGTATGGCGCCAGCACCGGCATCTTCGCCAGGCGTGAGATGACGGGTTCTTCAAGCAGCGGAGCCGGACATTGGATCTGCTTCGCCCTTCCATCCAATCCTAAAAAGGCAATGATAAAACTCAGACATCATCCTCAAAACAATTAAGTTGGGGATACGTCAAAAATAACATAGCTCGCTGGCGAGGTGTTTACAATCATGACCACGGTCTTAATGTTGGGGAACGTAGTAATTTCAAAAAATTTCCTACGCACACTCAAGACCATGGTGATGGCATAGCAACGAGAGGGGAGAGTGTCTGTCCACGCACCCTCGTAGACCGAAAGCGGAAGCGTTATAACAACGCGGTTGATGTAGTCGTACATCTTCACGATCCGACCGATCCAAGCACCGAACATATGGCACCTTCGAGTTCTGCACACGTTCAGCTCGATGACGATCCCCGGACTCCGATCCAGCAAAGTGTCGGGGATGAGTTCCGTCAGCACGATGGTGTGGTGACGATGATGATGCTCCACCGACGCAGGGCTTCGCCTTAAGCTCGCGACGATATGACTTCTCCGACGCAGGCTTCGCCTAAGCTCCATGACGATATGACCGAAGTGGAATATGGTGGAGGGGGCACCGACACGGCTAAGGAACGATCCGTAGATCAACTTGTGTGTCTGGGGTGCCCCCTGCCTCAGATATAAAGGAGCAAGGGGGTGCGGCCAGCCCAAGGGGGGCGCGCCTGGAGGAGTCCTACTCCCACCGGGAGTAGGACTCCCCCTTCCTAGTTGGATTAGGATTGGAGGGGGGGGAAGAGGGAAGGGGGGCGCCGCCTCTCCTTGTCCTATTCGGACTAGAGGGAGGGGGGCGCGCGGCCTGCCCTGGCCGGCCCTTCCTCTTCTCTCTATGGCCCATCAAGGCCCATAGACCCCGGGGTTTCGGTAACCCCGGTGTTCCGTAACTTCCTGTTTTCATCCGAACCTTCCAAGTCCAAACATAGGCTTCCAATATATCAATCTTTATGTCTCGACCATTTCGAGACTCCTCGTCATGTCCGTGATCACATCCGGACTCAACAACCTTCGTACATCAAAACTTATAAACTCATAATGAACTGTCATCGAAACGTTAAGCGTGCGGACCCTACGGGTTCGAGAACTATGTAGACATGACCTAGAACCATTCTCGGTCAATAACCAATAGCGGAACCTGGATGCCCATATTGGTTCCTACATATTCTACGAAGATCTTTATCGGTCAAACCGCATAACGACATACGTTGTTCCCTTTGTCATTGGTATGTTACTTACCCGAGATTCGATCGTCGGTATCCAATACCTAGTTCAATCTCGTTACCGGTAAGTCTCTTTACTCGTTCGTAATACATCATCTCACAACTAACTCATTAGTTGTAATGCTTGCAAGGCTTATGTGATGTGTATTACCGAGAAGGCCCAGAGATACCTCTCCGACAATCGGAGTGACAAAACCTAATCTCAAATACGCCAACCCAACAAGTACCTTTGGAGACACCTGTAGTACTCCTTTATAATCACCCGATTCGTTGTGACGTTTGGTAGTACCAAAGTGTTCCTCCGTAAACGGAGTTGCATAATCTCATAGTTACAGGAACATGTATAGGTCATGAAGAAAGCATTAGCAATATACTAAACGATCAAGTGCTAAGCTAACGGAATGGGTCATGTCAATCACATCATTCTCCTAATGAGGTGATCCCATTAATCAAATGACAACACATGTCTATGGTTAGGAAACACAACCATCTTTGATTAATGAGCTAGTCTAGTAGAGGCATACTAGTGACTATCTGTTTGTCTATGTATTCACACATGTATTATGTTTCCGGTTAATACAATTCTAGCATGAATAATAAACATTTATCATGGTATAAGGAAATAAATAATAACTTTATTATTGCCTCTAGGGCATATTTCCTTGAGCCTCCCACTTGCACTAGAGTCAATAATCTAGATTACACAAGAATGATTCTAACACCCATGGAGTCTTGGTGCTGATCATGTTTTGCTCGTGGAAGAGGCTTAGTCAACGGTCTGCAACATTCAGATCCGTATGTATTTTGCAAATCTCTATGTCTCCCACTTGGACTTGGTCCCGAATGGAATTGAAGTGTCTCTTGATATGCTTGGTCCTCTTGTGAAATCTGGATTCCTTTGCCAAGGCAATTGCACCAAGATTGTCACAGAAGATCTTCATTGGTCCCGATGCACTAGGTATGACACCTAGATCGGAAATGAACTCTTTCATCCAGACTCCTTCATTTGCTGCTTCCAAGCAGCTATGTACTCCGCTTCACATGTAGATCCCGCCACGACGCTTTGTTTAGAACTGCACCAACCGACAGCTCCACCGCTTAATAAAAACACGATCCGGTTTGCGATTTAGAATCGTCCGGATCAGTGTCAAAGCTTGCATCGACGTAACCATTTACGACTAGCTCTTTGTCACCTCCATATCGAGAAACATATCCTTAGTCCTTTTCGTATTTCAGGATGTTCTTGACCGCTGTCCGATGATCCACTCTGGATTACTTTGGTACCTTCTGCCAAGCTTACAGCTAAGCATACGTCAGTCTGGTACACAAGATTGCATACATGATAGAGCCTATGGCTGAAGCATAGGAACATCTTTCATTTTCTCTCTATCTTCTCATTGTGGTCGGGCATTGAGTCGACTCAATCTTACACCTTGTAATACAGGTAAAAACCTTTCTTTGCTGATCCATTTTGAACTTCTTCAAAACTTTATCAAGGTATGTGCTTTGTGAAAGTCCAATTAAGCGTCTTGATCTATCTCTATAGATCTTGATGCCCAATATGTAAGCAGCTTCACCGAGGTCTTTCATTGAAAAACTTTTATTCAAGTATCCTTTTATGCTATCCAGAAATTCTATATCATTTCCAATCAATAATATGTCGTCCACATATAATATCGAAATGCTCTGAGCTCCCACTCACTTTCTTGTAAATACAGGCTTCTCCAAAAGTTTGTATAAAACCATATGCTTTGATCACACTATCAAAGCGTTTATTCCAACTCCGAGAGGCTTGCACTGCACCATAAATTGATCGCTGGAGCTTGCACACTTTGTTAGCACCCTTTGGATCAACAAAACCTTCTGGTTGCATCATATACAACTCTTCTTCTAGAAATCCATTCAAGAATGCAGTTTTACATCCATTTGCCAAATTTCATAATCATAAAATGCGGCAATTGCTAACATGATTCGGACAGACTTAAGCATCGCCACGGGTGAGAAAGTCTCATCGTAGTCAACCCTTGAACTTGTCGAAAACCTTTCGCAACAAGTCGAGCTTTGTAGACAGTTACATTACCATCGGCGTCGGTCTTCTTCTTAAAGATCCATTTATTCTCAATGGCTTGCCGATCATCGGGCAAGTCAACCAAAGTCCATACTTTGTTCTCATACATGGATCCCATCTCAGATTTCATGGCTTCCAGCCATTTCATGAATCTGGGCTCACCATCGCTTCTTCATAATTTGTAGGTTCGCCATGGTCAAGTAACATGACTTCCGAATAGGATTACCGTACCACTCGGTGCGTATTTTACTCTGGTTGACCCACGAAGTTCAAGTAGAAACTTGATCTGAACCTTCATGATCATCATCATTAGTTTCCTCACTAATTGGTGTAGTTGTCACAGAACCGTTTCTTGTGATGAACTACTTTCCAATAAGGGAGCAGATCTGATTATCTCATCAAGTTCTACTTTCCTCCCACTCACTTCTTTCGAGAGAAACTCCTTCTCTAGAAAGGATCCGAATTTAGCAACGAAAACCTTGCCTTCAGATCTGTGATAGAAAGTGTACCCAACAGTCTCCTTTGGGTATCCTATGAAGACACATTTCTCGATTTGGGTTCGAGCTTATCTGGTTGAAGTTTCTTCACATAAGCATTGCAGCCCCAAACTTTAAGAAACGACAACTTTGGTTTCTTGCCAAACCACAGTTCATGAGGTGTCGTCTCAACGGATTTAGATGGTGCCCTATTTAACGTGAATGCGGCCGCCTCTAAAGCATATCCCCAAAAGCGATAGCGGTAAATCGGTAAGAGACATCATAGATCGCACTATATCAAGTAAAGTACGACACGACGTTCGGACACACCATTTCTCTGTGGTGTTCGGGTGGCGTGAGTTGTGAAACTATTCCACATTGTTTCAAATGTAAACCAAACTCGTAACTCAAATATTCTCCTCCACGATCCGATCGTAGAAACTTTATTTTCTTGTTACGATGATTTTCTACTTCACTCTGAAACTCTTTGAACTTTTCAAATGTTTCAGATTTGTGTTTCATTAAGTAGATATACCCATATCTGCTCAAATCATCTGTGAAGGTGAGAAAATAACGATACCCATTGCGTGCCTCAACATTCATTGGACCACAAACATCAGTATGTATGATTTCCAACAAATCAGTTGCTCGCTCCATAGTTCCGGAGAACGGCGTTTTGGTCATCTTGCCCATGAGGCACGGTTCGCAAGTACCAAGTGATTCATAATCAAGTGATTCCAGAAGCCCATCAGTATGGAGTTTCTTCATGCGTTTTACCGATATGACCTAAGCGGCGATTGCCACAAATAAGTTGCATTATCATTATCAACTCTGCATCTTTTGGTTTCAACACTATGAATATGTGTATTACTACTATCGAGATTCAATAAAAATAGACCATTCTTCAAGGGTGCGTGACCATAAAAGATATTACTCATATAAATAGAACAACCATTATTCTCTGATTTAAATGAATAACCGTCTCGCATCAAACAAGATCCAGATATAATGTTCATGCTCAACGCTGGCACTAAATAACAATTATTTAGGTCTAAAACTAATCCCGAAGGTAGATGTAGAGGTAGCGTGCCGACCGCGATCACATTGACTTTGGAACCGTTTCCCACACGCATCGTCACCTCGTCCTTTGCCAGTGCTCGTCTATTCCGTAGTCCCTGTTTCGAGTTGCAAATATTAGCAACGGAACCAATATCAAATACCCAGGTGCTACTACGAGCTCTAGTAAGGTACACATCAAAAACATGTATATCACATATACCTTTGTTCACCTTGCCATCCTTCTTATCCGCCAAATACTTGGGGCAGTTCCGCTTCCAGTGTCCAGTCTGCTTGCAGTAAAAACACTAAGTTTCAGGATTAGGTCCAGACTTGGGTTTCTTCTCTTGAGCAGCAACTTTCTTGCTATTCTTTTTGAAGTTTCCCTTCTTCTTTCCTTTGCCCTTTTTCTTGAAACTAGTGGTCTTGTTGACCATCAACACTTGATGCTCTTTCTTGATTTCTACCTCCGCGGCTTTTAGCATTGTAAGAGCTCGGAATTGTTTTGGTCATCCCTTGCATATTATAGTTCATCACGAAGCTCTTGTAGCTTGGTGGCGTGATTGGAGAATTACATCAATGACACTATCATCCGGAAGAGTAACTCCCAGTTGAATCAAGTGATTATTATACCCGACATTTTGAGTATATGTTCACCGATGTAACTATTCTCCTCCATCTTGCAGCTATAGAACTTATTGAGACTTCATATCTCTCAATCCGGGCATTTGCTTGAAATATTAACTTCAACTCCTGGAACATCTCATATGCTCCATGACGCTCAAAACGTCGTTGAAGACCCGGTTCTAAGCCGTAAAGCATGGCACACTGAACTATCGAGTAGTCATCAGCTTTGCTCGCCAGACGCTCACAACTTCGCGTAGCTCTGCAAAGAGGCTTGGCACCCAGCGGTGCTTCCGGGACGTAATTCTTACGTGCAGCAATGAGGATAATCCTCGTTACGGACCCAGTCCGTAATTGCTACCATCATCTTTCAACTTTGCTTTCTCAAGGAACGCATTAAAATTCAACGGAACAATAGCACGAGCCATCTATCTACAAAGAAACATAGACAAGCAAAAATACTATCGGTACTAAGTTCATGATAAATTTAAGTTTAATTAATCATATTAAAACCTCCCACTTAGACAGACATCTCTCTAGTCATCTAAGTGATTACGTGATCCAAATCAACTAAACCATGTCCGATCATCACGTGAGATGGAGTAGTTTCAATGGTGAACATCACTATGTTGATCATATCTACTATATGATTCACGCCGACCTTCGGTCTCCGTGTTCCGAGGCCATATCTGTTATATGCTAGGTTCGTCAAGTTTAACTGAGTATTCGCGTGTGCAACTGTTTTGCACCCGTTGTAGATGGACGAGAACTTATCACACCCGATCATCACGTGGTGTCCGGGTACTATGAACTTTGGCAACGGTGCATACTCGGGAGAACACTTCTTGATAATTTTAGTGAGAGATCATCTTATAATGCTACCGTCAATCAAAGCAAGATAAGATGCATAAAGGATAAACATCACATGCAATCAATATAAGTGATATGATATGGTCATCATCATCTTGTGCTTGTGATTCCATCGCCAAGCACCGTCATGATCACCATCGCCACCGGCGCGACACCTTGATCTCCATCGTAGCATCGTTGTCGCCTCGCCAACTATTGCTTCTACGACTATCGCCATCGCTTAGTGATAAAGTAAAGCAATTACATGGCGCTTGCATTTCATACAATAAAGCGACAACCATATGGCTCCTGCCGGTTGCCGATAACTCGGTTACAAAACATGATCATCTCATACAATAAAATATAGCATCACGTCTTGACCACATCACATCACAACATGCCCTGCAAAAACAAGTTAGACGTCCTCTACTTTGTTGTTGCAAGTTTTACGTGGCTGCTACGGGCTGAGCAAGAACCGTTCTTACCTATGCATCAAAACCACAACGATAGTTTGTCAAGTTGGTGCTGTTTTAACCTTCGCAAGGACCGGCGTAGCCACACTCAGTTCAACTAAAGTGAGAGAAAGCGACACCCGCCGTCACCTTTAAGCAACTAGTGCTCAAGCGGTGAAACCAGTCTCGCGTAAGCGTCTGGCGTAATGTCGGTCCGGCCGCTTCATCTCACAATACCGCCGAACCAAAGTATGACATGCTGGTAAGCAAGATGACTTATATCGCCCACAACTCATTTGTGTTCTACTCGTGCATATGACATCAACGCATAAAACCAGGCTCGGATGCCTTTGTGGGGAACGAGTAATTTCAAAAATTTCCTACGCACACTCAAGACCATGGTGATGGCATAGCAATGAGAGGGGAGAGTGTCGTCCACGCACTCGTGAGACCGAAAGCGGAACCGTTATAACAACGCTGTTGATGTAGTCGACGTCTTCACGATCCGACCGATCCAAGCACCGAACGTCACGGCACCTCCGAAGTTCGCACACGCTCAGCTCGATGACGATCCCGGACTCCGATCCAGCAAAGTGTCGGGATGAGTTCCACAAGACGACGGTGTGGTGACGATGATGATGCTCCACCGACGCAGGGCTTCGCCTAAGCTCCGCGATGATATGACTTCTCCGGCGCAGGCTTCGCCTAAGCTCCATGACGATATGACCGAAGTGGAATATGGTGGAGGGGGCACCGACACGGCTAAGGAACGATCCGTAGATCAACTTGTGTGTCCCGGGTGCCCCCGCCACCGTGATATAAAGGAGCATGGGGTGCGGCCAGCCCAGGGGGCGCTGCCGAGGAGTCCTACTCCCACCGAGTAGGACTCCCCCCTTCCTAGTTGGATTAGGATTGGAGGAGGGAAGAGGGAGGAGGCGCCGCCCCTCTCCTTGTCCTATTCGGACTAGAGGGAGGGGGCGCGGCCTGCCCTGGCCGGCCCTTCCTCTTCTCTCTATGGCCCATCAAGGCCCATAGACCCGGGGTTCCGTAACCCCAGTTGTTCCGGTAACTTCCTGTTTTCATCCGGAACTTTTCTGAAGTCCAAACATAGGCTTCCAATATACCAATCTTTATGTCTCGACCATTTCGAGACTCCTCGTCATGTCCGTGATCACATCCGGGACTCCGAACAACCTTCGGTACATCAAAACTTATAAACTCATAATGAATTGTCATCGAAACGTTAAGCGTGCGGACCCTACGGGTTCGAGAACTATGTAGACATGACCTAGAACCATTCTCGGTCAATAACCAATAGCGGATCCTGGATGCCCGTGTTGGTTCCTACATATTCTACGAAGATCTTTATCGGTCAAACCGCATAACGACATACGTTGTTCCCTTTGTCATCGGTATGTTACTTACCCGAGATTCGATCGTCGGTATCCAATACCTAGTTCAATCTCGTTACGTAAGTCTCTTTACTCGCTTCAGTAATACATCATCTCACAACTAAATCATTAGTTGTAATGCTTGCAAGGCTTATGTGATGTGTATTACCGAGAAGGCCCAGAGATACCTCTCCGACAATCGGAGTGACAAAACCTAATCTCAAATACGCCAACCCAACAAGTACCTTTGGAGACACCTGTAGTACTCCTTTATAATCACCCGATTACGTTGTGACGTTTGGTAGTACCAAAGTGTTCCTCCGTAAACGGAGTTGCATAATCTCATAGTTACAGAACATGTATAGGTCATGAAGAAAGCATTAGCAATATACTAAACGATCAAGTGCTAAGCTAACAGAATGGGTCATGTCAATCACATCATTCTCCTAATGAGGTGATCCCATTAATCAAATGACAACACATGTCTATGGTTAGGAAACACAACCATCTTTGATTAATGAGCTAGTCTAGTAGAGGCATACTAGTGACTATCTGTTTGTCTATGTATTCACACATGTATTATGTTTCCGGTTAATACAATTCTAGCATGAATAATAAACATTTATCATGGTATAAGGAAATAAATAATAACTTTATTATTGCCTCTAGGGCATATTTCCTTCACTTAATCCGTGGCTGGCGGTTTCTCGTTGACCTTAAAGAACAACTTCCAGGCACCTTCGTGAGTAGTTTTTAAGGGCCTTTCCAGGGTTTGGTGCTTCTTCGGATTAAACTCCCATAGAGGGCGACGCCTCAGCTGGCACGGGAGGATCCGGCGAACTAGCATCACCTGGATTACATCGACAAGCTTGATGTTCTTGGCTATCATACTATGAACGCACGTCTGCAGCGCTATTAGGTCATCGGGCGAACACTAGTCCAGACTCTTCTCGACCTAGGAGGTGAGTTGCATGGGAGCACCGGAGCGGAATTCGGCAACTATGGCCCAGGTGGTGCCACGGGGTTGTGTGATGTAGAACCACTGTTTCTGCCACTCCTTTACCGTCTCCACGAAAGTGCCATTCGTCCAGGAGACGTTTGACAGGTTAATCACCATGGCTCCACCGCACTCCGCGTGCTGGCCATCCACCACCTTCGGCTTCACATTGAAGACTTTGAGCCATAGCCCGAAGTGGGGTTCGATGTGGAGGAAGGCCTCACACACGATGATAAACGCCGAGATGTTAAGGAAGGAGTTCGGGTATAGATCCTGGAAATCTATCCCGTAATAATACATCAGCCCGTGAACAAAGGGGTGGAGCGGGAACCCTAGTCCGCGAAAGAAATGAGGTAGGAACACAACCCTCTCGTTGGGCTCCAGCGTGGGTACGACTTGTCCCTCGGCCGGTAGGCGGTGAACGATTTGCTTCGCCAAGTATCCGGCCGCCCGAAGCTCAGTAATGTCCTCTTCCTTGACGGAGGAGACCATCCACTTGCCCTGACCTCCGGATCCGGACATGGTTGAGTGCTAGCTCGAGTGGAAAGGAGATGAGAACTTGGGCGCTGGAGCTCGAGATTGGAAGGGCGGAGACAGAGAGAAGGCGTGGGAGAAGAAGGGCGAGCTCTTATCCCTTTATAAAGGTAGTAAATGTTAAGCGTCTCCCCACTCGCCTTAGAATTCGCCTATTCCCAAGGGCTGTATAAACGGCATGGTTGGGTTACCCATATCCGCATTGATGAGAATCCCGCAATAAAGGGACACGATCTCTGCTTTGACAAGACGTGCCAATAGCAACCGCGTCTCAAAACGGTCCGAAGTTATGACCAGGCTGACGTAATGTCATGTTGTAAAAAGCTGTCAGCGGATGGGATTCGTGCAATTATTATATTCTCTCTGTGGTTGTGTGTGGTACATGTTACAGGTCCGGATATTATCATTGCGTCTGAAGACTATCTTGGAGCTCGGAAAGAAGGGAACCCGCCTTGAAATGCCGAAGACAATCTGCGCGTCGGACTCCTCGTCATTGGAGCAAGGTTCAGGGGCTACTGAGGGAGTCTTGGACTAAGGGGTCCTCGGGCGTCCGGCCTGTTGTCCATGGGCCGGATGATACGTCTCCGTCGTATCTATAATTTTTTACTGTTCCATGCCAATATTATACAACTTTCATATACTTTTTGGCAACTTTTTATACTATTTTTGGGACTAACATAATGATCCAGTGCCCAGTGCCAGTTCCTGTTTGTTGCATGTTTTATGTTTCGCAGAAACCCCATATCAAACGGAATCCAAACGGGATAAAAACGGACGGGAATATTTCTGCAATATTTGGAAAATACGGGAAGAAGAATCAATGCGAGACGGTGCCTAAAGGGGGCACGAGGCACGGGGGCGCACCTGCCCCCCTCGTGGGCCCCCCATAAGGCGGTTGCTGCTCTTCTTTGGCCGCAAGAAAGCTAATTTTTGGAAAAAAATCTCGGCGAAGGTTTCAATCCAATCGGAGTTACGGATCTCCTTATATATACGAAAAGGTGAAAGTGCAGAAGACCAGAACGCAGAAACAGAGAGAGACAGAGAGACAGATCCAATCTCGGAGGGGAAAGCTTGTCGATTAGGGGGTATCCGGACAGCCGGACTGTATACATCGTCCGGACTATTGAAGCGTGAAGATACAAGACTCAAGACTCCGTCCCGTGTCTGGATGGGACTCTCCTTGGCGTGGAAGGCAAGCTTGACGATCCGGATATTATGTTCCCTTCCTTGTAACCGACTCCATGTAAACACTAGCCCTCTCCAGTGTCTATATAAACCGGAGAGGTTGGTCCTTAGAAGGCCATTGGTCCTCTGATACCATTGTTGCTTTCATTGAGAGTTCCTCTGTGTCGTCGCTGAAAGGCTTGATGGCGCCTTCAATCGTCAACAACACGGACCAGGGTGAGACTTTTCTCCCCGGACAGATCTTCGTGTTTGGTGGCTTCGCACTGCGGGCCAATTCGCCTGGCCATCTGGAGCAGATCGACAGCTACGCCCCTGGCCACCAGGTCAGGCTCGGAAACTTGAACTACACGGCCGACATTCGCGGAGACTTGATCTTCGATGGATTCGGGCCTGTGCCAGGAGCACCGGACAGTCACGATGAGCACGGCTTAGACCTGTTGTCGGGCAATGCTCGGGATATCACCCCTGCAGTAGCCCCGGACCTAAATCCGGAGCAGGCTGCGTTGCCTAAGGACGGAGGGATGGACCCCGCCCCGCAGGCCACACACTCATCGGTGTTTGAGCCAAACACAGGTCTCACCTCTATAGATGCCTGTGACTGCGGACCCCCGGACTCGTATCCGGTTGTGGGTTCCAGTCCGCGCGCTCCAGAGCCAGCCGAGCCAGGTTGGGCCTCGGTAATGGATTTTACCGCTGCGGATATCTTTCAGCACTCGCCCTTCGGCGACATGCTGAACTCATTAAAGTCTCTCTCTTTGTCAGGAGGCTCTGGGCCGAACTACGTCCGGCTTGAGTGGAAGCAGGCGACGAAGGAATTCACTGCCCACCCACCACCCACTTCATTGCCATGGTCGATGATCTAACCGACGTGCTTGACTTCGACTCTGAAGACATCGACGGTATGGACGACGATGCAGGAGAAGTACAGGAACCACCGCTCACAGGGCGGTGGACAGCCACCTCCTCCTATGATATATATATGGTGGACACTCCGAAGGAAACCAATGGCTATGAGGCAACGGAGGATAACCCCTCAGGGAGAAAAACAAAGCATGGGCGTCATCGACGCCGCCCCAAGCCCCGCCACAGTAACACCGGCCCAGGAGATGAAAACAATCCGGATGGTGCCGAAGAGGAATACAACCACGATCAGCGCGCCGAGCAGGCCGAGCAGAAGATGAGTAGGTCAGCCTGCATTTAACAAAGCGACGGACGGATATCCGGAGGAGGATAACTACATCCCCCCCTTCGAAGACGAGATTAGCCTCGGCGACGACGAGTTCGGCGTGCCTGAGGATCCCGTAGAGCAGGAGCGCTTCAAGCGTCGGCTTATGGCACTCCAAGGAGCCTGAAAAAGAAGCAGCGGCAACTTCAAACTGATCAAGACCTGCTCACAGATAGATGGACTGAAGTCCTCGCAGCCGAGGAATATGGACTCGAGCGCCACACGGCTGACCGGCCACCTTGTGGCCGGGATAAAACGGCGTATCAGCCCGAATACCAGCCCGCACCCCCACGCCAATACAGTACGGCCCGGGGCAACAGGCAGGAACTGCAAGACATACTGGAAAATAAAGCAGAACGACCAAGATCTATCTACGGATAACGGGGGCGCGCCCAAACGCGCGACGACGACCGTCATGCCGGACACACTATCAACAAGTCCGGCCGGGCCGCACACAGCCACCCAGAGCTGAAAGGGATCGAGAAGAGGTGTCTAGAGGGGGTGATTAGACACTAAGTACCAAAAGTTGCAGTTTTTAACTTCTTTAAGTTGGAGTGGAGTTTAGGCACAAGTTAAACACTCACAATACATATCAAGCAAGCATGCAAAGAGTATATGATCAGCGGAAAGTAAAGCATGCAACTTGCAAGAATGTAAAGGGAAGGGTTTGGAGGGTTCAAACGCAATTGGAGACACGGTTGTTTTTGTCGTGGTTCCGATAGGTGGTGCTATCGTACATCCACGTTGATGGAGACTTCAACCCACGAAGGGTAACGGTTGCGCGAGTCCATGGAGGGCTCCACCCATGAAGGGTCCACGAAGAAGCAACCTTGTCTATCCCACCATGGCCATCGCCCACGAAGGACTTGCCTCACTAGCGGTAGATCTTCACGAAGTAGGCGATCTCCTTGCCCTTACAAACTCCTTGGTTCAACTCCACAATCTTGTCGGAGGCTCCCAAGTGACACCTAGAGAATCTAGGAGACACCACTCTCCAAGAAGTAACAAATGGTGTGTTGATGATGAACTTCTTGCTCTTGTGCTTCAAATGATAGTCTCCCCAACACTCAACTCTCTCTCACAGGATTTGGATTTGGTGGAAAGAAGATTTGAGTGGAAAGCAACTTGGGGAAGGCTAGAGATCAAGATTCATATGGTAGGAATGGAATATCTTGGCCTCAACACATGAGTAGGTGGTTCTCTCTCGGAAAATGGATGCTAGAAGTGTAGGTTTGTTCTGATGGCTCTCTCCACGGATGAAGAGTGGGTGGAGGGGTATTTATAGCCTCCACACAAAATCTAACCGTTACACATAACTTGCCAAACTCGGTGGGACCGAATTGGTAAACTCAGTCGGACCAATCACTACTAGGAAAAGGGCTATAGATGGGATGGACACTAATGGCACACCTGTCAGGTGGTGCGCCATTAGTATATACTAATGGCGCACCATGTTTTGGTATGCCATTAGTGTGGAAGACAGTAATGGCGCACCAGGTACATGGTGCGCCACTAGAAACAATTTTTTTTTAATTTTTCCAAACATTCTAATGGCGCACCGTAGCAAAGTGCGCCATTACTAGTGCTAAATAGAAATCGCGCACTGGCCACATCGTGCGCCATTAGAATATATAGTTTTTTTTTAATTTTTTGCAAAACTTCTAATGGCGCACTGTGGTGGTGCGCCATTAGTAACTGTGGTCGAGCCCCGCACCTCCCCACTCCAACCGCCCGACGCCCCACCGACCCTCCCCGCTCCACCGCCGCCGCCGAAACCCAGCGCACCTCCCCACTCCACCGCCGCCGACCCCCGCACCTTCCCCACTCCACTGCCGCCGACGCCCCACTGCACCCTCCCCGCTCCACTGCCACCGCCGCCGACCCCCGCCCCCCCCCCACTCCACCACCGCCAACGCCCCACCGCACCTCCCCGCTTCCACCGGCCGCCGCCAACCCCTGCCCGCACACTCCCCACTCCACCGCCGACGCCCCACTGCACCTCCTCCCGCTCCACCGGCCGCCACACCCCGGCCCGCACCCCCACTCCACCGCCCGACGACCACCCGCACCCTCCCCACTCCACCGCCGATGTCCCACCGCACCTCCCCGCTCCACCGGCGCAGAGCTGACCCCCGCCCGCACCTCCCCACTCCACCGCCGCCGACGACCACCGCACCCTCTCCCCTCAAGACTGCCCCGCCCGCTCCATTGTCACAAATGAATGCAACTAAAATTGCTAAAAACAAATTTGATTATATTTTCAAATAACAAATTTGATGATATTTTTCAAATAATAAATTTGATGATATTTTTCATATTCATAAAAATTTTCAAATAACAAATTTGATGATATTTTAAAAAAAATTATGACTATTTTTATAAAAAATATTACTGTTATGATTTAAACAAGTTTGAACATATTTAAACACAAATAAATATCAAACAGCATTCTAAATGCATAAATACAAAAAATGGGAAGCCTGGGAATCGAACCCAGGACCTCGTGGTGTGTGTGCTGCGTGCTGACCACTCGGGCTAGTGGGGTTGTTCTTATTGACTGGGGGTTATGTGGAATATAACCTGACTTGTCGGGCTAGTAAATTCTAATGGCGCACCGGGGCGGGGAGCGCCATTAGAATGGTTGTACTTATGGCGCACTAGTGGTGCGGTGCGCCATTAGATCCCTCCCCCTAGTTCACCTGCTTCCCTCGCCTTTGTTGCCTCCTCCCTCACCAGATCCACTCGACCCAACCATATATGCCCCTTGCCCGCCCCTCAGATGTCCGCGCCAGACGCTGCTTCGGCGACGCTGTCCGCTGCGTTGGTCTTGCGCTGCCCTGACGCCGCCGCCCCGACCCCCGTGGGACTCCACCCTCGCCGCCCTCGCGCCCCCCGAACGAGATCGGCCGAGCGCCCGCCACCCGCTCCTCTCCTCTCCTCCTCCCTCCGACGAGCGAGGGCCTCCCCCGGCCCCTGCAGCAGCCGGCGAGCGCGGCCCCGACGCACCCACCCCGCCTGCCCCTGCCGTCCTCCGCCACTGGCCCCTACTCTCCTTCGACCGCGGCGAGCGATGACCCAGACGAGCTCGGACCCCGACAACGACCCCTTCGCCGACCCCGACCTCGACCCCTCCGGCGACCAGGTACCTCTCCTCCTTCCTCCTTCCTCCCTCTCTCCACCATTCCCCATTCCGTCCCTCCCTCCCCTCGACCGTGGCAGTGTAGATTTTTCCCTCTTTGTTCTGCATAGGACCATGGTGCATCATGATCTTTCCCTCTTTGTTCTGCATAGGAGTATATTTTCGAGACAGTGTATGGGGTTCAGAAGAAATTTAGTTTGCAGTCAGGGTTGTACATTCGTTTTCAACATTTTGTTACAGTAGAGTCTTTCTTCCTATTAACTATAGCTTAGGCCGCAGCTTGGGCCACTTGTTGTATTTATAATCATCATTTGATTGTGAGTGCGCTCTGTAAGCAGTTGGTTAACCTATCTATGTTCGTGCAATTTGTTCCATGTATAACCATTGATTATGCCTTCGAGGCGGTTAGTTAACCTCTCACCTATGTTCATGCAGGATATTATTCTTGGAAAAGCCTTTGTTGGTGACGGAATAGAAAGATAAGAAGGTACCTATCTTCAGTCCCAATCTAATAGGGTAGTCCATGGATTCAAACTAGCTAAAGGAGATTCAAACTGCCAATGACCACTCATTTTCAGTTAACTCCTTACAGCTCAGATCATATTTTGATTGTCAACAATAGTGGACTTTTAAGGCTTTTTTAGAGGCAATACTAGTGGATATTAGGCCTTTTACAGCAATAATAGTGGAATTTTAGGCTTTTTTGGAGGAGTGTGTTTCATGCTACCCTACAGTGATGAATTAGTCAGAATTATGTATGGTTGTGCCTAAAGTAGATAATCTAAAGATCTGCATAAAATAATTAGGGAGCATGTGTGAATCTAAAGTATATTGTCAACTTCCAACATTTTCTCTCGTTGTCCATGTGGTTGAAGCAATGAAGTTGAGTGTGTCATTCTTGATATGGTCATGTAAGAGAAATGCTCGCCTTGCTAATTTTACCATGAGATTTGGGGTAATCAGCTAGTTCCGTCAAAGCAAGTGGTTTTCTGAGCTATGCCTTGGTTAGAAAATGATGCATGATGGTTTGTTCAGAAGAGGAATAATCCCAGGATAGCACGTATCATGGGGTCAAACCTGGGACCCCTATTGTAATTTGATTTTGATTATTAATTCTTCTGTGAGCAGATGAATTACAGTGTTTGTGTTGTAATGAAACTTGAGCTGAAATAGAACTTGACAGCCTGTACAGTGAATATATGCAGTGAACAAAAATTGACAGGTTTACTTGATTGAATTCAGTCCTGTACAGTGAATATATGCAGTCAATATACAGTGATTGTAATTTTTGGGAGTAATTTTTGGTGTCAAATCACTCAAGCAGTAACCGAATTTTCAAACTGAATTTACACAATACTATTCAGTTAATTTGCTTGGACAGTAGTATTATGTAACACTACTTGACACAATACTATGATCTGTCGCTGTGTCAGCCTTTGTAATTTGCACCTATATTATGTAACACTACTTGATGATGTTAAACTGTAACTCCCTTTCCTTAGAACTGTAATTACTGAAGCAACAAATCTATTTTCATCTATATGTATAGAACACACAAGGAAATGACTGTTCTGTGTTTTTTGTGTTTGTTTTTTACAGTCCTCTAGTAATTGAGCTTCTTTTGTGTTGTTGTTCATATACTGTAATTGTTTCAGCACACACTACCATGACTTAATGTTTACAATAGCTGTTTTGTTTGTATCCAATAGTCAGCGTATATTTTTCTTCGTGAGGTAATCGTCAAATTTTCAAAGTGTGTATGTCCGAACTTGAATGTTGCAATGCTGTTTTCTTCAGAGGCTACTTGTCAAAAACTTGAGCTACTGTCTTGCAAAGATGATGATCATCCTACTAGTTTGCTGGGTTTTGTGTCCGACCATTGTGTCGTGATGAATTTGCAGGTACCCCGAGAGGCCCTTGAGTTTGCCGGAATGTCGATTAACTTCCGTTCCGGCAAATTCGGGTACTCCATATGTCCTATTTTCAGCAAAGGTCATGCTGAAATTTTCCGTGAATTTTAGCATGACTTTGCTAAAAATCGGACATATGGGGTACTTGATACTAATGCATGGGCCGGGGTATCTTAGTACTTAGTTCACTAGGATCAACTGCCCCTTTATTCTTGCTGCATTAAACCATAGGTGGCAATAGAGCCAAGTGATTAGTGCCAAGTGATTAGGCCCAACCTAGGGTGCCTCGGCATCGATAAACCCTAAATGATGAAAACTTAACTTAGCATTTAGCTTTTAGGATGCATCGGCGTCGACAAACCCTGAATGATAAAAGCTTAGCTTTTAGGATGCCTCGGTGTCGACAAACCCTTAATGATGAGAACATGATCTTGCTTCTTGACAACAACCAACTTTTTGACCAAACTTTTTTCCTATTTAGAGCGAAACATGGCCCACAACGATGAGCCCAGCGGTTCGGGTGGCAAGAAATTCTGGGAGCTGTCCCAGGAGATGGATGAACAACCTCACCGCTATCAGGATGCCGCGGAAGACACCGATCATGACTACACAACCCCTAGTGGCGTCGGGGATGACACCACTGACGGTGCCGCCGAGGATGCCACAACTGATGGTGCCGCCGAGGATGCCACCACTGATGATGGCGGCGCACGCACAGATGGCAGCCAACTGAAGAAGCAACGGAAGGACCGGCGACCGAACGCGCTCCGCACCGTCAAGGAATTTACTCAAGTGTACTCCGAGGGGAATCCAACGGAGCCCAACCATATAGTCAAGGGTTACTCGGTTCAGCTCGGGTGCATTCTCCGGAGCACCGTCTCGATCAACACCGAGAACCTTAGGCATAAGGACCGAGGGAATTTGCGCAACCTCCTCTTCACGGCTGCACGAACGATACAAGTTCCCGCTGATTTTGAAAACACACGCCTCGTGGAATAGTGAACAGTGCCGCCCTCACAAGGATGAGCACGCCCTGTCTACTTGGAGAAGCGCCACTGAATGAATGATTGAGAAAGGTGATAGTTATGAGAAGATCAAAGCGAAAAATCCTTCGAGCAGCGAAGAGGACTACAAGGAGTTCAAGATCAAGTGCGAGAGCATTGCAACCTCCGAATCAAGTCAGTGGGGGAAATAAATGCGGGAGTTGAACTTAGGGGAACACAAACTAAGTCCCGGCGGTTACAGAGTGGTGGAGTGTCGGTGTACAAAAAGAGGGGTACACTTTTTGTACCCCTATAACTGTGCACGGGCAGTCTGAGCGAGCTGGCACCACCAAGACCGAGCAAGGCAAGGGAGGTGAGCCAAGGTAGGGCCGAATCTCGAAAGGAGCAGAATGACGCCAAGACAAAGACCACAAAGAGCAAAGGGGACGAAGCGGACTCCCCCGGCAAGATCCTTGCCGGGAGGCGGTTTTAGCAAACCCGGCAAGACCCTTGCCGTGGCAGCTCGCCCCACACCTACGGAGCGAATCACCCTTGAGTCCACTGCCCCCATGGGGCAAGGATTCAGGAGACATCCCCGTGGTGGCATGCAGATCTTTGTGAAGACATTCAAGAGCAGATACACACTATAGAAGATGATGACCCTTTGCGGGATCCCAGCCAAGGAGGACCACAAGGCCCCCGGTAAGAGCCTTGCCGGGGATGACAGCAGGCGCCACGGCAAGACCCTTGCCGAGGCCCCGGCAAGACCCTTGCCGAGGCCCTGGCAAGACCCTTGCTGGGGCTACGGCGAGGCCCTTGCCAAGAACACCCGTAGGGCCACCATCAGGCCCACGCCAATCAAACCTCCACCACCGTTCGCATGCAGCTGCCGACCCAACCAGTTGGGCAGGCACCTGCGTGGCGGCAAGCGGATCTTCGTGGAGACCCACCACTGCGCCACCTCAGCTGCCTGCCTGCCTACATGGCACCACAGCATCGCTGGCTGTATGGCGTGGTCGACACGAAGGGAGCGGCGACAGACGAGACAGGCTCTCCCGCCCCCGATAAAGCAAGGACACCTAAGCAAGACGCATTAAAGCGCTTTGTCATGTAATGCGAGGGATAAACTCGCATCACTGCTGCACTTTTCACCTCATGTGTGCCATGTGGCAACCCCTTTCCCTATAAAAGGAGGCCCAAGGCGACCAGGAGGAGGATTCGGCCTTTTGGAGCTCCTCACGCCCCATTGCTAGTTCAAGAACACAGTTAAACAAACCACGAAAGCAGGAGTGGGGTTTTATGCATCCTCGCGGCCCGAACCTGGATAAGGAAACCGCGTGCTATCTGTTTGATCCGCTCTTCTCACGACCCCGCGCCCCGCGACCGTAGTAGGGATTCTTGTGATCCCATAGGTGTCGCTCCCATCGACATCTTTGGCGCGCGCCTGTAGGGGGTCAGCCAGAGAATCGGCTCTAGCAGTTAGTTCGACGCTTCTTCATCGTCATGGCGCCCAAGAAGAAGATGACGGTGGCGGTTGGCCCGTCGGAAGCCGGACATCCCGTCCCGACGCGGGCGAGCAGCGGACCGGTCGCAGAAAGGACCCGGGGCGTCGTTCGCGAACACCAACACCGTCCTAGCAGCCAAAGATTGGAAGGCGGCGATGTTCGTGTGCCTGGTAACGGGCCGCACGCCGCCAAATCCAAAGACGGAGCCAGGCCCTCCGCGGGTGGCGCGGGGCCTTCCAAGATCGCTGCCACCCGGCCGAAGGCGACGCGAGGGCTTCAAGACTCCACGCCGCGCCGACGGCGCTCTCTCAGCGGCGCGATTTAACAGCGTAATCACGCCGAGGACCCCGGGCGTCGCCGTGGAAAGAGCCCCGAGCGCCACTCCCGGGATTTACAAGACCAGCCCACTCGCCGAGGCGCTGGTGAAGATGGCATGCGATCGCGGGGTCGTGATAGAGCTCCTTCTGACATGGTGGTCAAGTCGAGCTGCCGCGATCCGTGCAGGTTTCGCTGCCACCAACGCCAGCCAGGTTCTGCGCGCGCGAAGTTGCTCTCGATTTTCCTCCCACTACGGGGAAACTCGACGAATGGAGAGCTACTATCCGAAGCCTTGCTGTGGTGGCCAACAAAGACGAACCGAGTCCGGTGGAGCCCCCGGGTCGACGCTCCGACGGAGTCCCACGCACCAGTGGCAGGAAAGCCGACGGCGCCGCGACCACGGTGCACTCGCCTCCTCCTCGCCCGGTACCGCGAACGCCAGCCCGTCGCGACGTTACGGGTGACGAAATCTCCATAGCATCATCCGACCCGCGGGCCCACTGTGACCAGCGCCAAGTTCCTCGGGAACGAGAACAAGAAGACGATCGAACCACTATCGAGCACCGACGCGGAGCGCGCCACCAATCAGACAGGCGAGCAGGGCCTGCTGTGAGCCACCCGGCACCGGAGAGCCCTGGAGGCCTACCTTACGAGGTTGGCTGCCCGGCTTTTACCCATGAGCTGCGGCAGTTCCAGTGGCCCACTCACCACACCTTCAAACCCGACGTGGGCGAAAAGTACAGCGGCAAGACCCACCCGTCCGAGTTCCTCAGCATCTACACCATCGCGATGCAAGCTGCTGGAGCCTGCGACGATAAGGTGCTTGCGAATTACTTTCCGTTGGCTCTTAAACCCAACGCCATGTCATGGTTGATGCACTTGCCGGTAGACTATATTTCCTCCTGGTCATATGTCACACCCTGATTTTCATGCCACAACACTTAAGCTAATAAATCATGATAAAATGTGGTTTGACAAAAACTTTTGAGTGTTTTGGACCTTGCCTTGATTGGATTTCGTGTGTTGTTTGCAAGTGCTCTAAAAATCAAATAAATCCCCCAGCTCCTATACTTCATCTCCTTGATCCAAAACCTTTTCCCAATGATCATGCCATGTGTATATAGCAATATAGTATTTTCTTACAAAAATAATTTTGCCAAAAAGTATTTTAAAAAAATTAGTTTTCCAAAAACCCCTGAATTGAGGTTTGCACTGCAAGTACTTAATTAAGGGCAGTAAAAATCTTTCCAAAAATATATTTGACTCCTATTAGATATAGGATACCCAGGAACCACAAAAATATAATTTTAAAAGTTATTTTCCTATTTTATTTAAAGGCTTTTTCTTCAGGCCAGAAATGGTCTTAAATAAGATAAAATTATTTTAAAGCTTTAAAAATATTTGACAAAAATTAGGGAGACTCAATGGACATATATTTTCCATATATATGAGTTCCAACACATGGTCATGATCAAAATATTGGACAAAACCTCCCAAAACCATTTCTGCCCATTTCAATGATTTGTAATATTTCTATAAGAAATATTTTCAAATAAATCCAGGAAAATTCTAACATGTCACATATGGCATTTTTTATGATCTTGCCAAGTACCATGTCATGGAGAACAGTATAACCCCATGAAACCCTCTCAAAACCACTTCTGTCCTTTTTCAAGTTTGAACAGCTTTGCACTGTCAAACATGTCCAAATGCTCTAAAACTTGGTGCACATTCTCAAATGGTGTAGTAATGCGTCTAGAACAAATGGCACAAGTTGGAGAGAATTTTATCTTGATCAAAGTACCCCAAAACCCTCTCTGACCAGAATCAAATTTGAACAAGTTTGTACTGCCAACATTTTCTCCTTCACCCCAACTTTTGTGAGCATGTTCACATGACCAAATTAGGCCACTACACCAAGTGGTGCATCAAGGAGAAATGATTTTCTCAACTAGATCTACACAAGTCCATTTCTGCTAATTTCTAGGGTTTACAAAAGTTGCATTGGCAACTTTTCCCAAATGAACTCAATATTGGTGAAACCCCTTATTTTCTCATGCCATTTGACCCTGTCAAACCTTATGACAAGAGGAGTTCATCTTGTTGCCCAAACCAGCAACAAACACCTTCTGCCATTTTATTAAAACCCCTGTTTTAACCACTTCCACTCTTCTCCATGGCCTCAACTTTTTACAACAGCCCCTCCTAGTCCCCTTGCACCTCTAGTAGCAATGGCAAACCCAAAGCTCAATTATTGGAGGGGTAAAACCCCCACTTTATCTCTCTGGACAGCCAATTGCCCTCTCTCCCTCAACCACTCTCCTCTCCTACTGGCTGTCCAGGGCATCCAAGGCCCTCTCCCCTTTGTTTACTCCTCCCTAAACAACCTAGACACAAGTGGCCACGCCCTACAAGCCAAAGGCATGCCCTGGCATGTAATTGGCGTGCTCCAGAGCGCGCTACAGTGCACACCCGCACTGTAGCCGCCCCCTTCCAACCGCCTCCGGCCACCTAGGGCCTCCCCCTCATGTCCCCCGAGGTCACCTCGACGTCCGTAGCACGCTACGCTGTCGTCCCCCTCCTCTCTCTCCCTCTCTGGATCTCCTCAGGCGACAGACAGGCGTCGCACGACTCGGCCACTCTGCCAGCCACGCTGGCCAGCCTCTGACCTCGCCCCGCTCCCCCTTTCCTTCTCCCCCGACTTGGACCACGCCCACGAGCGCCGCAGACAACCCCGAGCCTCCTCCCGTGGCCACCGCGGCCATTTCTGCGGGTGCCCGTAGGCCGCGTCTACGGTGAGCCGTGGCCTCGCCATATAAGGCCATTCCAGACCCTCCTCGCTGCTCCATTTGCTCCTCTCCTCCCGAGCATCCTCTCGACCAAGCCATTCCTCTCCCCGAGCCTCCATCGCTCCCCATGGCCGGAGCCGAGCCACGGACTCCGCCAAAATTCGCGCCCATCTCTCCTCCTCCTTCCTCTCGACCGCACTAGAGCGCCACCACCGCCACCGCGAGACCCTCCCGCCCTTCTCCCTCCTCCCCATGGCTGTTCCGTGAATCTGCATCACCACCGTCAGCCTCGTCACCATGGTCGACGCCTTGCTCGACCAGTGCCCTGGCGTCCGCGCCACCCACAGTTTGGACGCGCCGGGTCCTTGAGCACGCTTGGCAGGTAGAACATCGCCGAGACGCTCAGAAGCGCCGGGCGACCGCGCCGAGAGCCTCCTCATCTCTGTCGCACCTGCAAGGGAGGTGGAGGACGAACTCGACAGAGGGCACCGCCTCGTTAAGTGGACACGGGCTCTTCCCGCTGACACCTTCGCTCGGGGAAGGCGTGTTTCCCCAGAGTACGCCTCCTCGCCGACCGCCACACAACCAGTGCAGCTGGGCCGGCCCATGCCTATCTCTCGCCCAGTGCGCAGAATAAGGGTATATTCTTTTTCTTATTTTCTTTTCCCAGATAACTTGTAAAATCTCCCAAATATTCATATTACCTCCAAATTTGATGATTCAAATTTCTACTAGCTCATAAAATTATGATCTATCTCATGGTGCAACTTGGACATATTTCCAGGAACTTTGTCTTCACAAACATTTATCAAATCTTGTATTTCCATTTCTGTGATGAACTTTAGAAAATCACAGAGAGCCCATTTTTCATCCAAATTCCATGATTCAAGTTCCTAGATGCTTATAAGTTCAGAACTTAGTTTTTGAACATTTTTCCTAGTACTTTATGCACCACATAGAATATTGGTCCACTTCTCCATACAATGCCAACTTTGCAAATTCATAGGAAAATCAGTTGAACTCCAAATCCAGTGAAACCAACTCCTAGATACTTCTAAAATCATGATTTGTTAGATAGGTACCTTTGCTCATTTTTCAAAAATATGTTTCTATACACTTCTTGCAAATCCATAAACCCCTTGATTCCATCATATCAAAGTGTTTAGAAATATTCCCTTATCCAATTCCATTGAAATCACTTTGGTCACTCCTCGTATGACCAGAGGTATCCTAGAAAAGTCCAAGTCACATTTTTAGAGAACTTTTATTTTCTGCCTTGTTGTGTTGCTTATTATGATTGTTTCCGACGTTAGTTGACGGAGTAGACGGAATATTTGGAGAAGGACAAGAAGATTTCAAGACTATGATGAATCAGGCAAGCAGCCCTTTGACCATGTCTATGAAACCCTTTTTATGCATGCCATATAGCACTTTTATTGCTTGCACATGAGACACGATATTGTGGTGACCACATGGGGTCGCTTGCCACCGTTACGTCCTTGTTGATACTTGCATTGTGGATGACCCTACCTTCTTATGAGGGTTATGCCGGTGGGAGTAGATAGGATGCTAAAGTAGTGCTAAGCAAAAAGGGACGGGAATATGCATGGTGATGGAGACAAAGTATTTTCAAAGGACTTTTCGAAAACCCCATCGGGTGCCACTTACGCCCGAGGGAGATAATGAGTTGGGTAGCCACTTGATGACGAAGTGGTGTACCGAGGCAAGTGTGTGTGTTGTTTTGAAAAACGGATTGGTTTAAGTTGCGACCGTTATTCCAACCTTACATGCCCAACCACTCTACCCTTATATGGGAAAGGGCATTATTGATTACCTAGGCCAATACTAGCTTGGAGCCCGCATTACTAGTGACGGGGGAGAGTTGGTGCTCTCTCTCGGGACGGGGTCGTGCCAGGTAGGGCGGCCATGACTGTTTTCACAGGGCACCTGATACACTGTTGTGTCCCCTCTCGGATGTTACGATCTTGAGCGAGTCTCGTATGATGTACATCGTGAGGATATGGAACAACAAGTGGACTCCTTGTTAGTGTCGTCTACGGAAAGATAGTGATCGAGTGCTTACCCCGGGTACTTGAGGTACCGCGGGTCGTGGATGACACGAAAGTTCCCCGAATCTTGTGGGTAAAGTGTGCAACCTCTGCAGAGTGTCAAACTATTCGAATAGCCGTGTCCACGGTCAAGGACAGTTTGGTAACCGCTCTTGGGCTACGTCCACATGTTTGCAAACCAGAGTGTGTGTTATGATAAGTGGGAAGATCTACTTGGGTCAAGTCAAAGGACTTGACATGATTGAGTTGGGTTGGTGCCCACTCTATTTATGTTGATATCTGTAACTTGTCCTCATGGTTACTGGAATTCTCCTGATGCATGTCTTATAAGTTGTTGAACATATGATTGCACTCAAAACTAGCTTTCCGAAAAAAATTACCTATCATGCATTATTGTACCTTGAACCAAAACATGGGTTGCTTAAGAGTACATTCAAAGTACTCATTGGCTTGCCACTTGTTATTTAATTGGCCAGGCATGGAAGAACCAGAGTTTGAAGAAGAGTTCTTTGGAGACGAACATGCGAACTAGGACGTTTCCTAGTCAGAATGCCTGTAGGGTTAAGGAAGATGGCATGGGTCCAAGTTATCGACGAAGATTTCCGCTGCAATGTTATACTCAAGACTTGACCATAATGGTCCTACTTGTGTAATACGGTATGTATGGATGTAAGACTGTTGTTATTCAGCTTCGTGTGTTCAAGTGAGCATTGATCTCGGGATCCTTTGTGCACGCAGCATTCCGTGATCACGACTTATGAGTCGGGTCCCCAGAGCTGGTATCGAGCCATCCCGACTGTAGGAAGCCTTAGTTAGCATGGTCGTTAGTTAGGGTAAAACTATTTCCAAAACTATTACAAGTTTTCAAAACTATCTATACTTCTCTTCCTTCTCGGTTTTTCAAAACTAAGGTATACTTTCCCCATCGATCTCTTCCTTCAAAACTATTGCAAACGGTCGCTAGCACCCTCAAGCCCCCGACCACGGATTCCTTGTAATCCTCGTGGATAGCCTAGAAGGAGTACACCTTGCCAAACACTCACCCACCTCTTCCGAACCCAAGATTCGCGACACCACAACAAGACGATGCCAACAGAAGATACGCATTTGAAGAATGAGGACATGAAGACCCAGAGGATGGTGACACCTTTGAATTTGCCCCAGGATGATGCAACCTTGTCCTATGACGATCAGGGTGTAAGATATGCAAGACCATGATAGACATCACTAATAGAGCAACCATGTCCTTACCGTTGTTGTATCGACAACCACCGGTGGATGAGAACCTCGCCATTTGGTCCGCCTCACTATAGTGAGCAGGAAAACGGTTCTCTTCATCCCCCGCTCTTGGTGTCGATGTTGTCATCAACGTAACCGACATGTTGGACCTCTACTATGCCTTGTTAATTTCATTGCATAAAGGATTACCTACCTGGTACCATCGACGCCTTAGAAGACAAAACGGGTTCGTCAGGATTAAGAAGACAACAGAAGACCGAGTCAATACCAGCTACGAGGAGCCACCTTCACCCCATCACTTCAACAGACAAGAAGTTGTTGAAGAATCTTCAGGCTCAACCCGGATTGTTTCATCGAACAACTACAAGAGACGTAGCAACACCTGAGGAAAACCCAGGAGACTGTACGAGGCACGGAGCAAAGCACGACTACTGAATCCGAGAACCCCTAGGGTAGGATGAGTCGTGTACCCCCGATGCGCAGTCGAGTCCGTATGATAGTTCGAATTGAACCATGATTGTGTGTTGCTTGCTTTTATTTGTTTGTGTTTTGATATCAGTCGCCCTTTTTGCCCTAGGCAACAAGTACGCAACTATATCACCTTCCTTATTTTGTTGTTTGTGTTTGGCCCTTTTTGGAACTTGTTTCTTTGCCCCTGCACTATAGAACCCCCTTTAGGCATCCCCCTTTATGCTACTTATCCCTCTCATCTCTCTCCCCAACTGAAGACCAGCAAGACAAGATGCAACCAACTAGCACTGAAGACTTTTTGTTGTAGCCTCCTCGACCAAGAGCAGCCTAGTAGAGTTATGTTTACCCCTCTAGACTAGAAACCCATTCCTAGACCCTTCGAGACTTCATGAGATACCCCGGTCCTTAACCATGTGCTTAACCAACAGAATTGCAAGAGAACCAGTTAAGTCTCCGTAAACCTTGCACAACACTGGGTTCATTATGGAACTAGTGGACATAGTGAACAAGCACATTATCATCCTAATATAGCACCAGGACTAACGATGCCATAGGGAAGACCAGTTTGAGGATATAGGAATAGAGGACGCATGACTTGATGAGTTTATATCAATGACTTGAGGAATTATAAGAGACTATTTGGTGGATTATGAGGCTTTGATGTTGGTAGATGAACTTGGTGGGATCATGATTATAGATTAGCATAGCTTTCATTACCCCTGGAGTAAATTGGATTTTGTGGGACAATTATAATCGCAACATGAAATTCTTGGAAGTATACGGATTTGACTGAGCCAGGGGATATGATAGAAGATAGTTGACATTACGGAAATGACTTGGGGGAATAGATAGGAATTCTCGTTGGACATGAGATTTGGATTCAATACATTATCCTAGTGGAGTATGGATGTAGAGTAATTCTACATGGTTCGGAGTAAATTGGATTTAGACTGATGATCTTGATCATGATACCATGTTTCTTGGAGGACAATACACTAGGAGATTGGATTAATTGTCGGAGTTGATATAAGCCTGACCTTGGAGTTCACTTGACCATGATAATGGAAATTGGTGGACTGACTATAGTAAAGATAACCCGTTTCAAGTATTTGAGGATTATAGGACATTAGAAGATCATATGGAACACCATAAACATTGGATTTGTAGAATTAATGAATTATGTAATTGATGGGCTTATAGAGTTGATTCATAGGAAGGAAACAAGATCTTGGGGTGGTATACGACGTGTTTCCTTAGGATAGAGATGCTTTATTATGGACCTTGGATCAATAGACTGAGCACTTGGATTGTGGTGATTAAATTCAAGCTTAGCAGCTTATATGCTCTACCCATGGATTTTTAGGGGTAGCCATACATATGAGTTTGGGGATAGTTGACATGTATAGATTTATTAGAACTCCCCTTCGGAGTCATGAGGATAATAATAGCATGAGGGATAATTGGAGCTGACCTACAAGAGTTGATGCTTTCGGTGGTATAAGGTTATTTGTTTAATGGACTAGATAGAACAATTGGCATCTCAGGAACCGTGCTTAAGGATAAGATGATAAATGTTCACTCGCACACTAGATCCTTGAAACCCTTAAGCCCTACCAAGCCACAACATGGTCGGATCCTGACCTTGGGCTTTGGCTCTAGATCGATAAGACCTTGGCCAATGCTCAACCATGATCATCACCAATGCCTCAGCCCACTTTACGTACCCCATAGGCTTCATGGAGTGCTTGGACAAGTTAGTTGTCATCTTTCTTTGATGACATACTTGTCTACCCGAAGACGGAAGAAGAATCGTTGAGCTGGTCAAGGAACATCTGAAGATCGTCATGTCTAGGAGGAAGAACTACACCAACCACCATCTTCAAGAAGTATACCTCCGCATCAAAGACCAGGCATATCTGCAAGCCACTTCTCTCGAAGGAACCAAGCATTTCCATGACAATGGGAAGCTCACACCAAGATTTATCGGCCCTCTCCAAGATGACCGCAAGACGAAGAATAGACGTCTACCAGATAGAGTTATCACCTGAGTCACCCACTGTGCACAACGTTTTTCCACACGACACCACTCCGGAAACGTTTCCAACTTCCTAACTAGCCCGACCTCTACAAGGACATCGATCACCGAGCCATCGACCTCCAGCCCAATATGACCATCAAGAAGAAACCCCTTAGCAACCTGGATCAAGCAGGACGTCATACACGAAGCCACACCATCAAGTACTTCAAGCTCAATGGAGCACTACACGGAAGCAGAAGCAACATGAGGACTTTGTCACATCCCTAGAATTGCTTGACATTAGTTGCATTAGGGCATTCATGTCATCATGCTAATTTCCATGAAAATTGAAATGGGGATTTGTGAAACCCTCAGAATCACTTTTGGAAATGACCTAAATAAAAATCGCTCCAAAAAGGTCCAAGAAAATGCTCATGTGGTTCTCTGAAAATATTGGACAGAGTTAACAATCTAACCAATATTTTAGGATCTCATAAGTATTTACTTTGGGCATTTGGAATTAATCTGATAAATATTTGCCTTGGATATATATTATTATATATATAAAATATTGTCCAAAAATTGTGCCTTTTGTTGAGGAGCTCTGGAATATTATAGTTAGCTCCTGCAAAATTGGCATAATTAATTAAATTGGTTTGGTATTTTAAATAAACCAAAACAAATGTCGAAAAATAGAAAAGGAAATAAATAGAAAGAACAGAGGCTCACCAGGCGTTACTGGCTCACCTGCAGCCCACCTGCCCCAGCCCTCCCACTGGGCGGCCCAGCCCACCGGCTGAGGCGGTCGTCTCTAACCTCTCGCCAAGAGGGGCGAGGCGTGTCGACGCACAGACCGCCGCCGCGCGCCACCTCCACCCCGCCTGCCTGGCCTCCCGACCCCCTTGCGCTGCCGCGCCTCCCCGACCCCGGGCCTCTCACTCTCTCCCTCAAACGCGCCCCCTCTCTCTGCTCCTCCCTCTCGCTTGGGACGGGCGAAGCTCATCGCCGTCGCTCGCCGTAGCCACGGCCACAGCCCTCCCTCGCCTCGCCGACATGCCCATGGCCTCCGCGTGACGCCCTGTCCTCCTCACCGAGTTCCCGACGCCGAGCACCCCGAGGCGCCGCCCCACCATTCCCCTTCTCGACTCCATGGTCGCCGTCGCCAAATTCACTGCCCGGTGCCACCCGAGCTCCCCGACGGCCTCTCGCAACCACGGTGAGCTCCCGAGTCGATCCCCTCTTCTCCGACCCATTCTTCCCTCTAACTACCACCCCGTGACCGAAACCCGCCGCCGCCATCAAGACGTCGCCGGCGTGGCCACAACCACGATGGCTCGATTCGAGGACGCCATCGCCTTCACTGCACTCCGTGAGGAGCCCGTAGCACCCACCCTTCCGCCTACCGTGCCCCTAGCGCCAACCCAAGACCTACCCGAGCTCCGGCCGCCAGATAGCACGTCGCCGGTGCCTCTACCGTCGCCCTGAGCTCCAACCACCCCACCAAGAACTTCAGCGCGTCCCCAGCTCCTCAGGGTCCCCTTCCGCCTTTTCGGTGGCGGAATGGCCAATTGCACTTGCTCATTGCGCGTTCGACGTCAGCGGCGTCAAGCCGCCGGGTGGCGATGACCCTTTGACCGGGTTTGACCACCCCGGTCATCGACATGTGGGCCCGTGCCTCACTGACATTTTAGTTAGGACACAATTAGCACTAACAGCCTCTGTTAATTAATTAGGACACTGACAGCGTTGGTATCAGAGCCTGACTGCCTGTAGGATTACCAAGCCAAACTGGTCGAAGTTGTGTCTAGAAATGCTTTAGTTATATAAGGGAATTGATTGTGGAAGGGAACGTAAGGCTCTTTTTACTCCTTATACCTCATGGCCTTCTGATCTGAGTCATCCTCTTCTCTTCTACGGGGTTTAAGAACTAGGCTTCTCATCTATCCATTAGGATGACGTGTTACTAATCCTTAGACTTATAAGTTTGTTGGGTTTAATCCCCAGTTTAGATCCTACTATTTCTGTATGATAACTGTTGATCTCAGAATCTTGTTATGATGTTGTTGAGTGGTTATGCCACCATTTTCTGCAGGATGTCTCAAATCATTTTGAGCATTTACAGCCGTTATGCTGTCCGAGTCATCCCAGGTCTCTAAATAGTCTGATGCATTTGCAATCCTTTCCTTCTGTTCCCGATGTCCTCTTTGGTCAGAATAAGCACACTAACCGGTGCGTTGGGGTAATTTATTGCCTTGACATATATGTTGGAACTATTACTATGACCCTAGGTGTTTAGGAAGTCACCTAGCAATTTAGCAATGCTTTTGTATCCCGGTGTGATGATTCCGCCATCATTTTGAAAGCATCCTTGATGCCATTTAGTAGTAGGCATTCTACTCCTGGGTTTCTGAACCCGAGATTCATCCTACCCCATGTTGTTAGTATTTATTAGTGCCTTTAGGATATTAGTAACCTTGCGATAGTCCTCGAAGTCCGTGGTATTCTCCTTCTTCCAAATACCATGAACTAATTATGGCAGATGTTCTTTTGAGCCAAAAGATCACAATAAGAGTGCTCTTGAGGAGTTCTCCATTCATAATTGTGAATCTGCCAATTCTACCTTTCTGCATGGATTATCCGGAAGAAATGTTGAGCTGCGTTCGACATACTAATCCGTGCATCCACAACTCAGAAAATTATATGTTCCTTTGAGTTGTTCTCTTAGATGCCTTCTGACCTTCATCTATCAATTGATAGCCAAGGGTATGTGTGCATCGTGTTCATCGATGCATTTTATCCTTGTGGTCCGTCAAGCCATTCTATTTCGGAATGACTAGGAGAAACAAACTCCAGTACCTCATCCATTTCTAGGATTGGGTCAAAGCAATTGTATTCCGCAGATCAGAGTGCCATCCAGCTTTTGATTCTGTTCTACCCTGAAGTATTGCCATCTTATGTCAAGAATGTCATGGGAATTGCACCACCTCCTAGGAATTCTTGATGCAGTGATACTCTCGCTATCATTATTCATTCCTCGGTTCCGTGTTGTTGTAACCGGAATGCCGGCAAGTGAATTGTGATGTGTGAAATCAATACCCCGAGCAACTTGTTGCTTGGTAGTGAATGGACAATATTCTTATTCTTAGCGTGTTGGTTATTAAGCCATCATCCTGAGGTTGATCGTGCTACCTAGTCCTTATTTCTGGTGCACACTTCGATTGATGAGTTAGGATTGTGTCAAGTCCTCACTCATTTGATCATATTGTCTTGCCCTCAAAAGCAAGATTGTTCTCGAGCTTAGTAGCATATCAGTGGTTCGTGACTTTCCAAATATCTTCTCGGGAGTGTTACCGGGTTGTTTCCTGACTGTTATGTTGGGCTCGTGATCAAGTTGGTTTCTTGTGAACCACCCCTTCTCCAAGAATCTGTGTTGGTTATCCCTGAGCTAGTTGGTTAAGCTAGACAATAACTTGGAGAGTTGGAAGATAAAAGCTTGCCTAACTTAGCACGATCCAAAGGGATATTCTTGCGTAGTGTGTGTTGAAGAAGGATGGTATCTTCATCGATTGGTCCTTGTGATCAGTTGTTGGATCTATTGTCCTACCCATTCTTTGACTTGAGTATGGGCCATTGTCAAGTCAAATCAGAACCAACGACATTCGTAATGTTGTCTTACTCGTGGTTGATCCTTCGAGCATACACCATTACATCTTTTGGTCGACCAATACTATCACGTGTTCACATGATGGTGGAAGTCCGATGATATGGAAATTCCGATGAGTTCTTTGTTGAGCCCATCAAGAGCATTTTGTCTCCCCATGAGTCATGTTGAACATCAACCTAGTGTTGGAAGCTTGTGTAAGCATTTCTTCGTGTTTTGTTCATGAAGCATATGTTTGGATGAAAGTAGTGACTCCCTCTAGTTCATGTGCATCTGATGTAAGTTGCCGCCATGAACTTGAGAAAGGTTTGTTTTGCTTCCTCTGGAATCATCCCAAGTCAGTCATGCACGTGCGAAGTACTCTATGGTCTGATAGACTGATCATCTTCATTCCATATGGATTCCATAGCACACCAAGCCACTGATTGACTTGATCAAGGAAAAGAAGTCTATGCTTGGGATCTAATCCATGGACTTGTGTAAAGACTTGATACCCTCGATGATGGCTCCCCACCCGAACTTCGGTAGTGTTTTATTATAAGACTACCATGTGGTCATGCTTGTCTAGGACAACGTGTTCACATGTTTGTAGCAAAACCAGCTCATGTTTTGGAGCTTGCTATCGTAGTTCATATCCTGAGGATCTCGCAACGCCATCTCGTCGAATTGTGTTGCAACCCTTCCTATCAGACATGATAATTCTGAAATATCCTAACACCAACCAGATCTGAATCTCAGGCAGATATGATGGTTGGAACATTCGAACAGTTGCATTTCGTTCCCAGCTTGCACCGTCCTTGTGCTATCTCGCTATGGACTGTCTTCTTAGCAATTCTTGTCCAGGGTTATCTTCAAAGTGGACCTACCATGGGTCCCCTCCACCTCCGATAATAAGCAAAAATCATCCGTTGCGTTGTCTTCAACAAGGTAGTCCACATCATCCATTCTAGTCCGGGTGTACTATTCCTTTGCACTCCGTCAAACGATCGTTGTGATTGCCTTTGGCTGGTATAAAAGGTTCCAATGATCTATGGATCAAAAGTAACTCTTTTTGCCACTTAAGGGAATAGTTCTTTGCGCCACCTTTCTCGAGGAGTCCCGTTACGGGATCATGATAAATGTCTCCTCGCCACCTTGACACCATCCACCATCTTCCTAAAGTGTGGAATTGTTGCCACTAATCAAACTTCGTTGTTGTTCTTCCATCCCCCTCGATGCATTTTGTGTCTCAACTCGAGATGTGACACCGTCTCAGTCCGTGAGTTGATCATGTTTACCTGATCTTCATTAAGATCGAATCATGTAGGGTTTCCCCTTCTTTCTGTTGTCGAGTCGGGTGAAGATCTCGAAGACGTCAAGATCAAGAAGATGGAGTGAACCAACATCTTCGAGGAAGGCAATTGGATCATGGGAATTGTAATAGTTTGTGACCTCCCTTTTCCTCTTACCTCACGTCTTGAATCTCGGGGCGAGATTCTTGTTTAGTGGGGGTGAGTTGTCACATCCCTAGAATTGCTTGACATTAGTTGCATTAGGGCATTCATGTCATCATGCTAATTTCCATGAAAATTGAAATGGGGATTTGTGAAACCCTCAGAATCACTTTTGGAAATGACCTAAATAAAAATCGCTCCAAAAAGGTCCAAGAAAATGCTCATGTGGCCCTCTGAAAATATTGGACAGAGTTAACAATCTAACCAATATTTTTAGGATCTCATAAGTATTTACTTTGGGCATTTGGAATTCTGATAAATATTTGCCTTGGATATATATTATTATATATATAAAATATTGTCCAAAAATTGTGCCTTTTGTTGAGGAGCTCGGAATATTATAGTTAGCTCCTGCAAAAATTGGCATAATTAATTAAATTGGTTTGGTATTTTAAATAAACCAAAACAAATGTCGAGAAAAATAGAAAAGGAAATAAATAGAAAGAACAGAGGCTCACCAGGCGTTACTGCTCACCTGCAGCCCACCTGCCCAGCCCCCCGGCTGGACGGCCCAGCCCACCGGCTGAGCGGTCGTCTCTAACCTCTGCCAAGAGGGCGAGGCGTGTCGACGCACCACCGCGCAAGCGCCACCTCCACCCCGCCCGCCTGGCCTCCCGACCCCCCTTGCGCTGCCACGCCTCCCGACCCCCAGGCCTCTCACTCTCTCCCTCAAACGCCCCCTCTCCTCTGCTCCCTCCCTCTCGCCTGGGACCGAGCGGCTCGTCCGCTGCTCGCCGTAGCCACGGCCACTGCCCTCCTCGCCTCGCCGACATGCCCATGGCCTCCGCCGTGACACCCCCGTCCTCCTCACCGAAGTTCCCGACGCCGAGCACCCCGAGGCGCCGCCCCACCATTCCCCTTCTCGGACCCGCCGATGCCGCCGCCAAATTCACGGCCCGGTGCCCACCCGAGCTCCCCGACGGCCTCCTCGCAACCACGGTGAGCTCCAGTCGATCCCCTCTTCTCCGACCCATTCTTCCCTCTAACTACCACCCCCCGTGATCAAACCCGCCGCCATCAAGACGTCCGCCGGCGTGGCCACAGCCACGATGGCTCGATTCGAGGACGCCATCGCCTTCACCGTGCCGTAGGAGCCCGTAGCACCCACCCTTCCGCCTACCGTGCCCCTAGCGCCAACCCGCACCTACCCGAGCTCCGGCGCCCCAGATAGCACGTCGCCGGTGCCTCTACCGTCCGCCCGAGCTCCAACCACCCCACCAAGAACTTCAGCGCGTCCCCGGCTCCTCAGAGGTCCCCTTCCGCCCCTTTGGTGGCGGAATGGCTAATTGCACTTGCTCACCGCGTTCGACGTCGCCCGGCGTCAAGCCGCCGATGGCGATGACCCTTTGACGGGGTTTGACCACCCCGGGTCACTGACATGCGGGCCCCGCCCGGCTTAACTACCCCCTGACCCGCTTACACATGGGCCCCACGCCCTTAATTAATCATTGTTTATTTTACGTTAAGATTAGCACTAACTGGGTGGACCCCACGTGTCAAGATTGACCCGACAAGTCGGTGTTGACCGGTCCCACCTGTCATCCACCCAACCCAGCTCTGAGTCACTGACCAGTGGACCCCACTGGTCAGGTTTGACCTGGGGCGCCCAGTTGACCCGCTGACGTCACACTGACGTCAGGCTGACGCAGTAATCTCCTTTTATGGATTTAATTTAATTCAGTAAAATTCAGAAAATGTCCTAAACTTCTAAAAATCATATAAATTCAACCGTAACTCGGATGGAAATAATTTATATATGAAAAATGATCAGAAAAATATGAAGAATCTGTTTATGCCATGATCATGCATGTTTGAACAAGTTAACATCACTGAATAGGATGAATCATGATTAGGGTAAGTTATGAAATAGCATTTGGAGTTGGAATTCAACCATGTTTGAATTCCACTCCAACTAACTTGGATTATTATTGCATTAGGTAAATTCAGTACCTTAACATGATCATGCATCATATATGTGCATTGCATTGATTGCGTTCTTTCTCAGTTGCCGGTGTTGTTCCCTCCCGGTAGACGATGTACCGACGATGATTATTCGATGACACCAATGAAGAACTATTATCTTCAGAAGTGCCAGGCAAGCAAAACCCCCTTGTTCATTCCGATACAATCCCACTCTCTCGCTCCTGCTCTATTTTATTGCATTAGGACAACAACGATTCAACTGTTACTTGCTGCGGTAGCTGAACCCCTTGATCCTTTGCATGACCTGTCATTCCACAGTAATTAGATGAAACCCACTAGCATGAGTAGGAGTTGTTTGAGCCCATGTTGTGCCTACTCATTTATGCTTGTTTGTCATGCCTGCCACGCTTAGAGTTGAGTCGGGTCTGATTCATCGGGAATGAATTGGAATTGTTATGAACATGTCCTATTGTGGTGAGCTAAGTGTGAACACGATTTGGTAAAGGTAGCGGTGAGAGGCCATGTAGGAGTACATGGTGGGTTGTCTCATTGCAGCCGCCCTCGAGAACTGAGTTCGTGTTTGTGATCCATGATCTGATTACTACCACGCATTGGGCCCGAAACCAATGGACCCTCTCGGCTTCTTGACCACCCTTGTCCTCGGTCCGGGAGTTGCAAGTAGTTTCGGTGTTTGTAGCATGTGGGGCCGACGCATACGCTGACCTTAGGGGTGGGTTGTGTTGCGGTAGGCACTGTGGGCCCGGTGTACCGAGTGCCCGCTTGGTATCTCGGGAACCCTGCACACATCGTTCGGGGCTGTATGGGAAACCTCGGCGGACTCCATGGATGGAACCCGAATAGGCGATAAACTGGACTAGGGACTTGAGTGTTTAGGTAGGCGTGGCCGACACCCACGTTGGGCTTCCGCTGAAGGTTGCCGAGTACATGTCGTAAACGGCGGTAAGTGGTGAGAGCGTGTGTGAAGAAGTACACCCTGCAGGGGTTTAATATGATCTATTGAATAGCCGTGTCCGGAGAAGGACTTACGGGTTGCCTATATCAGTTCATAGACAAGTGAAAGTGGATACTTTAAAATGCGCAAGATAAGCGTGAGTGCTATGGATGGCGTTCTCGTAGGGAGACGGGAGCGGGTCCATAGTGGTGTATTGCCATGGTGAATATGTGGACTCGTGTGCGCCACCTCAAAAGAGTTACTTGCAGTCGTAGTTCAGGATAGCCACCGAGTCAAAGCTGGCTTGCTGCAGTCAAACTCCACCACCCCCTTTTGATAATGATGCATATGTAGTTAGATCTGATGTAAGTCTTGCTGAGTACAATTGTACTCACGTTTGCTTATTTTATGTTTTGCAGAGAGACGTCAGTCTCACTAGTAGTTCCGCTTGGACTTCGACGTTTAGCTTGTTACCTCAGCTACGATCTTGTGCCTCGGCAGGATCTGGTAGATAGTCAGGCTTCTCAGCCTTTTTCATTTATAGTTGTCTGTACCCAGACATGTTTAGCTTCCGCTTGTGCTTTGACTTGTATGCTCTGAGTGTTGGGTCATGAGACCCATGTTTGTAATATCTCGCTCCTCGGAGCCTATTGAATATTATTTCGAGTCGTAGAGTTATGTTGTGATGCCACGTCGTATTTACACATATTGAGCATATTGTGTGTATGTTTGAAATGCTTGGTATGTGTGGGATCCGACAAACTAGTTGTTTATCCTTGGCAGCCTCTCATATGGGGAAATGTAGTCTCGTGATTCTGAGCGATAGTAGTCCGCTACAGCCCGGTTCACGAGTCCTGCTAGCCCAAAGACTACTGCTTGGACACTTGACTGGCGGCATGTGTTTCACTTCGTTCCTATGTCTGTCCTTCGGGAAATGTCACGCAGTTGTTATTCGAGTCCTGCCTAGCTGCTACAGCCGGGTTACCGGAGTCCTGTTAGCCCAGTGCTACAGCCCGAATACATACGTTGATGACCGACATGCTCGATGTGATTCATGTATGCCTGTCCCCATGGGTTAGCGCCGCTTTGGGTTCACGACTAGCCATGTCGGCCGGGTTCTTTGTCATATGGATGCTAGCGACACTATCATATACGTGAGCCAAAGACATAAACGGTCCGGCCATGGTAAGGCGACACCCGTGGGAATACCGTGCGTGAGGCCGCAAAGTGATATGATGTGTTACATGCTAGATCGGTGTGACTTAGGATCGGGGTCCTGACAGACTTGAAGACTACCCCAGATCCAAGTTTCTGTATTCCTTTCCGCGCCTAGTCTGGGAATCTCGGGGACGAGATTCTTGTAAGGGGGGTAGGCCTGTCACACCCTGATTTTCATGCCACAACACTTAAGCTAATAAATCATGATAAAATGTGGTTTGAAAAAAACTTTTGAGTGTTTTGGACCTTGCCTTGATTGGATTTCGTGTGTTGTTTGCAAGTGCTCTAAAAATCAAATAAATCCCCCAACTCCTATACTTCATCTCCTTGATCCAAAACCTTTTCCCAATGATCATGCCATGTGTATGTAGCAATATAGTATTTTCTTACAAAAATAATTTGGCCAAAAATTATTTTAAAAAAATTAGTTTTCCAAAAATCCCTGAATTGAGGTTTGCACTGCAAGTACTTAATTAAGGGCAGTAAAAATCTTTCCAAAAATATATTTGACTCTTATTAGATATAGGATACCCAGGAACCACAAAAATATAATTTTAAAAGTTATTTTACTATTTTATTTAAAGGCTTTTTCTTCAGGCCAGAAATGGTCTTAAATAGGATAAAACTATTTTAAAGCTTTAAAAATATTTGAGAAAAATTAGGGAGACTCAATGGACATATATTTTCCATATATATATATATGAGTTTCAACACATGGTCATGATCAAAATATTGGACAAAACCTCCCAAAACCATTTCTGCCCATTTCAAGGATTTGCAATATTTCTATAAGAAATATTTTCAAATAATTCCAGGAAAATTCTAACATGTCACATATGGCATTTTTTATGATCTTTCCAAGTACCATGTCATGGAGAGCAGTATAACCCCATGAAACCCTCTCAAAACCACTTCTGTCTTTTTTCAAGTTTGAACAGCTTTGCACTGTCAAACATGTCCAAATGCTCTCAAACTTGGTTCACATTCTCAAATGGTGTAATAATGCATCTAGTCAAATTGGCACAAGTTGGAGAGAATTTTATCTTGATCAAAGTACCCCAAAACCCTCTCTGACCAGAATCAAATTTGAACAAGTTTGTACTGCCAACTTTTTCTCCTTCACCCCAACTTTTGTGAGCATGTTCACATGACCAAATTAGGCCACTACACCAAGTGGTGCATCAAGGAGAAATGATTTTCTCAACTAGATCTACACAAGTCCATTTCTGCTAATTTCTAGGGTTTACAAAAGTTGCATTGGCAACTTTTCCCAAATGAACTCAATATTGGTGAAACCCCTTATTTTCTCATGCCATTTGACCCTGTCAAGCCTTATGACAAGAGGAGTTCATATTCTTGCCCAAACCAGCAACAAACACCTTCTGCCATTTTATTAAAACCCCTGTTTTAACCACTTCCACTCTTCTCCATGGCCTCAACTTTTTACCACAGCCCCTCCTAGTCCCCTTGCACCTCGATTAGCAATGGCAAATCCATAGCTCAATTATTGGAGGGGTAAAACCCCCACTTTCTCTCTCTGGACATCCCATTTCCCTCTCTCCCTCAACCTCTCTCCTCTCCTACTGGCTGTCCAGGGCATCCAAGGCCCTCCCCCCCTTTGTTTACTCCTCCCTAAACAACCTAGACACAAGTGGCCACGCCCTACAAGCCAAAGGCATGCCCTGGCATGCAATTGCCGTGCTCCAGAGCGCGCTACAGTGCACACCCGCACTGTAGCCGCCCCCTTCCAACCGCCTCCGGCCACCTAGGGCCTCCCCCTCGTGTCCCCCGAGGTCACCTCGACGTCCGTAGCACGCTACGCTATCGTCCCCTCCTCTGTCTCCCTCTCCGGCTCTCCTCGCGTGCGGACAGAGCGCCGCCCGACTCGGCCACTCCCTGGCCACGCGGCTGGCCCGCCTCTGACCTCGCCCCGCTCCCCCTTTCCTTCTCCCCCGACTTGGACCACGCCCACGAGCGCCGCAGACAACCCCGAGCCTCCTCCCGTGGCCACATGCCATTTCATGGTGCCCAGAGGCGCGTCACGGTGAGCCGTGGCCTCACCATATAAGGCCGTTCCAGACCCTCCTCGCTGCTCCATTTGCTCCCTCTCCCTCCCGAGCATCCTTTGGACCAAGCAATTCCTCTCCCCGAGCAAATCGCTCCCCATGGCTGGAGCCGAGCCGCCGGACTCCGCCAAAATTCGCGCCCATCTCTCCTCCTCCTTCCCTCTGGACCGCACTAGAGCGCCACCACCGTCACCGCGAGACCATCCCGTGCTTCTCCCCCTCCTCCCCATGGCTGTTCCGTCGAACTGCATCACCACCGTCAGCCTCGTCCGCCGCGGTCGACGCCTTGCTCGACCCGATGCCCCTGGGAGGCCGCGCCACTCACGGTTGGACGCGGCCGGGTCCCCTGAGCACGCCGGTGGGCAGAACATTGCCGGAGACGCCCTGTAGCGCCGGCGACCGGCGTCGAGAGCCTCCTCTGTCTCCTGTCGCACCCGTGCGTGAGGTGGAGGACGAACCTGACAGGAGAGCCCCGCCTCGTTAAGTGGACACGGGCTCTGCCCGCTGACGCCTTCGCTCGGGGAAGGCGTGTTTCCCCGAGTACGCCTCCTGCGTCGACCGCCCGCGCGCAGCCGTGCAGCTGGGCCGGCCCATGCCTATCTCTCGCGCAGTGCGCAGAATAAGGGTATATTCTTTTTCTTATTTTCTTTTCCCAGATAACTTGTAAAATCTCCCAAATATTCATATTACCTCCAAATTTTATGATTCAAATTTCTAGTAGCTCATAAAATCATGATCTATCTCATGGTGCAACTTGCACATTTTTCCAGGAACTTTGTCTTCACAAACATTTATCAAATCTTCTATTTCCATTTCTGTGATGAACTTTAGAAAATCACAGAGAGCCCATTTTTCATCCAAATTCCATGATTCAAGTTCCTAGATGCTTATAAGTTCAGAACATAGTTTTTGAACATTTTTCCTAGTACTTTCTACACCACATAGAATATTGGTCCACTTCTCCATACAATGCCAACTTTGCAAATTCATAGGAAAATCAGTTGAACTCCAAATCCAGTGAAACCAACTCCTAGATACTTCTAAAATCATGATTTGTTAAATAGGTACCTTTGATCATTTTTCAAAAATATGTTTCTATACACTTCTTGCATATCCATAAACCCCTTGATTCCATCATATCAAAGTGTTTAGAAATATTCCCTTATCCAATTCCATTGAAATCACTTTGGTCACTCCTCATATGACCAGAGGTATCCTAGAAAAGTCCAAGTCATATTTTTAGAGCACTTTTATTTTCTGCCTTGTTGTGTTGCTTATTATGATTGTTTCCGGCGTTAGTTGTTGAGTAGACGGAATATTTGGAGAAGGACCAGAAGATTTCAAGACTCGATGAATCAGGCAAGCAGCCCTTTGACCATGTCTATGTAACCCTTTTATGCATGCCATATAGAACTTTTATTGCTTGCACGAGACACGATATTGTGGTGACCACATGGGGTGGCTTGCCTTTGTTATTTCCTCGTTGATACTTGCATTGTGCATGACCCTACCTTCTTATGAGGGTTATGCGGTGGGAGTAGATAGGATGCTAAAGTAGTGCTACATAAAAGGGACGGAATATGCATGGTGATGGAGACAAAGTATTTTCAAAGGACTTTCAAAACCCCATCGGTGCCACTTATGCCCGAGGGAGATAATGAGTTGGGTAGCCACTTGATGACGAAGTGGTGTACCGAGGCAAGTGTGTGTGTTGTTTTCAAAAACGTATTGGTTTAAGTTGCGAACGTTATTCCAACCTTACATGCGCAACCACTCTATCCTTATATGGGAAAGGTCATTGTTGATTACCTAGGCCGATACTAGCTTGGAGCCCGCATTATTAGTGACGGGGGAGAGTTGGTGCTCTCTCTCGGGACGGGGTCGTGCCAGGTAGGGCGGCCATGACTGTCTTCACAAGGCACCGGATACACCGTTGTGTCCCCTCTCGGATGTTACGATCTTGAGCGAGTCTCGTATGATGTACATCATGAGGATACGGAACAACGAGTGGAATCCTTGTTAGTGTCGTCTAGGAAAAGATAGTGATCGGGTGCTTACCCCGGGTACTTGAGGTACCGCGGGTCGTGGATGACACGGAAGTTCCCCGGACCTTGTGGGTAAAGTGTGCAACCTCTGCAGAGTGTCAAACTATTCGAATAGCCGTGTCCACGGTCAAGGACAGTTGGGTAACCGCTCTTGGGCTACGTCCACATGTTTACAAACCAGAGTGTGTGTTATGATAAGTGGGAAGATCTACTTGGGTCAAGTCAAAGGACTTGACATGATTGAGTTGGGTAACCGCTCTTGGGCTACGTCCACATGTTTACAAACCAGAGTGTGTGTTATGATAAGTGGGAAGATCTACTTGGGTCAAGTCAAAGGACTTGACATGATTGAGTTGGGTTGGTGCCCACTCTATTTATGTTGATATCTGTAACCTGTCCTCATGGTTACTGGAATTCTCCTGATGCATGTCTTATAAGTTGTTGAACATATGATTGCACTCAAAACTAGCTTTCCGCAAAAATTTACCTATATCATGCATTGTTGTACCTTGAACCAAAACATGGGTTGCTTACGAGTACATTCAAAGTACTCATTGGCTTGCCACTGGTTATTTAATTGGCGGGCATGGAAGAACCGGAGTTCAAGAAGAGTTCTTTGAGCGAACATGCAAACTAGGACGATCCGGTCTGTAATGCTCGTAGGGTTAAGGCAGATGGCATGGGTCCAAGTTATCAACGAAGATTTCCGCTGCAATGTTATACTCAAGACTTGACCATAATGGTCCTACTTGTGTAATACGGTATGTATGGATGTTAGACTCTTGTTATTCAGCTTCTGTGTGTTCAGTGAGAATTGATCTCTGAGATCACTGTACACGTGCATTCGGTGATCACGACTTATGAGTCGGGGTCCCCACATCAGATTTGTGCCATGAGTTCATGGGCGCCTTTACTGGAGGCCACCAAGCCCATGGCCAAGCAAGCGACCTGCACGTAATTCCCCAGAAGGGAGGCGAGAGTCTCCGCAAGTATATACAGAGGTTCAGCCGGATACAGTACAATATCTCTGATGTTCACCCTGCCGCCATAATCAGCGCGTTCCATCAGAACGTGTGTAACCGCAAGATGCGCGAAGAGCTGGCAATGAACAAGGTGAACGATGTAGAAGAACTCTATGTTCTTGCTGACAGATGTGCCCGAGCTGAAGAGGGAAGGAAGTACCCCGGCGAAGATGCCGGCGTGGAAACCGACTCCTCAGATGAGGATATTGCCGCCCCGGCGAAGAAAGGCCGGCGCCGCAACAGGAAGCGCAAAGGTAAAGCCGTGCTTGCCGTCGAGGGATCTGATGATGCCGGTGTCGGTGTCAAAACCGGCGGATCTCTGGTAGGGGGTCCCGAACTGTGCGTCTAGGCGGATGGTAACAGGAGACAAGGGACACGATGTTTTTACCCAGGTTTGGGCCCTCTAGATGGAGGTAATACCCTACTCCTGCTTGATTAATATTGATGATATGGGTAGTACAAGAGTAGATCTACCACGAGATCAAGGAGGCTAAACCCTAGAAGCCAGCCTATGGTATGATTGTTGTTCGTCCTACGGACTAAAACCCTCTGGTTTATATAGACCCCGGATTGGTTAGGGTTACACAGAGTCGGTTACAATGGTAGGAGATCTACATATCCATATCGCCAAGCTTGCCTTCCACGCCAAGGAAAGTCCATCCAGACATGGGACGAAGTCTTCAATCTTGTATCTTCATAGTCCAGGAGTCCGCCCAACTGTGATAGTTCGGCTATCCGGACACCCCCTAATCCGAGACTCCTCAAGAGTCCCTAACCAGGCTTCAATGACGATGAGTCCGGCGCGTTGATTGTCTTCGGCATTGCGAGGTGGGTTCTTCTCCGAATTCCATATACTTGTCGAATAGTGTCCGGCTTCTGATAAATGCTGCGCTCCTTGGCTTCTACGCCCAATAATGGCCATCTTCCACGTGTTTGAATGAATGCGAAAAGCCAGGGTATTTTTACACTTACGCCCCTAGCTGCGCAAATGAGCTGCCTATAAAAGGGCGGGATCTAGATCTGAGTCACACCATCCCCCCTTCGCGAGCTTTCATCGGAGCGCCTCTGACCAAAGCCCATTCCATCATGGACAGTCGACGCGGCTCCTCCTCTCGCGCTCCTAGCCCTCATCCTGGAAATTAGGAGAGATGCTCAGTCCCGCATAGCGAGCTAGTTATACTCCAAACCAAGGGATTTCTTCCCCCGGCCTTCATGGTTCCGGTTTGAGCCGGACTCGCCACCTACAAGGGCGGAAAGCAAGCGGAGAGTGTCCCTGATCCCTCTAAAGGAGAGCGGGTATGCTTCGTCTCTTATCTAGTGAGAGGACTCGGATTTCCAATCCACCCGTTTCTGCGGGGGCTCTTGGAGTTCTACGGCCTCCAGTTGCACCACCTTACGCCTGCCTCCATTTTGCACATCGCGGGCTTCGTGGCTCTTTGCGAACTGTTCTTGGGCGTCGAGGCTCATTTCACGCTGTGGAAGAGATTATTCTGCCTAGTACCCCGTTCTCATGAGGGGTCAATATATCAAGTGGGCGGAGCCGAACTATGGCACATCGTCGGGACCGGATATCTATCCGGAACCCCGAAGAAGGAGTCCGAAGACTGGCCTTCGGAATGGTTTTACATGGAGGACGTCCCGCTGCCGGATCCTGTTCGGATCGGCCTTCCGGAGTTTAGCAATGCTCCTCTCGAAGAAGCGCCTAAGCTGGCGCCTCGACTCTCGCAGAGGGAAAATGACCGGGATGTCCTTTACTTGATGAGCTGAATAAGATTATCGATCATGCCGGATTGACCATGATTGGAGTCATGGCAATCTGCATTATGAGGGGTGCAGCCGCCCAATATAGGGGCTACCCCATGTGGGACTTCAACGGGAGGACGATGCCACCCGCCATGGCCGCAAAGGGCCGGATCGGTCATCGGCGGTGAAGACCTTGTACGCCATGTATAAAGGGAGGAGGAGGATTTCTCCGCCAATCCATCGAGGAGTTTTCTTGAATAATCCTCGAAGTTGGGTAAGCAAACATCTTTGTGGCCTGTCCGATCCATGTTCCGTGGTTAAATATCTCATTTCATGGTTTGCAAGAGGAACTGCGCGGATATGGAGAAGATACACAGCCCGCCGCCACAACCCGAGGATCCGGAACGGTCCCTCGATCCGGCCTCCGAAGAGGATCTGGATATAAAGGTGGAGTTGATCGACAGGGTTCCACCAACTTAGCATCGACAATGCTTTGGTTGCCATTACGGACGATTACCCCGGAATACTTCCAGCCTCACAGGTGACTGAGACCGAGGTCCCAATACTCTGATAATGACCCGACCGTGCTTATTTCTTGATCACCGTATTCCAATGGTGTTTCGCAGGGGGTGACTTCGAGGCAGGAGGCCGAGCCTGCGGCGACTGGCCAACAAGTGGCAGTACGGCCCCGCAGGCTAAAAAGAAGTGCGGTCCGGATCGAAACTCCGCTGCAACGGTATGGCGTGTCACCATGTTCCTAGGATTGATTCCTGGAAGGCGTACTAATGCTGATGCTCTTTTCAGAAAGAGCGCCGCCGGATCGAGTCCGAGAGGTTATAATCGAACCTCCGCAGCCAGGCTCCAAAGCCGGGTCCAAGCGGAGGCGAGCACGAGGCGTACGTTGGATGTTCCTCCGACAGAGGATGCCGACAGGTTGTCCGCCACCAACTCCGAGGTGGAGAGCGCCATGAATCACAGGCGCCGCCGGACAGTTCTTCGTGACGCATGTTTCTCCCAAGAGGCCTTGAATGCCTTCAATTCGGGAGATGCGCACCTCCGTGCCGCTCACGATGGTCTAGCCAGAGCCACGAAGCAGTATGTAAAAGGACATACGGGTGAGGAAATTTGACAATTATATATGCAAGTAGCCCCCGAGACTTAAAATAGTTAGAATAACTGATTTAAGGATCATTTGTTATGCAGGATCTTACAAAAAAGAGTACCCGACTGTCCCGGGAGCTTGAAGAATGCAAGGCCCAACTTGAGGCCGCACTAGCCGCCTTCTGGGGAGCCACGAGACCCCTTCCGTAATATACGCCTTCAAAAGATAAATAGTTTATGAAGTGCGGCGGTGTGTAATCGACAAAAATATTGCAGATGGCGCTGGACTAGATCCGGACAAGCAACAACTCTTGCGCCAGCTAAAGGTCAAGAGAGCATGCTTACGAGGGTGCGAGAGGAGAAAATAACCTCCAAGATGCCAACACCAAACTGGGTGAGGAATTAAGGATGTTCGTGCTCAGGTTGTCCGACCAGAAGGAGAATCGACGGCTTCGTCGCGGCATTTTCAAGAGTGCTTGCTTAACTTTGAAAGAGTTCAAGAGGAAGGCGACTAACATAAACATGTATGTAGGTTTTTCACAGTGTCGACCGAGGAGGAGATGCCCATTTCGGGTGATCTTCTTCCCGAATCTGCGTCTGCACCGAACGAAGTTCGGCAGGTGATGAAAAGCGTCGGCCAGGCCTTGTGGCTATCTATCTCCCTGCTCAAGGCATTGGGAGCTGGCAGAGCGGCTTCAAGGAGCACGGCGGCGCTTCCGACTATGGAAGATTTCGGCCTGCCTTCAAGGCGCCAGGGAGGCCTGGGCCATGGTAAAGACGCGGTACACGAAGGCTGACCCAAACCACATGGCCAAGGTCGGACCTTTGGGGCCTGATGGGAAGGAGATCCTCAGAAGTAGTGTACGGCCAAGTAGAATTGGCCGCCAAGTATTCCCAGCAAGATTGTAAATTAGATAGCCTATTAGATGGCATTGAGGAGGAATACAATGAGTCGAGTTGACTATGTAAAAATATGACATGAAAAATGTCTTCTAGCCGGATTGTAGATCGTTTGTCATAGCGGACCTTTTCGCTTAGAACTCAGGACCCAATAGTCCGGAGTGTGTCCGAATACCTTCGTGGTTATATAAGAACCGGGGTATGCATGGAGACAAGGCATAGGGGTCATTATTTCTGTATCAGACAAGTTCCCAACTAGTTATGTTATCTTACATGGATAGTAAGAAACATCTTCCAGGGAGAATAGTTCCGTTAAGGGTTCCTTTTGCTGGGATGCATGCCCTAAAGTGCATGTCAAAACTTCTAGGAAAGCAGAAAATCATATGGGGGCAGATGGGTAAATAGTTAAAATTCATCTTTCAGTACGCCGACCGAATATTCCCTTATGAAAGCTAGCTTTCGGCTTCACCCAGTCTGAGGTACACATCCGGCTAACCTGACAGTAACAATCGCAGAGGTGCTCCCTTTACCACCTAGCCGAACAATCGGGAACGAGGGTAAGCACAGAGCCAGCAACCCAGCTTGGCCAAAACTTAAGTCATATCGATGCATATAATGGTGAATAAAGGGTACATGTGGAAGTTTGACACATGTGTTGGGCATGAAGCCCGTATAAATAAGCTTCTGGTAAAAAAGCCCCCAGGTATAATGAGTGCATACAGCGCGTCAAATATGTGCAAACAAAGCGCAAACGAGCCTCTAAAGGCTTCAGGAAGAAGGAGGAGGAAGGAGAGAAATAAAAGACAGCAAAAATAGAAAATGTGGACGGAGGAAGGAAACGAACTTGGAGTCCGGCGCTTAGGCGTAGAATCTTCGTAGACGGGTTCGGCTCGAGTCGGTTATCCGCGCGTTTACGTAAGGTATGCTCCGCCGGTCAGGACCTGGTCTATGATGAAGGGACCTTCCATTTGGGCTTGAGTTTGTCCTTTTCTTGTCGGCAGGCGAGAACTAGTTCGCCAACGTTATAAGCTTTGGCCCGCATTTCCTCGCTTTGATATCTTCGAGCTCGCTGTTGATAGAATGCGAACGAGCTTTTGCCACGTCGCGCTCCTCCTCCAATGCGCCCAAACTGTCCTGCCGATCGAGCTCGGCTTCTCTTTCTTCATACATGGGCACGCGAGGTGAGTCATGTATTATGTCGCAGGCAAGATCGCCTCTGCGCTGCGTACACCATAAAAAATGGTGTGAATCCGTAGTACGATTTGGCGTGGTCCGCAGCCCCGTGAGTACTGAGTCGAGCTCCTCAACCCAAAGGCGTGTTAGATTCCTTGAGGGACCGCACTAGTCTGGGTTTAATACCGCTCATGATTAGACCGTTTGCTCGCTCGACTTGACCGTTGGTTTGAGGGTGATAGACTGAGGTGTAATCGAGCTTGATGCCCATGTTTTTGCACCATAATTTGACCTCATCGGCCGTGAAGTTGGTGCCGTTATCAGTGATGATACTGTGGGGGACACCATAACGGTGCACTACCCCTGATATGAAGTCTATCACCGGTCCGGATTCGGCCGTTTTAACAGGCTTGGCCTCTATCCATTTGGTGAATTTATCCACCATGACCAATAGGTATTTTTGCTTGTGGGTTCCTCCATTAAGGGGTCCAACCATGTCAAGCCCCAGACCGCGAATGGCCAGTTGATGGGTGTAAGTGCATCTAGTGCCCCTTAGTGATTTTGGTGTATTGAAGACTTATAGGTTAAGGGACTAATGTGTTTATGAGTGTACACAGGTCTATAAGTCTATGAGGAGTTTGATATTTACAGTGAAAGTCGACCCCTAAAAATGAAGTTCTTCGATCAAGACTTTGATATTCAAGACTTTCTCAAGACTTTGAAAGTGAAGAAATTGGTGTGACCTTGAAGACTTGGTATTCATTTGAGGAACATGTAGCGTGAAGACTTTTGTTTTCGTAGTTTAGTTTTCTCTTTCTTGAGTCATAGGAAACACCGCACTGTTAAAGGGGGTTGAGGAAATACTAAGGAAAAATTTCCATGTGATGCTCAACTCAAAATCCTACACCTACCAATCCCTTCGAGTGAAGCCTTTGAAATCTCATACAGCTTCAGTCAATTTCTTCAGGATGTAGACGAAGTTCTTCTCGTCACGAGGAATTTGTTCGACCGAGGAGTTAGGAATTGCAAGGCGGATTGCTACACAATGAGGAACATGATAGCCCCGAGGAATTTGAGAGTCAAATTTCCGACCGTTGTGTCTTCTGCGCACCTGTCCCAAAATATCTTATCCACCTAACGGTCATATCATTGAAGGGAATTTATGTCTTATCATGTCGCGCTGCTCCCTAGGCTATAAATAGCCGCCCCTACAACCACTAGCTGGTTGGCTGCTCCGAGAGAAACTTGACACTTGTCATTTGAGAGCAACCCATCCTTTGAGGACTTTGAGCGAAAATCATCGAGTGAGGAAAAACCCAAAACCAACCTCCTACAAACCCAAAGTGATTGAGAATCACTGAAGAGATTGATCCTGCATGGATCCGACGCTTGTTACCTTTGAAGATTGTGCTTCTTCCAGACGGTTAGGCGCCATGGTCTAGAGCATCCAAGAGGAATTGTGGATCGCCGAGTGACCAAGTCTGAAGGTTTGGAAGTCGCTCAAGACTTACCACAGTGATTGGACGAGGTCTGTGTGACCTTAGTTCAAGGAGAATACGGTGAGGACTTGGTGTCCTGAGCTGCGTGCTTTCGATCGGGTGTCCGGACTGTGTCCTCAAGTTTAAATACTCAGCCGCTCCAACCAGACGTATAACCGAGACAAGCAGCTTGAACTGGTCTACCAAATCATTGTCTTCACCAACCTAACTGGTTCTATTTCCTCAACTCTTTCATTTCCTCATTATTGTGTTGAGTGTTTATTCATATCTGTGTTTGAAGACTTTGATCAAGACTTTCTCAATTTCCTCAGTTCAATTTCTTCACTGCTTTGTCTTCATCTTGTGCTATCCCGTGTTTACGCTTTCTGACTCTTTTGTTTGTCTTCATTTCATCATGATGACCATGCCGCATTCTCTTATGCTTACTTCGAGTACTTATTCGCTGCAAGTAGTTCTTCGCTAAGGAATTTCCTCACCGCAAATTCCTCGTTGAAGAATTCATAAAATCACCTATTCACCCCCCTCTAGTCGATATAACGACTTTCAATTGGTATCGAGCAAGGTACTCCCTTGTTACGTGTGATTTTGGTTTAACCACCGGAGTTTTAGTTATGTCGACCGCAGGTATGAAGAAAGTGACATGTCCTATCTTTGACGGTCTTGATTATCCCAAGTGGAAGGCCGTGATGAGGAAGCGCCTCATGGCAATGGACAGCGAGCTGTGGACCGTCACCTGAAATTGGTCTTCTCGATCTATGCAAAACAATAACGCAGATGATATTCGCAAGTACACTCGTCTTGATATCATGGCGAAGGACATCATCTGTTCCTGCCTATTTAGAGATGAATTCAAGCGCATTATGCATCTTTGCAATGCGAAGCTTATCTGGGACCGAATCTCCGACGTCTATGAAGGTCATCGAACCCGTCATGATCCTTGGTTTGAGGAATTCAAGGAATCTCTCAAAACGATGACTTTTGAACCAGAATCATCATCTTCTGCATCATGTCTCATGGCAAAGGGTGTCAAGGTAACCGAATGTTCCTCATCTGAATTTAGTGACTATGAATCTGATGATGATAGATCTGATGATGATATTGAACCTAGCTATACCAAACTTGTTTGCATTGCCACCAAACAACAACATGCCTTGGAAAAGGTTCAAAACATGCTAGATAAAAGTGATGATATGTTAGGTGAAGAAATGGATCGCACTAAAGCCCTGACTGAAAATCTTCAGAGACTTCATTCTAGGTTTGACAGCCTTCAAGGTCATCATAACACTCTCTTGTCTGATCATGAGAAACTTTCTTATGAATTTCTTCAAAGAAAGCAAGATCTTGAGAAGCTAAGAGTGAGTTATGAAGATCTTCAGAAGGAGCGTGATTCATTACTTGCTCAACAAATCAGCGCTTCTCAGGAAGAATTTGTTCCTCCATGCTTAAAGTGCATTGAACGTGAATATGCTAATTCTTCACCGAATGTTCAAATGCTTCAACTGTTACAAATTCTTCACCGCCCTCGCTATCACTAATTCCTCATCCGAGGACATTGCTAGTATCACCGACGATGCAGGGCTGAAGGAATTGTACATGACAGCATGTACAAAAGCCTCAAAGGGCATCGACTCTTTGTGATGTGCTTAAAAGCAGATCCTCAACAGAACCCTAGGAAAGAGGGTATTGCCTTTGAGAGGAAACTCAATGTTGATGGAACATATTGAAGCCCGAGCAAGACCCCAAAACCTCATGGGTTGCTGCAAAGGGACCTCCAGTTGATCCATCTAACTTATCCGGCTTTACATGTGAATCTCCTCATTCTTCCGATGAGTCATTTGACTCAACTATAAACTGTTCAAAAATCAGAATGGTGAAGTATTTGCTAGATATGTTGGCACTAACTGCAGGAACGGTTCCCTATGAAGAAAATCTGGGTTCCCAAGAAGTGCCTTGAAAGTCTTCAGGTGAATGTCCTCATGACACCACCTGTGAAGAATAGGAACCCAGATCAAACTCTTCATATGGACCAAATTCTTCATATGGATCCAAGTCCTCATACGGACCAAATTCCTCACGTGGATCAAATTCTCAAAAGGATCAAAGTCCTCATATGATTATCATCGTGCTAACAACTCTGTTTTCGCAGGTAGAGCTAAGGGCTATGAATATGTGCATTATTCTTCAAACCAATATGTTCATAAGTCCTCAAGAATTTCTCTCGCTTATTCATATGCTTACCCTAACCCCTCTTATGTGAAACGAAATGGATTGGCCTCTATGCCACCATTCTCATATGGTGCTCGCAGAGTGATGAACTCTTTGCCACCCCTTCCGATGTGGGTGGTGAAGAAAAGAACTAACCTCTTCTCATAGGTCAGGTCTCAGACGTGCTTTAACGCGTCAAGAATTTGTTGGGGGCGACAAAAATGCTGAAAGGACGCAGCTAATCATGAAGAAATGAACTTTCATTTCACACGCCCTCATACTACTTATCTGTTATCTCGCTCGATGAAATTCATCTGATGAACTTGATATCATATTCTTCACTTATGAAGTATATGAGATCGTAAGTTGCACTAATTCATCTCGCAGGATGATCAACCCAAAGCCAATGAGTGGGTCCTCGATAGTGGATGTACAAATCACATGATTGGTGACAAGAATCTATTGATGGATGCTCCTTATCACCGCCACATCTAAAGCATATCATCTTTGCCGACAAAGGCAAAAGTCGTATTGGGTCTTGGTAAGGTTATGATCTCTAAGGACATACACATGGACAAAGTCATGCTTGTTGAGTCCTTAGGATACAACCTCATGTCAGTCTCAATGCTTTGTGATCTTGATATGGTTGTTATCTTTGGCAAGTATCGTTGTGTTGTGATTATGGAAGCTGACAATTCCAAAGTCTTCGAAGGCTTTAGGAGAGGAGACTTGTATATTGTTGATTTCTCTACGGGACCACAACCAGCCGTGTGTCTACTTGCAAAAGCTTCGTAAGGCTGGCTATGGCATCGGCGACTTGGTCACGCAGCATGAGGAATTTGCACACGCTTGCAAAGAAGAAGCATGTCATTGGCATTGAGAATGTCAAATTCTCAAGGATCACTTGTGTGGAGCCCGTGAAGCTGGAAAATGACCAAGGCCAAGCATCCAATAAGACTATCATGACCACTACTCGTCCCTTGAATTGCTTCACATGGACCTCTTTGGTCCTAATCATTACTCAAGAGTCACTAATGATGCATCTCTATATGGCTTTGTTATTGTTGATGATTACTCTCGTTACACATGGGTACACATTGTTACTTACAAAAATGAAGTGCAGGAAGTCTTCAAACGATTTTCCTCGAGGGCTTCAACTAACTTTGGTGTGAAGATCGACACATCAGAGTGACAATGGAACTGAGTTCAAGAATTCGGTCTTGATGCCTATCTTGATGAACTTGGTATTACTCATGAGTTATCTGCTCCCTATACTCCTCAAAGAAATGGCGTCGTGGAGCGCAAGAATAGAACTCTTGTTGAGATGGCTCGACTATGCTTGATGAATACAAAACGCCTAGTCGCTTTTTGGATTGATGCAATTGATACCGCGTGCCACATCATCAACAGAGTATATCTTCACAAATTCTTCAAGAAGACTGCCTATGAACTCCTCAACGACAAGAAACCCAATGTGAGTTATTTCAAAGTCTTGATTGCTAAATGCTGGATTAGAGATCCTCATCACAATTCTAAATTTGCACCGAAAGCACATGAAGGTTTTATGCTTGGTTACGGAAAGGACTCGACACCTACAGAGTCTTCAACATCGCTCTTCACAAGATTGTTGATACTTTAGATGTGCGGTTCGATGAAACTAATGGCTCGCAAAGAGAGCACATACCTTCTGTGTTAGATGAACCAGCTCCGAGGAATCTATCAAGTTCAAGGAAACCGAGGATGTCATTCCCATCAAGAATCATGAAGAATTCATTCCAGACGTGAAGAACGCCGAGTGATGCACCAAGATAATGTCAAGACAATGGTCTTGAGGAAAATGATCAAATTCCTCGACGACAACCAGCTCATCCTCGCATTGCAAAAGAAGTGCAAGTTGACAAGATCATCGATGACATTGAAGCGCCAGTCCTCTCACACGCCAAAAGCTTCACATTTATCTAACTTTTGTGGGCACTATGCTTTTGTCTCTATCACAGAGCCCACTAAGGTAGATGAAGCATTTCGAGCCCGAGTGGATTCAGGCCATGCAAGAAGAATTACATCGATTCGAGCTCAACAATGTCTGGAACTGGTCAAACGTCCAGATCCTCGCAAGCATAATATCATTGGCACAAAGTGGATCTACCGCAACAAGCAAGATGAAAATGGCCTTGTGGTGAGGAATAAGGCACGACTTGTAGCTCAAGGCTACACACAAGTTGAAGGAATTGATTTCGATGAAACTTTTGCACTGTTGCTAGACTTGAGGCTATTCAGATATTACTTGCTTATGCTAACCATCATAATATCACTTTATATCAAATGGATGTAAAAGTGCATTCCTCAATGGTAAGCTTGAGGAAGAAGTATATGTTGCTCAACCCCTGTGTTTTGAAGATCCAAAGAATCCCGACAAAGTCTTCAGACTCAACAAGGCCCTCTATGGTCTCAAACAGGCCCCACACAGGCGTGGTATGATACATTGAAGGAATTCTTTGTGAAGAATGGCTTCACACCCGTTCACTCGACCCTACTCTCTTTACTAAATCATATGATGGTGAACTGTTTGTGTGCCAAATATATGTTGATGATATTATCTTTGGTTGTCTTGACCAACGTTATAGTGATGAATTTGCCTATATGATGAGTGAAGAATATCAAATGTCTATGATGGGAGAGTTGAAATTCTTCTTAGGTCTTCAAATTAAATCAACAACACAATGGCATATTCATATCTCAGAGAAATACCTCAAAGATGTCCTCAAGAAATTCGCATGCAAGATTGCAAAGGTGTCAAAATTCCTATGCCCACAAATGGCCATCTATGCAATCGATGAAAATGGTATTGACTTCGATCACAAGGTATACCGCCCATGATTGGTTCTCTATTGTACTTATGTGCATCTAGGCCAGATATAATGCTTAGTGTTTGCATGTGTGCCCGATTTCAAGCTACACCAAGGAATCACACCATAAGGCTGTGAAGCATATTCTTGATATCTAGCTCACACACCAACACTAGGATTATGGTACCCCAAGGGCTCTACTTTTGATCTCATTGATATTCGACTGACTATGCTGGTGATCGTGGACCGCAAGTCAACATCTGGTACTTGTCATTTCTCTGACGATCTTTGGTCTGTTGGTCCTCAAGAAACAGAATCTGCGATCACCGCTTCATCGCGGAAGCTGAATACATTGCTGCTGGCTCTTGTTGTGCTCAATTGCTGTGGATGAAGCAAACTCTCAAGGACTACTGGCATCAACGTGAAGAATGTGCCTCTCATCGTGACAATGAGAGTGCCATCAAGATTGCTCACAACCCAGTTCAGCACTCAAGACAAAGCACATTCAAATTCGCCATCATTTTCTTCGTGATCATGTGTTGAAGGGCTTACATCTCCATCGAGCATGTGAAGACCAAGAACAACTAGCCGATATCTTCACAAAGCCCTTGGATGAGAAGAGATTTAGCAAGTTATGTGTGAGCTAAATATCTTAGAATCTTCAATGTTCTTTGAAAAGGACACACATCCCGACACTTATGCAAAATTGATGACTTAGATGTGCAACACATGAAGAAACGCTTTTCTTCAATCAATGAAGAATAACACTCTAAGTGTGAAGAAATTAATGAAGAATTTGATTCTCGTAACCCACGACAATTGTACGCGGTGTCTGAAATCATCATTCTTATATGATGGGTCACGCCACCACCAAAGTTGAAAATCTTCAATTTGAGTTTTTCCTCGCTTTTGAAATTCTTCGCTTTTTCAAATTCTTCAACTTTTCAAAATCTTCACTGTTTCCGCTGCTTTTTTCTTCATTAGCTATATATATATATATATATGGGTTTATGTCCTCTACAACATTCACTTATGGCTATTTCTTCAAGTCGCTTTTCGCTAAGTGAATGTGATCGGACCCTTCCCTCTATGCTATACTCAACCCAATCTATTCACAAATTCTTCATGTGCGCTCTATTTGAAACTCGCTCAAAATCTTCACCGTGTCCTTGTCACCAAGAAATTGCGAACGGAACTTTAAAACTGGTCTTATCCAAACTTTCATTTTTGCAGCTCAAACCGTTCCCATTCCACGATAGATTTATCTATTCACCCACGATCTAACACAATCTCCACTTCTCAGTATGTGGGTGACACATGTCGTTTAATGAGAAGGGTCAGGCACGCTCGTCCCAAATCTTCGCTAACAGTTTTTCACCGTGGCTATATATACCCCTCTCCCTTCCTCACTTCCTTTACTCCGCCGACCGCTCTCTCTCGCCGAGCTTTCAAACCCTAGCCGCCGCTTACTCCATCGTCGCCGGTGAGGAAAAGCTTCATCGCTCGACTCGCCGCCGACGATTGCTACCGATCAAGGAAATCTTCACTCCGCCGCCGTAGCTGTCTTCCTCCGCCAAGTTAGGCGCGGAAGATCTAACTCGACAAACTTCCATCTGTTCTTCTCAGTTCGTCGTGTTCTTCACTTGGGTAATTAAAAGTTACTTTATTACTCGCTTTGATTCTCAAACCTTCCGAAAATCTTCAAAGGTGTTTATTCTTCAAATCTTCACACATATGAACACCTCAAACAAAATATGCTCTTGATTCGCTTTCTAAGCAATGATTTTCTTCAAGATTCCTCAATTGTGTGGATCCTCGATCTATACAACTCGAACCTAAGACAAAGATCGCTTAGTGAAATTCTTCAAGGCTCATCTCGTCAAATTCCTCAAACTAGTTCTTTTGAAAACCTTCGAGAACGCATATGACCTCTCCAAATTCCTCGCAACTATACTCTGCTCACAGGTACTCATGTCCGCCGCTGAATCACTAGGTTCTCATCAACTTAACTCATTTGCAGCGCTCCTCGAAGAAAAGTTGCATACTTCTTCGAGAATTCGTTTGTTCAAATTCCTCACCAAGAATATGGCGAAGGAAAGAAGCCACGTAAAGGAGGAAAGAGGCCGAGGTCATGACTGCGCTTGAGATCCCCGAGGAAATATATGCTGATTATTGCACACTGATGAAGCCGAAGTTCGCAAAGAAAACAAAAATCAGCGCAAGGTGCGATTCAAAGGATTGAAAGGAGATGGGCAAGGGAATGGAGGGAGTACAGATATGTAACTCCAAAGTACATGAAGAAATTCGCCTCAATCCTCCATGCCCAAGAGCTCCATTGGCACCTGGTCAAGAAGTCGACCCCACCAAAGATCAAGCGTGGTGAGGACTTTCCCAAGAATGGGCCAAGCGCCAAGCCAAATTGGCAAGACAAGCCAATGAGGCTGTGAGGAAATTTAATGAGGACTCACATCGCTGCCACGAGGCCTCTATCAAGCCAAGAAAATCTATGGCAAAGCCCCCACACAAGCCAAGTGTTTCACCAACAAGGTGCCCTCACGGCCAAGTTCCTCACCGTGCCCTCACGCCCAATTCCTCATGCTGCCCTGCTCCTCCCAAGTCCTCAGCTGCTCCTACAAAGTCCTCAGCAGTTCTGACAAAGTCCTCAAGACATGTGCATCCGCCACGTACAAAGGACTGCAGCATCTCCATTGCCTCTAGTGTTTCAAAGAAGTTCTCACCTGCACCAAATTCTTCATCCGCCCGACTCACAAGACTAAGGCCACACTGGACGAGGTCCTCGCCAAGTCCCAAGAAGAAACAGGTCGCCTTCCAAGAGCCAATGAAGATGATGAGGCTGATGATGATGAACTTATGGAAATCATCGAGACCGCCAAGAAAGGGCCGCTAGAGCCAAAGGCACACTGTGCCCATCGCTGTTGGATCCAAGAGCGATCCTAGACTACATTGATCTCGCACAAGGACCCAAACACTCCTATGCCCGACTTCAAGTTGACACCGCCAAAGTCACATGTCGACTCATTTCATCCAAGAGGAGAAATGGAAATTTGATACGCCAGAGAGATCAAGAAATCGCAGACGTAAAGGAGAAACTGAAGAAAACGTTGTCAAGATGACAATGAAGAACTTATCAAGATGCAGTCTGACATCAAAGCCCTCGGCGACAAATTTAACTCCTATTATGCTGATTGGCAAGGAGCCAAAGTCGATTCGCCAACCGACGAAGAAGTTCACCAATGTTGTTGCCCCAACGCAACATGAAATTCCTCAGTCGGAGCCTCATTTCAGCAGATCGAAGAACATGCCAGACCACCGATGAAGTTCAAAGGTCAAGACAATGCTAGTTCCAGGCTGATGATCCCATTCCAACCATCGAAGAAATTGCCGTGGCATCCACTAGTGGTGCGCTCAAGAAATCGAACAAGTCAGGCAATCGCATCAATTGCGCCTAAGGAAAATCAACCAGATTCCTCGGCTCCTCCGCGCCAACACCAACTCCAATTCTTCCATCCGCCTCGATGAAGAAGACCAAGGCTGCAGAACGAGCCGGAGTGAAGAAACGGAAAGCATCACTGCGCCAAATTCTTCACTGCGAAGAAAATGAAGCCAATGACCAGCTCCTTTGAAAATCCTATTGATGTTGTTCCAATTTCTCAATTCCATCAAAGGACCTTGTTCCTTTTGGTGAAGATTATGAGATCCCAAGCGGATCTGATGAAGAAGATCATTCCGCTGCTTCGTCGAGCAGATTGATGAAGAAATTGAAGTGGAAGCAATCCTTCAACCCCAATCATTTCCTCGCCTATGCCTCGGTTCATAGTGAAGAGGCCGGTGTTGAGGAAATTGAAGAAGATGTGGATATTGGAAGCACAACGCCTGTGATGAACGATGACTTTGGGAAAGTCAAGATCCAAATTCTCCACTCTTCACCCCAATTCAACAGATTCCTCACCCCCGCTCCAACAGTTCTAATGGGCTCAAGAAACTCATCCCACTTCATCTGTCCATGAAGAAATTCCAGCCACTAGCGCCGATGAACTCATCCTGCTGATCCTCGATCGCTTTTTGTAGAGGAACAAGAAATTCCTCACCAAGAACCTGAGATTGCGATTCCAGAGGTCGTGATGCAACTCACTAACACTCCATCGCCAAAGCCAAAGAATCCTTCTCAACAAAGCAAAAGTTCAAGGTGAAGATTTCTTCGCGAAAGCACGTATTCTTCATCGACATAATCCATATGATTCTGCTTGCATAAGGAAGAGGCGCTTCGACTGCCACCAAGCCAATTTCTATTCCTCGGTGCTCTTCAACAAAGACAAAGTCTTCGATCATGCACATATTCCTCATGTGGACATGGAGTCTCCGCCAGCTTCGAGCCAGTCCTCGTTGTTCTTCACGATGCAGGACTTCTGAATTTCTGACCGACATCTGTGATTGGAATGAAGAACTCATTCTTCAATTCTATGCAACGCTGCACATCACCGGAGACGCCAAGACGTGAACTCATGGGTGTTAGATCGATGTCCGAAAATACTCACTACAAGGCACCAAAGAATCGAATTGCCGTGCTCTACCACTCAGTCCTCCCTTGATGGTGCTCGTTGTATCTACAATGAACCTGAGCTTTCAAATCACTATATGCAAGTGCCGATGAAGCCTTTGAAGCCGTGGCAGGCCCTAAGAACCAAATTCCTCGTCAAGGAATTATTGTATGTGCCTCGGACTGTCTATCGGATTCGACGAAGACAATGAGTCCTATCAAAGGCCATGACTCAAATGATGAAGAAGTCATTGGCATCATGAAGAATATGCTTTTCAATATCATTCATGGCGCCCCGCCAACTTCCATGATTTCTTCATGAGGACTCTAGCGAATATTGCTATGTCACCTTTTGAGTCAAGCCTTATGCACCATGGATTATGAGGTTCATCAGACAAGGTCTTCACTCAATTACAAGGCTGATACTCGAACCACTCGCAGCTACTTGCCCTCGATTGAAGTCCTCAAACGGACATTTACCTCACCGATGACAAGGGCAAGGCAACTGCTGTGATCGATGAAGGCACTCGTCCATTGATGGACAGTTTTAGCAAAGCTGCATCCTACTCCACCAATGATGACTCGCCACACATGACTCTGCCGCAAATACCTCAGCCAAGCAAAGTCCTCAAGCCACAAAGACCTGTGGTGATGACTGATCGTGAGTTACTCCTCGCCTTCATCAAGGTTGATCGCAATCATAAATGGGTCAAGCGTCCGCTTGGTTCAATTCTTCACAACATGACCTCTACACACAATGCAAGTGAAGAAAACCACTACTACCTCCATGAAACCTTCAAACGCACTGGCTGTTCTTTCAAATGTCTACAAAGACGGAAGAACGACGACAATGGGTCTCAAGGAAGAATTTGACTGGTCTGCACCTCCTCCAAGAAATACAAGAAGGTCAAAGTTCCTTCCTTGGTGGCTAGCTCCTATTCTTCATCACGAGACACCGATGAAAATGAAGACTTGGACGACATCTGCGGCAGGCCCCACTACAACAACCGACCCTAACAACGGCGCTCCTTCATCAACTTGAAATTCTTCGAGGGCGTTAGTCCTCGCCGATCCTTTTGGTCATTCGATGACAAAGGGGAGAAATTTGAGTTAGTCTTCAAGCCGGTCTATTATATGGGCAATTTTTGTTAAGTTACAACTCGCTCTTCTCAAACTTTTATTGATCGAGTTGTAATCTTAAAACCGATGGTGCTTTGATACTTTTGATGCCATTGTGCTCGATACTCTTGATGTTATTTTGCATGCTTGTTCCTCATTAATGTTATCGCACGCATGCTGAATTTCATCAAGCACCATATTTCATCATGCATTTCAAATTCTTCATATTATATGTCAAATGCGTATGAATTACAAGATATAGGGGAGATCTCCATGATTCAACTCTTCAAATGTGCATTGCCTCAAAAGCAAATTCCTCACTATGCACATCTTTGGGGAGTTCTTCTATATCTTGCAATCAAATTCCTCAACACCAGTATTTACACTTCATATGTTTATCCCGTTGAAAACTTAACCTATATTGTCATCAATCACCAAAAGGGGAGATTGTAAGTGCATCTAGTGCCCTTAGTGATTTTGGTGTATTGAAGACTTATAGGTTAAGGGACTAATGTGTTTATGAGTGTACACAGGTCTATAAGTCTATGAGGAGTTTGATATTTACAAAGGAAAGTCGAATTCTAAAATGAAGTTCTTCGATCAAGACTTTGATATTCTCAAGACTTTCTCAAGACTTTGAAAGTGAAGAAATTGGTGTGACCTTGAAGACTTGGTATTCATTTGAGGAACATGAAGCGTGAAGACTTTTGTTTTCGTAGTTTCATTTTCTCTTTCTTGAGTCATAGGAAACACCGTGATCGTTAAAGGGGTCGAGGAAATACTAAGGAAAAATTTCCATGTGATGCTCAACTCAAAATCCTACACCTACCAATCCCTTCGAGTGAAGCCTTTGAAATCTCATACAGCTTCAGTCAATTTCTTCAAAGGATGAGACGAAGTTCTTCCGTCACGAGGAATTTGTTCGACCGAGGAGTTAGGAATTCGCCAAAGGCGGATTGCCTACACAATGAGGAACATGATAGCCCCGAGGAATTTGAGAGTCAAATTTCCGACGCTTGTCTTTGTGCCGCCACCTGTCCCAAAATATCTTATCCACCTAACGGTCATATCATTGAAGGGCATTTATGTCTTATCATGCCAGGCTGCTCCCTAGGCTATAAATAGCCGCCTCCTACAACCACTAGCTGGTTGGCTGATCTGAGAGAAACTTGACACTTGTCATTTGAGAGCAACCCATCCTCTGAGGACTTTGAGCGAAAATCATCGAGTGAGGAAAACCCAAAACCAAACCCTATAAACCCAAAGTGATTGAGCATCATCAAGATATTGATCCTGCGTGGATCCGACGCTTGTTACCTTTGAAGACTGTGCTTGTTCCAGACGGTTAGGCGTCATGGTCTAGAGCATCCAAGAGGAATTGTGGATCGCCGAGTGACCAAGTCTGTGAAGGTTTGGAAGTCGCTCAAGACTTACCACGAGTGATTGGACGAGGTCCTGTGACCTTAGTTCAAGGAGAATACGGTGAGGACTTGGTGTCCCGAGCTGCGTGCTCAGCGATCGGGTGTCCGGACTGTGTGTCCTCGAGTTTAAATACTCACCGCTCCAACCAGATGTACAAGCAATCGAGACAGCAGCTTGAACTGGTCTACCAAATCATTGTCTTCACCAACCTAACTGGTTCTATTTCCTCAACTCTTTCATTTCCTCATTATCGTGTTGAGTGTTTATTCATATCTGTGTTTGAAGACTTTGATCAAGACTTTCTCAATTTCCTCGCTCAATTTCTTCACTGCTTTGTCTTCATCTTGTGCTATCCTCGATTTACGCTTTTCTGCATTTATTTGTTTGTCTTCATTTCATCATGATGACCATGCCCGCATTCTCTTGTGCTTACTTCTGAGTACTTATTCCTCTGCAAGTAGTTCTTCGCTAAGGAATTTCCTCACCGGCAAATTCCTCAATGAAGAATTCATAAAAATTGCCTATTCACCCCCCTCTAGTCGATATAACGCACTTTCAATGGGTATAGTGTTGAGGGCGGTGGGTGGCATGTGGCTTTGGTTAGCAAAAAGCTGGCAACCGACGCATCGTTGGTCTAAATCCTACGATTCTGCCCGGGCCGTCGGCCAATAAAATCTCAGACGGAAGTCCTTGTTTACAAGGGTTCACACAATGGCGTGGTGCCCACCCAGTCCGGCGTGAATTTCAGCCAGGAGGTTTCGCCCTTCCTCTTGGAGATACACCTTTGAAGGACTCTGTAGTGCTTTTCTTATAAAGATCTCCTCATGGACTTTATAGGCTTTAGATCGCCGCACTATGCATGAGCCTCATTTGGTCTTCGGGAGTTCTGCCTAGTTAGGTAGGCTAGGAATGGTTCCGCCCATCGGGCGATAACCGCCATTATTTCATGGACGGAGGGTGTTATCTCGGTGGCAGAGCCTCCGATTGTGTCAGAGTGTTCGGCGTCAGGCAGTGCGGTTGGGTCCGAATTGTTATTTCCGGACTCCCCTTCCCATAGTACGGATGGCTTGAACAGCCGTTCCAGGAAGATGTTGGGCGAGACGGCATCGCGTTTTGCACCGATGCGTGCCAATATGTCCGCCGCCTGGTTGTTATCCCGGGCTATATGATGAAATTCGAGCCCTTCGAACCGTGCCGACATTTTTAGGACTGCATTGCGGTATGCTGCCATTTTCGGATCATTGGCATCAAAGTCTCCGTTTATTTGAGATATCGCGAGGTTCGAATCCCCGCGCACCTCTAGGCATTTAATGCCCATGGAGACCGCCATCCGGAGGCCGTGCGTAAGGGCCTCAGATTCGCTGCGTTGTTGGAGTCCGTATACATTATCCGAAGGACGATTGATCTGTGTCCCGGTTGGGGACGCCAGACGACGCCAATTTCCCAGCCGCCAACATTTTGGAGCCGTCAAAGTGCATGATCCATTGAGTATGCGCTGCACTTTTAGGGAGTTCGCCGTCCATTCGCCACGAAGTCGGCCAAACCTGCGATTTGATAGCTCGCCATGGCTTATAGGTTATGTCGAATGGAAGGAGCTCTATGGCCCATTTAGCAATCCGCCCGTCGCGTCGCATGTTGTTTATAATGTCGTTAAGAGGTACCGGAGGCTACCGTTATTGAACACTCTTGAAAGTAGTGTCGCAGCTTCCGGGATGCCATGAACACCACGTATGCTATCTTTTGATAATGTGGGTACCGGACTTGCATGGAGTGAGGACAAGTGGTCACGTAATAAACCGTCTTTGAAGAGGGAATCGGTGTCCGTCCGCTTTCGTTGACAACGAGCACCGCTACCGACAACTTGATGTGTTGCGGCGATATATAATAGCATTGGTTCGCTTATGTTGGGCCCGCCAGACCGGATTTGTTGCCAATATGGCTTTTATTTCTTCGAGTTCGACTGTGGCGGCATCCATCCACTCGAAGTGTTGGTGCGCGGAGGAGGCGTAAAGGTAACGCTTTTCCCCCAACGGGAAATAAAGCGGCTTAGAGCCGCTATGCATCCCGGCCAATTTTGTATTTGTTTGAGGTCTTTTGAATATCCAATTGTGACAGAGCTCGATCTTGGCTGGGTTTGCTTCAATTCCTCTACCGACACAATGAAGCCTGGGAGCTTTCCTACCGAACGCTAAAGACGATTTTTCCGGATTGAGCTTGATGTCATATTTTCAAGATTGTCGAATGTGAGCCTCAAGTCATCTACTAGAGTTTCGACATGCTTGGTTTCGACGACCACGCCATCTACATATGCTTCCACCGCTTTGCCGATCTGGTTTGCCGACATGTCCGAATCATGCTACTGATATGTTGCGCGGCGCTTTTGAGCCCAAAGGGCATTGTGTTGAAGCGTAAAGGGCCGTATGGAGTGATGAATGCTGTTGCAGCTTGGTCAGCTCCGCTGCCTTGATTTGGTGGTAGCCGGAGTACGCTGAGGAAGCACAATGAGTCGTGGTCTGCTGTGGCGCCGATAATTTGATCAATTCGAGGAGGGGAAGGGATCCTTTGGGCAAGCCTTATTAAGGTCTTTGAAATCAACACATAGGCGCCAGGATTTATCCTTCTTGGTACCATCACCAGGTTTACTAGCCAGTCCGGATGTATTATATCTCTCATGAACTGCTTCCAAAAGTTTGGCTAGCTCCTTCCCATGGCCTGTCTCTTAGGTTCTAAAAGCGCCAAGAGCATGTTTGATCGGCTTGAACTTTTAGGATATTTAGGCTGTGCTCGCCAACCGACGTGGGATTCTGGCATGTCCGAAGGGTGCCGTGCAAAATGTCCCATTTTCACATAGAAATTCTCGTAGTGCAGCGCCGACATCGGGTTTAGTTGTGCCCCAATGGAGGCCGCCTTTTGCAGGGTCCGCTGGTGGACTTGGAATTTGACTATTTCATCCGCTGGTTTAAAAGAGGTGGACTTGGATCTTTTATCAAGTATCACATCGTCCCTGTTCACCGTGGAGCGATCGCAGGTGAGTTCCTCGCCACTAGGGCTTCGGATAATGCCTCGAGGGCTAGTGCGGTTGTCCTGTTTTCGCGCTGGAGTGCTATGTTCGGATCACTAGCGAGAGTGATGATTCCGTTAGGTCCGGGCATTTTAAGCTTCATGTACCCATAATGGGGAATAGCTTGAAAAATTGTGAATGCCTCTCGCCCTAATAAAGCATGATATCCGCTGCTGAACGGGGCCACTTGAAATGTGACCTCCTCGGACCTGTAATTGTCCGGCGATCCGAACAATACGTCAAGTGTGATTTTTCCTGTGCAGTATGCTTCCCGGCTAGGGATTATTCCTCTAAAGGTTGTGCTACTTCGCTCAATGCGGTTCCAGTCTATTTCCATTTTTCGAGGGTTTCATAGATGAGGTTTAGTCCGCTGCCGCCATCCATGAGTACCTTAGTAAGGCGAAGCAAATCCACTATTGGACCGAGGACCAATGCGGCCTGGTGCTCGGGCTGTTCGAATTTGGGTTCACACCGCATTAAAGGTAATAGCCGTGGTTACCCATGGATTTTTGTTGCTACTTGGTAGACTTCGCAAGATTATGGAGTGTTCGCTTCCGATGTTATTTGATGCGAAGTCTCAAGACCGTTAACACCGTGACCGGTGCTGCTAGGCTGGGATTCTCAAGCTAGAAGCTCTTTGCCACTTTTGGCCACCGCCGTAGTATCCAACATGCTCAAGGCTATGAGTTGGAGTGGCGCCATCTGTGCTATGAATTTTGCAGGTCCATTTAGCCAACCCTCCAAGACGGTTCCGCACCCTTTAGGGGTTTTGGTTTTTGGTGTTTAGCCCAGTGCTTGGTAATGATGCACCTTTTATTTCGGACTAGGGATGTATTCGGGCCGGATTATCCCAAAATTTACTTTCGGTTTTCCGTGCACTTCCATCGCACAAGACTTTTGTACTATGGTCACCAAGTCAGCAAAGCGTGTCATTTCGCGACGACTTATGGCATTTAGGATTCCCTTGTCCGTGCAATTATTACAGAAAAGTGGGATTGCGTCCTCCTCTTGGCAGTCCTTTATCCTGTCCATAACCAGGAGGAATCTGGCCCAGTAATGATGTACTGTTTCGGCGGGCTTTTGCTGAATTCGAGAGAGATCGCTAATGTTTGGGTGGGCGGGTGGAACTAGATACGGAACCCCGTCCAATTTAGGACTCAGGGGCCGAGAAGTTTCCCAACTCGGAAGTTTGGATTTTTGAGTGCTATCCAATGAATCCAACCCGCCACCGACTTTTCGTTAAGGGCTTGATCGACATCCGCCACTCTGCGGGAATCCGCATGGAGGGATCGAACCGGACGTAGCTAGTCCTTATGATAGAAGAAGAATCGCCGCATTGCTCCTCTATCACAGCAACATGATGGGTAGCCCGGGAGAGTTGATCTCTCGAGATCGGTTTTAGGTCTGATCAATCGTAGTCTGTGGCGACTCTGTATGTGGCGATACGATCCAAGAGCTTGTTTACGGAGGAGAGCTCGATCGGATCTAACTGTTCCGCAAGTTCTGAATTAACATGGAGATTGGTTTCATGGCTCGAGAAGTCATCGCGCAGCGGCTCGAATCTGGCGATCATGAGAAAACCACCTAGCCAAAGAGTCGACACCATGGCCAAGGCTTCTTTGGCGATAGTATCGTCTTTAAAGACGAGATGAGGCATCCTTCCCGACGGCGACGCACAGAGGAACTCTCAATGAAAGCACCAATGTCGGTGTCAAACCGCGGATCTCGGGTAGGGGTCCCGAATCTGTGCGTCTAGGCGGATGGTAACAGGAGACAAGGGACACGATGTTTTTACCAGGTTCGGGCCCTCTCGATGGAGGTAATACCCTACCCCGCTTGATTAATATTGATGATATGGGTAGTACAAGAGTAGATCTACCACGAGATCAAGGAGGCTAAACCCTAGAAGCTAGCCTATGGTATGATTGTTGTTCGTCCCACGGACTAAAACCCTCCGGTTTATATAGACAACGGATAGGTTAGGGTTACAGTAGTCGGTTACAATGGTAGGAGATCTACATATCCAGATCGCCAAGCTTGCCTTCCATGCCAAGGAAAGTCCATCCGGACACGGGACGAAGTCTTCAATCTTGTATCTTCATAGTCCAGGAGTCCGGCCAACGGTGATAGTTCGGCTATCCGGACACCCCCTAATCCGGGACTCCCTCAGCAGGCTCCACCAAGAAAACCAAGGCAGATGACTCCGACAAGGAAGCTGCCGGATGTGTCGCCTGCCGGGCCTTGGCGGCTGCCGAGAAGCCAAGAAACTCCGACAAGCGATACTGCAAGATCCATTGCACCAAAGGCCATGCTCTCCAAGACCGCCGACAGTTGAGCTCTCTGAGAAGCAGAGAGGGCTGAGTATGAGAGGCGGGACAAGGAGAAGGGCCCAGACGGTGCCGAGGGTCCGGCAACAAGCGTGATGGCCAAAGCGGCCGTCGCGCAAGGATAAACAACAGGAGAGGCCCGCCGGGCCGTGATGTAAAGCCGTAAGACGACGATCACGAAGAGGACGCATTTAATCCGCGACCAAGAGTTTCAGAAAGCTACAGAGGTTATGTGTGCCGACGGCGGTGCCTCGCTGCATACTTCTCATCGCCGCTTAAATAAAGGCGCGAGATTACAGCGCAGAGCCGCTCGCTTGATGCCCAAAGGTCGCTGAAGTGGTCCAGCACACCTATCATTTTTGACATCGAGGATCACCACGATCGCACTATCGCGTCGAAGTGCTTGCCATTGTTGGTTTCACCAACAATACGAAACCCCAAGGTGACGAAGATGCTAGTCGATGGCGGGGCCGATCTGAACTTGATCTCGCCTAACCTGATCGAGAAACTGAAAATTCCTAATGGAGACCTCGAAGAGAGGGGCACGTTTCAGGGGGTCAACCCGGGAAGAAGCCAACCCAAGGGAAAGGTCACGCTGCCCGTGACTTTTGGAAGCGACCTGAACTACAGGACGGAGAGGATCGTGTTTGATGTTGCCAAGATCCCCTTGCCCTACAACGGGATCCTTGGCCGCCCAGCGCTGGCCAAGTTCATGGCGGCATCACACTACGCCTACAACACCCTGAATATGCCAGGACCTGTGACGATCATCACCATCCCCTCCGATAAGAAAGATGCGCTGATTTGCGCCGACCAACTATACCAAAGAAGCAGAAGAAGAGCTGCCGCCACTAGGGCACTTGCTCCTTCCGCTGGGACCACAGGAGGGAAGAAGAAGAAGATCGGTGAGACCTCGGACACCAACTTCGGCAACCGCACCTCTTCGAGGTAGTACTGCCGCCGAGGACGCTGTAGAGCTCCACCGACGGAAACAAGAAGCCCAGGGCCATACCACCGGAACCAAGAAGGTTTTCATCAATGAGGATTTGCACGGAGGAGCTTTTACCATAAGCTCCACCCTTGACGACAAATAGGAAGACGCGCCGTCACCTTCCTACGGGCGAATGTCGGCGCGCTTGCATGGCAAGCTTCCGACATCCCCGTGTTCCTGTGGAGGTGATTGAGCACCACCTTGCTGTCTGCCCTCATGCGCGCCCGTGAAGGTAAGGTCGAAAGCAAGCTTTGGAATGACAAGAGTTCATCACGAAGAGATCCCAAACCGGAAGCAGCGGGTTTGGTAAGAGGAGTGCTCCATCCAACGTGGTTGGCCAATCCGTCGAAAGCGCAAGGCAAATGGAAGTGGAGACTGTGTATTGATTACACAGTATCAATAAGGCTTGCCCTAAAGACCCCTTCCGCTGTCACAAGATCGACCAGATTGTTGACTCCACGGCTGGGTGTGATCTGTTGTCATTCCTCGATGCCTACTCCGGCTACCACCAAATCTTCATGACAAGAGAAGACAAAGAGAAAACATCATTCATCACCCCATGCGGTATGTATTGTTTCATGCGGATGCCTTCGGGTTGAAGAGTGCTGGTTCGACGCTTGCAAGGGCGGTCCAGATTGGTTTTGAACCCCAGCCCATAGAAATATGGAAGCTTATATGGATGACATAGTGGTTAAAACCAAGGACAGGCAACCTCATACCAGATTTGCAAGAAACATTTGCAAACCTGCGCAAGATCAATCTAAAGATGAACCCCGAGAAGTGCGTCTTTTACGCCCCGTCCAGCAAGCTTCTCGGTTCTTGGTGTCACGACGTGATAGAGGCCAATCCGACAAAATCAAAGCTATAGAGCAGATTGAAGCACCCAAGCGAATCAGGATGTGCGCCGGCTTGCTGGTTGCGTCGCCGCCATGGGCAGGTTCATTTCAAGTTCATCGAAAGACGCCTTCCCTTTTTCAAGATCCTGAAAAAGGCGGGCCCGATGGAGTGGACGCCGGTCAAGTAGCATTGCAAGGTTTGAAGTAGTACCTCTCCTCCGCGCCAATACTAGTTGCGCCTAGGCCACAGAGCCATTGCTGCTATACCGGGCGGCAACGGACCAGTGGTCAGCCGCCGCACTAGTGGCGCAGAGAGGTTGACGACAAGGTAATGGCAACGGCAGAGCCCGACACCACCAAGGCAGAGACGACACAGCCAATTGAAGTGTCGCCAAGAAGAAAATGATGCAGCACCCGGTCTATTTTGTTAGTTCCTCCCGCAGGGGCTAGATCAAGGTACTCCAGCGTGTAGAAACTGCTCTTCGGCCTTCTTATGGCCTCGAGGAAGCTGCGTCACTACTTCCAAGCACACGAGATCACTGTCGTCACTCGCCTCCCTCTGCAATGGATATTGCACAATCCGGATACAACGGGAAGAATTGTGGAATGGGCATCGGAGCTGTCCAGCTTTGGCCTCAAGTTTGAAAGTACTTGACGATTCAGAGCCGAGTCCTAGCGGAGTTCATTGCGTATGGATCGCAACGCCGACGAAGAAGCCCAAGAGACTCGCTCTCGCCCGCAAGGAGGCAAGTTGTGATTTGATCATGTACTTTGATGGAGCTTTCTCTCATAAGGCGCCGGGCTGGTGTATCGCTTGTCGCGCCTACCGGAGAGCACCTCAAGTACGTGATCCGTATGCACTTCCCCGTGGAGGTGTCAACAAACAATACGGCAGAGTACGAAGGGCTGCTTGTCTGCCTTAGGATCACGGCGACCTCGAATCAAGAAACTCATCGTCTGGAGGCTCGCAGCTTGTCGCCAAGCAAGTCAACAAGGATTACCAGAGCCCGCTGATGAAGGCCTACGCCGATGAAGTGAGAAAGTTGGAAGAGCTGCCGACGGTATACAGCTGAACACGCTCCTCGAGCGAAGAACGATATCGCCGACACTGTCAAAACACGCTGCCCTCAAGCTACCGTGGAACCGTGTACCTTTGTGCTTCAGCTAACTCAGCCATTCGCTGATCCATCAACAGAGCAGAATAAGAGGAGGAAATTAGGGCTGGCAAGTACTTTCCCGCCGAAGCTCCTCGGAGCCGCGGCAAGGATGTTGCCGGGATACCGAGCCCGCCACGGACGATCGGCTCGCGGAGCGCTGCTCTACCGCCGAGACAGCCGCTCCTATAGCAGAGGAAATGCCTTTAGTCCTCGCCACGAGCTCCTGTGCTCCAGCAGGCACAGCATACCGTCCGATTCTCCAACAGGGAACTTCCCGAGGAGCAGGAAGAAGCGGAAAGTAGCCCGTCGCTTTACTATGTATCGTTCGCCGATGACGCCCTGCATGTAAAGAGGCTGAACGGTGTGAAATTGAAGTGTATCCTCGAGAGGAAGGACTGGTGCTGTTGGCGGAGATACATGGAGGCATATGTGGATCCCACATTGGGTCAAGGGCCCTTGCCGCAAGGCATTTCGCAAGGCTTCTTCTCGCCCACCGCCTCCAGATGCGATTTACACTAGTCACCTGTGTGAAGCGGTCGGCCCATTCAAAGAAGCTTCATCAGCCAGCTCAAGCCCTTCCAACCATTCCTCTCTCCGCCCTTCTCGGTCTGGGGCTCGACATATCGGGCCCTTTCCCTGGCTGTCGGGGCTTTGAGTACTTGTACATTGCAATCGACAAGTTCACAAAGTGGCCGGAGGTGGAGGCAAGGAGGAAGGTCACAGCTTACCAGTCAAGTTCTTCAGGATTAGTGTGCCGCTTTGGTGTACCCAACAGGGTTATCACCGACAACGGCACACAGTTCACAAGCCGCACCTTCATGCAATATACCCAAGACCTCGGCAGCTAAGTCTGTTTGCCTGCTGCTCACCCGTGAAGCAATGGTCAAGTCGAGAGGGCAATGTGAAGCATCATGAGGCTTAAGGAGCAAGACCTTTGACAGCTGCACAAGAGTGGAAGGCGTTGCATTGATGAGTTGATGGCGGTTCTTTGGTCGATCAGACGACGCCAAATCGAGCCACCGCCGCACACCTTTTGCCCTAGTATACGGGCGAAGCAGTTCTCCCCATCGAACTCATATACGGTCACCTCGAGTGCTCGCTATGACGAGCTTGAGCAAGAGCAATCGCGCCAAGATGACTCAATGCTCCTTGAGGAAGATCGCCGGGCGGCCGTGAGAGCAGCACGCTACAAAGAAGCCTTGCGCCGCTTATCATAGCCGCAAGGTTCATGCGCGAAGCCTTGAGGAAGGCGACCTTGTCCTTCGGCGCCGCTCAATCGCCAAGAATTCCAACAAGTAGATGCCAAAGTGGGAAGGCCCTTATCGGGTAATACGAGTCACCAGGCCCGGCGCAGTCCGCCTGGAGACCAAAGATGCCGTTCCGGTGATTAACTCCTGGAATATTGAGCATCTTCGCAAGATTTACCCGTGAGGCGCGCCTTGCCGGGCCCCCCGGCAAGCCACCTTTTGTACAAGCATTGCCGATGATGCATGTAACCCTTTGTACAAAGCCAGGCGCACACCCTGAGCATAAGTAAATGAAGCGTTGTCGCCCTAAGTTAGAGCGCGCATGCTAGGTCGAGTTTCGTCCTTGGTTAGGGTTGATAGTGCTTAGCGGTGACTAAGCCCTAGCTTAGAGGTCGAGGGTGCATCTCTTTGCCGTTCTTTTGTCTTCTTTGCTTCGCAGGACCTCACAGATATCCTTGTCGGGTCACTTGAGGACGAAAAAGAGAAGAGGGACAGACCGGCATCTAGACCCCGACAAGCCAGTATTGCCGGGGGCTGCAAGTGCAAAGATTCACCCACGGCAAACCAGAGTTGCCGGGGGCTACAGCTTTAGATAAGATCTTCATCCCTTATCATGCATTCCCTTATGGACTGAGGTATGTGAAACCTTGTTTTTCCCAAAGCTACCATGCTCCCCTAAAACTCTAGGCCCTAGGGCTCATTCCTGGGGCCAGGTTTGGTCGTAGTCGCGGCAGCAAAAGGATGAAACGAGGAGCTTGAACCCACCTCATCCCTGCCTCCGCCAAAAGCGTGAGCAAGGTCGAGCGAAGTGGGAAGACGGCAGGGCCTGTTGCCGGGCAAGGAAATGTTTATCTTAGGGATATCAAGGATTTACTCCTTGTCGTGGGTTCTACCCGCAAACTAATGACCCGACAAGCATCCCTTTTTCACTAAAAACATTCCACTCGGGTATAGCCCATGGGGAATGAAAAACATGAATGATGGGATTACAAGTTTTAAATTCAGCCAAGGCCCAAAGGCTTACAAGCTAAAAGAGATAAGGTGCTCAGACCCCTTTCTTGTCCCTCTCCTCGTGGAGGTAGGTCAAGGAGGCGAAAAGGGTGGAAGGGCGCCTAGGCGAAGCACGGGTGGCAGGAGACACCAAGAGAACATCTCGGTGGCCGTCCGAAGGCTGGATGGTGATGGCGGCGCCGGAAGCAGAGCTCGAAGACGAGGCAGCAGGACGCCAAAGACGCTGTCAAGGCGCCGATGCCCGTGTACTCGATTTGACGGCCTTGCCGCCCGCCTCTTCCTCTTCCGCAGCCTCCCAACGCCAAATTACCAAGGAGACGCACCGAGAAGTTCAGGAGCCGGCGACACGGATGATGGGGTCGCTGGTGTCAAGACGGAGCGGCGCCCGACACCTAGTCGGACCCGTCATCCTACCGCCTGCTACCCTCGTCGTCGCTGCCACTCTCCTCCTCGCCACTCCCGCCCGAGGAGGGGTCTTCGCTATCAGAATAGCTCTCCACGCAGCACCTTGCCCGGTTCATGGAGAGGAGGCCGCCCTCCATCAACTTGAAATGGAGAGTGAGCCCCTCCGTCAAGCGGTCGATATGAGCAAACGTCTTCCATCCCCGACGAAGATACATCACGTGAGGGGCTGGGAAATCGACGCGAACTCGCGTACCGCTGATCCCACAACCCCTCATGTGCAGCCGCAATGACTCCGGCGGATCCAGCTCCATCTCCCGCGCGAATGGAGTCGGGAGACGAAGGCGACGGCGAGGCGGCCGACGCAGCCTGACAAAGAACTCGCAAGGGTCATCCCCAACATGGCCCTCCATGGGGGGAGGAACTACTAGCGAAGGCGAGACCGGCACGCCGCCCCGTCCTCCTCTTCCTCGAGCGCCTCGGCATTGCCCACGGCCTCGCCCCCTCCCCCTTCCCCTCGCGGCTGGCTCTGCCACTGTAGGTGCAGGAGAAGAAAGGACACATTGTCGAGCGGCGACCCTCGCCGCCACCGTTGAAGGGCTAGGATTCCCTCTCTCCATGGCGGATGGAGGGGGGGAGCAGAAGCTGAAGGAAGGAGGAGATGGAAGAATGCGGGACGCCATCCCCCCGCTCTCGCTCTTTATAAAGGAACAGGTGGGGCTCGCCGCCTGGCCAGCCAATCAAGACGCGGAAGGCGCAGGAACTGACCAACCCGCTGCCCCAGCCCACGACGGCCCAGCTTCCCGCCTCCACTGCTCGCCACCCCAAGCGCATGAGAACCACGTGGCAAGGTGCGCGGGACCAAGCGACGGTGAGGTGACCTCTCCCCACCCCGTGATCGTGGGGAATGGACACCTTGAAGACCAAGCCTCGGCCCCGTTCAGTAAATGGGCGCGCCTCCACGCCTCCCTCCGTTTATGGGGAAGGCGCGAACCGCCCCCTTTACTACGATGTGACGCATGCGCGCAGAGCTCAGCCCCACACATGCCGCCCATGTCACGACGCCCCCCACGCCGAGCCACGCTGGAGGCATGGGAAGCGAGGCACGAAGAGACTTACGCATGTAAAACCACCCCGCCTGCTCAAGACACTGCTTTTGGGCCTAGCCTAACGACGCGATCGCGCTTACGTGTGGCCCAGGCCCGCGGCTCTGTCGATGTACAAAAAGAGGGGTACACTTTTGTACCCCTATCTTGTGCACGGCAGTCTGAGCTGCGGCACCACCAAGACCGAAAGCAAGGCAAGGAGGTGAGCCAAGGTAAGGCCAAGCTCGAAAGGAGCGAACGACGCCAAGACCAAGACCACAAAGAGCAAAGGGGACGCGGACTCCCGGCAAGATCCTTGCTCGAGGCGGTTTTAGCAAACCCGCAAGACCCTTGCCGTGGCAGCTCGCCCCACACCCACGGAGCGAATCACCCTTGAGTCCACTGCCCCATGGGGCAAGGATTGGGAGACATCCCGTGGTGGCATGCAGATCTTTGTGAAGACATTCAAGATCAGTTACACACTATTGAAGATGACGACCCTTGGCGGGATCCCAGCCAAGGAGGACCACAAGACCCCGGCAAGAGCCTTGCCAGGGATGATAGCAGGCGCCACGGCAAGAACCTTGCTGGGGCCTCGGCAAGACCCTTGCCGGGTCTACGGCGAGGCCCTTGCCAAGAACACCCGTAGGGCCACCATCAGGCCCACGCCAATAAAACCTCCACCATCGTTCGCATGCAGCTGCCGACCCAACCAGTTGGGCAGGCACCTGTGTGGCGGCAAGCGGATCTTCGTGGAGACCCACCACTGCGCCACCTCAGCTGCCTGCCTGCCTACATGGCACCACGGGCATCGCTGGCCAGGGCGCGTGTCGACACGAAAGGGAGCGGCGACGGACGAGACAGGGCTCTCCCCCATCCCCGATAATGCAAGGACACCTAAGCAAGACACATTAAAGGCGCCTTATCATGTAATTCTAGGGATAAACTCGCATCACTGTACCCTTTCCACCTCATGTGTGCCACAGTGGCAACCCCTTTCCCTATAAAAGGAGGCCCAAGGCGACCAGGAGGAGGATTCGGCTTTTTGGAGCTCATCACGCCCCATTGCTAGTTCAAGAACACAGATAAACAAACCACCAAAGCAGGAGTAGGGTTTTACGCATCCTCGCAGCCCGAACCTGGATAAGGGAACCGCATGCTATCTGTTTGATCCGCTCTTCTCACGACCCCGCGCCCCGCGATCATAGTAGGGATTCTTGTGATCCCATAGGTGTCGTTCCCACCGACACGGAGCCTATATGGGACAAGGAGGACGTGGAGCGTGCCGAGCAAGGCCTATCGCCCCGCTTCGAGAAATACCGCAGTGACAAGCAGACCAGGAACTATGTCAGGGCCCGGTACAAGGAGGACCCGATAACAAAGGAGCTTACCACGGATCCGAAGACCAGGGCGCTTGAGCTTGTTCTGGGAAGGACATCGAAAGCGAGAGCGGGGTCATCTCAGAGCACCCATGCTTGGGACAGCACTCTAAATAGGGCGTTGAACGTAATGAAAAACAAGGATAAGCTCAGTAAGTCGTCGTCAGCTGGTCGTGTGGCCGGCAAATGCTTGTCCACAAAATGGTCATCATACTATACCGCTGGTGGGCGAAAGGAGAAAAAGACCAGCTTGGAAAGCCAGTCGCGCGAGGTTCAAGAACTCTAAGGCACAAGTGGCGCGGATTCCGGAGATTGTCCAAGAGCAAGTGCACGAACAACTGGGATCGACGCTCACCGGCATTATGCCTACCTTGATTCATGGGCTGACGGCGTGGATTGCGGGTGGTTATCAGGGCCGCCCGATTCCCAACTTCACGCCAAGAACTCAAGACAACACGCAGTAGCGCCATTGGTGTCTCCGGAGGCGGCGGTATTGGTGTCTCCGGCGGCGGCGGCACGGCCGGCATTGGAGCTTAATGCACCCGGTGTACGCCGCCGGCACTCGCCAAAGAAGCTGCCCCTCCGTCGATTACAGACGCCATTGCTGGCGGTGCCTCGACATTAGCCGAGCTCAACGCCATCATCACGGTAACTAATTAAGCCTCTCAGCCGAGGACTTCATCTCCTTTTGCCTTTGACTGGGCATCCCTGACGCCCTACATGTTTTCGCAGGGCGCTGCTGACGTTCCATGCACTCTCCTGCACTTCGTGAACGATGAGTTGGTCGATATCGCCAAGGGCAAAATCATTCAACCGGGCAACCCCGTGTTCCACGGTAAACCGATGCCACCCACCGTGTATAGGGTTCAACTGGTTCGGGTGCTGCCAGGCTGCGACGAGTTGTTACCTCCGAATCTACCCGCCGGGGCTGACGAAGATGATCTGATGACCCTCAGCGCCTGCCTAAGCTAGCCCCTGCTTTGGCTGAAGAGCCATATTTGTTTGGGGGCGGGGGACACCACCCCAAAGACAACACCGCCAGTCGTGCCGGCGCCAAGCCATGGCAAGACCGCCGCAACGCTACCGGACATGCCTGACATGCCTATGGCACAGGATCCGAACATGCATATGGCACAGGATCTGGACGATGACGACAACGACGACGGCCATACATTTAGCAACGTCGATAAGTACTTTGCCAAACATGGGTACGATGATTTAATTCGGGCCTCTTTCTCAAGAACCCAACCAAGACGACCGCGGTAAAGCTAGTACGGCGGAGAAACCCGGTTACAGTAACAGCATCGTCTGCTGCTCAGTTCTCGTGAGACGCCCCATTGCCGACTTCACCGAGCCTCGATAGCCGAGGTGCCAAATATTATCAGCCCCAACACACTCAAGAAGGCGGTTCAGGAGCAGAACCCGTCCCATTACAACAGAAGATCAAGAAGGGACGGAAAAGAAAGAGTAACAAGGGTGCGAGCCAGCCGGCACCGAGTATGATCCGTGCTCAGGACGGGCCACCTTCACCTAAGGATATCTCGAGGAGGGTGCATGTGGAGGGTAGGGCGATGCTATCGACAAATATGCTCAATGCTGCGACCGGTGCTATGCGGAGTCTGCATGACAGTGTTCTTTCTTTGGAGAAGCGACGTCTCAGAGAGAATGATGTGGCATACCCGGTTTTCATGGCCAAGGTGCCAGAGGGCAAGGGCTTTGTGGATGGCGCCGTCGGGGGTACGATCGTCCTGCGGTTTGATGACATCTTTGCTATGTTTAACCTTCATCCGCCGCACTACACCTTTGTTCGGCTGTTTTCGCTGAGTATGGAGATGCGGATCATTAGAGACAAGACCCCGGACATCGTGATAGTCGACCCCTTCTACATGCGTGCCAAGATATTGGGCAGCATTGGGGACCGGCAAGTCACGAGTTCTTACCTCAAAGGCGTCATTCTGGCAAACCCAGATAAGGATAACTTTCTCGTGCCTTACTTTCCCGAGTAAGTCATCCCCTCACCGCCCCGTAACATATGATTTCTTAGATTTCGATCGTTCTTTTTTTCTAACATTCTATGTTCTGTGCAGTGACACACATTGCACACTCATCCTCTTAAGCCCGAAATATTCCATGGCCACATATTTCGACCCGGACCGTGACTCCAAGATAGACTACACAAATATCAAGAAAGTTCTCGATGATGTTCTCCCCGGCTACACCAAATCTGGAGGCACCTTCGCCAAGCCAGCTCGTAGGCGGTACGACGCGCACGTGTTTGCCCACAGTACAAAGTTCTCCTGCGTCAAGCAACCGCTCGGGCGGTCGGAAGGATGCCTACTACGCCTCCATCACATGCGGCGATCGTATGGGACCATCATCACCTTCGCTACCAGATAATCTCAAAGATTGGGCCGCGAGCTTGTCGGCAATCCAGGACGCGGACATCGACAAGAATTCTTCCGCATCCAATCGAGTTTGCGGAAATTATCCATCAAGATGTCCTTCGTACTCGGGCAGTTCTACCTCGGACATCAACCGTCCAACGATGAGATAGACATTAACGCTACAAATGCAGGCTGATAACGCCTCGCGATTTCATGACCATCACGACAGACAGCGGCTTCATCCATGCTCCGGTCCCATGAGCCGAGTCGACAATAGTGATGCTACGTGTAGTTCTGAAACATTGATTGGCTCATGTTCTAATTAAACTTTAATGAACTTGTATGTCTCTGTGGGTTGGACAGTCGTTCAACTTAGATGTAATTGGTGCTATTAATGTCTTTCTTTTCTCTGCCGATCCTTTTGTTGCATACTTATAGATTGCTTATGTATTGTCTGTTGTTTGGCTTGTGCATATAGATGTCGTCGTATGTCGTGTACAAGGGTAAGGTTCCCGGAGTCTACGACGACTGGGAGGAGTGTCGGAGACAGGTTCACCGTTTCAGCGATAACAGTTACAAAGGGTACACCACTAGGGCGGAGGCGGAATCTAGATACGCCCGCTATCTAGCGGGAGAGAGGAGGGAGTGTTGGAGGAACCGGATGAAGACCAGTTTCATCGCGATGATGCTCATCGTGATGACCGCAGCTCTCTTCTCTGTGATGGTAGTTTAGATGATCGATATCGACTTGTAATGTGAAGACAAACTCGCTACTCGTGGTCTCGAGACTTGTAATGTTCTATCTTTGTTCGGTCTTTTGAATTCGGAGACTAATATGATGAATTGTATTCGAGACTAATCTTCTATTGTATTCGGATGAATCTCTGTTGCTGTGTGATGTTGTCTAAATTCTGTCCAATAATATATTTTGTAACCTATGAAAATATCAAAAAGAAAAAAATAATCCCTAATATTCATACTAGTGGCGCACCACACAAGACACTAATGGCGACTTGTGATAATCACACTAATGGCGATCACCATCGGTGCACCATTAGTATGCCAAAGCACATGGGTACATATGGCCCCCTGGGAGGCATTCTAATGGCGCACTGTGGGCACTACTAATGGCGCACTACGTGGTGCACCATTACAACACCAGATTCTAATGGTGCACAGGTGGTGCGCCATTAGAAAAAAATTCTACTGGCATGATGCTAGTGGCGCACCAGTGGTGCGCCATTAGAAGGCAAAACTGGTGCGCCACTAGCATACCTTTTCCTAGTAGTGGATTTAGCAAATCTAGTGACCGTTAGGATTTTCGGTGGGACCGACATGCAACTCGGTAGGAACGATATGGTTAGGGTTAGGTCATAACGTAATCTCGGTGAGACTGATTACACAAACTCGGTGAGACCGATTTTGGTAATAAGCTAACCAGAGAGTTGGTCAGGCAAACTCGGTGAGACCGATTACACAAACTCGGTGGGACCGATTTTGGTAATAAGTTAACCAGAAAGTTTGCATTGTAATCTCGGTAGTACCGATTACTTAAACTCGGTGAGACCGAATTTGGTAATGGACATACACAGAGAGATTACAATCCCATCTCGGTGAGACCGAGATCCCTATCGTTGAAACTGATTTTCCTAGGGTTTGTGGTAGTGGCTAAGACATCTGAACTCCGTGGCGCCGGATTGAAAGAATCGGTGGGGCCGAGTTTGACTTTTGGTTTAGGACATATGTGGATGTGAGAAAGTAGTTGAGGGCTTTGGAGCATATCACTAAGCACTGTAGAGCAAGAAACTCATTAAGCAACATCTCATCCCCTCTTGATAGTATTGGCTTTTCCTATAGACTCAATGTGATTTTGGATCACTAAAATAGAAAGTGTAGAGTCTTGAGCTTGGAACTTGAGCCAATCATTTGTTCTTAGCATCTTGAAGGGGTTCCACATCCTCTAGTCCATGCCACTCCATTGTTGAACTTGTCTGAAACATACTAGGTAAAAGTGTTAGTCCAACAAGAGATATGTTGACATTAATTACCAAAATCACCCAGGGAGCACTTGTGCTTTCAATCTCCCCTTTTTGGTAATTGATGACACAATACATCAAAGATTTAGATAAAGATATAAAGAATAACGAGTAAAGCTTTGGAAAGACATGTAACATGCATAGGCTCCCCCTACATGTATGCAATCATGTGGATATGGAATATAGAAGCATGTGAGAGCATAACCATGACAGAGTAAGCAATGTGTTACATGTATCTTGGCTATATGCATCAGAGCAAATGATGTGAATATGGGAAATGTACCTTCATGCTCATGAGTCCTTCTTGCAAACAGTATGTACATCAGCAAGAATTCCCCATACACATGATTGTGATGCATATACTTACCTTGTGGTCTTGAGTTAGCTTAGGATGGAATGAACCTGTGAAAATAGGGCCAGATAACACAGATACACCTACTGGCCAGAGCAAGCAAAAGAAGCCACAAGAGTACCAAGACTGGGATGACATGTAGAGAGTGAGTACTAAGTACCACAATGAATATAGACATGTCCCCAAAGGTAAAGATGTGCAATTAATTTAAAGAATTTCTTTCCTTTATATGTCTTGCTCCCCCTGAATCTAGCATGGGATACTGGGAGAAGATAGGGAACAGAAAATTAGAGCAAAATGCAGAATCAGAGCTCAAAGAAACAAATGAACAGAGCTAATGCAAATAAGCACATATGAACATGTCTTTCCCCTCAAGAAGACATGTGGAATCTCTCCTCTTGAACACCAAGCATCTGGGATCCTTGAAGATTACTCTCTTCTTGAGTATTCTCTCCCCCTGGAGATATCTTTCTCCCCCTGTTGAAGTGATAAGGCTTTGATGTGATCTCTCTCTCCCCCTTTGGCATCAATTTCCAAGGAGGTCGTGAATGGGTTTGGTCCTTGAGTCACGGCATAAAGCACTGATAAAAATGTGATGCTTGTATAGGACAAGATTCATGGAGTGGACCTGGATCAAAAGTAATGCAGGAATAAGTGGCAAAATGTTTTTCCTGTAGTGAAATCGGTGGCACCGAGTGGTATGCTTCGGTTGCATCGAATTATTTCGGTTAGACCGAAGACAAGAAACCGGCGTGACCGAGTTCATCACATAGAAAACACTTGTCACCTCAGCTCACGAGACAAGTAAGATCTCACAAGGATTTGCATGGAATTAACTGAAAGATTTGCAATGAATTGGATGCAGGGAATGCAGAACAAATAGAAAAGAAAAGAAATCTAGATGAAGTTTTTTTTGAAAGGGGAAACAAATATGCATGAGACAAATGCAAGAGCGCAAAAAAAAACACAAGAGAACTTCATCTAGAGATGGTCGGCGACAAAGTCACCTATGTTAGAGTATATTGACTAAGGACTCAAGTGAGATCACTTGATCATAGGTCATACTCATCGTTCAAGCTCAAAATGGGGTTACCATTTTTCGTTTAAGCATCTTGATGTATTCACATCTTGTCGAGTTGCTTTGACTCATGTCTTGGAGTAAAGCTTCTCTAAGATGGAATAACATACCTTGGGTGGTGGTGTTGATCGTGATCATGTAGTTGAACTTGTGTGGGTTGCTCAAGGTTGATGTAGCTCACCAAGAATTGGGAGCACCACTTGGAATTTGAGTTCATCTACCTACATGGGTTAGTTCTTGCAAGGAAGAGCACTTGTGTAAATGACAATCATGAAACTCAACATAGAATTTGTCAAAGGATATGTTTGAATGGTTTCGTGCTTCCTTGTCTTCAACCACCATTGTGTAGAGACTTGGTGATGTAGAGATTGCTCAAGATGTGAGTGAGTTGCAATCTCATAGACTTAGATTCATCCAAGTACCTACAAGGGTTAGATAACATGCAAGGTGCAAATATATCCAAGATATAATATTATCATCATAAGAGAAATATCAAGGATTAGTCATAAGCTCATGTCTTGCTTGTATCCAATGGAGTTCCAACTCCAAGTTTGAAGCATCAATGATGTTCAATTCACCTCTTAACGTGCAAAACACTTTCTCATCAAGTGGTTTAGTGAATATATCCGCTAATTGCTTTTCGGTGCGAACATGCTTAAGATTAATGTCACCCTTAGTAACATGATCTCGAATGAAATGATGACGAACTTCAATATGCTTAGTTCGAGAGTGTTGCACGGGATTGTGAGCAATCCTGATAGCACTTTCATTGTCACAAAGTAATGGAACATGTTTCACATATATCCCATAATCTTTAAGAGTTTGGGTCATCCAAAGTAATTGAGCACAACATGAACCAGCGGCAATGTATTCCGCTTCGGCAGTGGATAAGGATACCGAGTTTTGTTTCTTGGAAGATCAAGACACAAGAGATCTGCCAAGAAATTGACAAGTACCCGAAGTGGACTTTCTATCAACTTCGTCACCGGCATAGTCCGAGTTGGAGTATCCAACAAGAACGAAAGAGGCCCTCATAGGATACCAAATGCCAAAATTTGGTGTATGGATTAAGTATCTCACTATCCTTTTCACGGCCTTAAGATGACATTCATTAGGAGCAGCTTGATATCGTGCACACATGCACACACTTAGCATGATATCGGGACGTGAAGCACATAGATATAACAATGAACCAATCATAGAGCGATAAACCTTTTGATCGACTGGTTCACCATCTTTGGTCAAAGCAAGATGTCCACTAGTAGGCATGGGTGTAATCATACCTTTGCATTCTTGCATATTGAACTTCTTGAATAAGTCCTTGGTGTACTTTGTTTGAGATACAAAGGTACCTTCCTTAGTTTGCTTGATTTGCAAAACAAGAAAGAATTTGAGTTCACTCATCATAGACATCTCAAACTTCTCCGACATTAGCTTTCCAAACTTTTCACTAAAATGAGGGTTAGTAGAACCAAATATAATATCATCAACATAGATTTGGCACACAAATAGCTCTCCGTTGACCCTTTTAGTAAAAAGAGTAGAATCAATTTTTCTGAATTCAAAGCCTATTTTAATAAGGAACTTGGTCAAGCATTTATACCATGCTCTAGGAGCTTGTTTAAGACCATAAAGAGCTTTGTGAAGTTTGTAAACATGATCAGGTTTCTTAGGATTAACAAAGCCGGGAGGTTGTTTAACATAAACTTCCTCCTCTATTTCACCATTTAGAAAACCATTTTAATGTCCATTTGGTACAAGGTGATATCATGGTGATTAGCATAGGCAAGTAATATGCGAATGGACTCAAGTCTAGCAACAGGAGCATAAGTCTCACCATAGTCCATACCTTCGACTTGTATGTAGCCTTGGGCGACGAGACGTGTTTTGTTGCGAACTACTTGTCCATCTTCATCTTGCTTGTTGAGAAACATCCATTTGGTACCGATGATGTTGTGGTTGTTGTCGGGATTCTCAACCAATGTCCAAACTTGATTTCTCTCAAAGTTGTGTAGCCCTTCGTGCATGGCATTTATCCAATCCGGATCTTCCAATGCTTCTTCAACCTTCATAGGTTAAATGCTAGAGAAGAATGAATAGTGTTCACAAAAGTTAGCTAAACAAGTTTTAGAGCGAGTGATTCTCCCGGTTTGGATATCATTGTAGATTTGCTCGACGGGATGGTCTTTAGCGATTCTTGCTCGAACTCGTGAAAGCTTTTGCTTGGGTCTTGGTTGAACATCTTCTTCATCTTGTTCTTCTTCTTGGCCTTCTTCATTGTTGGTGTTGTCGTTCTATTTTCGTGGTGGAGAAGGAGGTTGTTGACGTTCATCTTGGTGCACTTCCTCGTTTTCTTCACCTTGGTGTGTCCCACTTGTGGATGCTTCCATATCAACTCTTGGTTCACCTTATTGTGAGGTAGAAGCTTCCACTTGGACGGACGAGGTACTCTCCTTCATCTCCGTTGGATGAATCTTGCCAATAGACAAGTCTTGAATTGCTTCCGAGGGGTCTTTGTCTCCTACATCAATTGGCAATTGCTCTACTTGCGAGCCGTTAGATTCATCAAACTTCACATCTACCGTTTCTTTAACCTTTCGGGTGAAATTGTTGTGGACACGGTATGTGTGAGAGTTTGAGCCATAACCAAGTAGGAAACCTTCATGAGACTTAGGAGCAAATTTAGAACGACGATTCTTATCAAGAATGTAGAACTTTGAGCCAAATACACGAAAGTATCCAACTTGCGGTTTGTTACCGGTGAGAAGCTCGTATGCCGTCTTGCCGAGTAGCTTGTGAAGATACAAGCGATTTGTTGCATGACAAGCTGTCTCAACCGCTTCCGCCCAAAAGTGCTTCCGCGTCTTGTACTCATCAAGCATCGTTCTCGCCATTTCGATGAGCGTCCGGTTCTTCCTATCAACAACTCCATTTTGTTGAGGTGTGTACGTAGACGAGAACTCGTGTGAAATCCCTTCTTCGTCAAGAAAGGTGTCCACATTTGCGTTCTTGAACTCTGTTCCATTGTCGCTGCGAACCTTCTTGATCTTTACTTCAAATTGATTTTGGGCCTTCCTAGCGAAGTTTTTGAAGATCTTTTGAACCTGCGATTTATCATCGAGAAAGAACACCCACGTAAATCTTGAAAAATCATCAACTATAACTAGACCAAAAGAATTTCCACCAAGACTCTTGTAGGCGTTGGGACCAAAGTGATCCATGTGAAGTAGCTCGAGTGGCCTCCTTGTGGTCATGATGTTCTTCACGGGATGCCTTCCTCCAACCTGTTTACCTGCCTGACAAGCGCTGTAAAGTCTATCCTTATCAAATATGACATTGTTAACTCCAAGGATATGATTTCCTTTAATAAGCTTGTCAAGGTTTCGCATGCCAACATGACCTAATCGTCTATGCCATAACCAACCTTTAGAGGATTTAGCAATAAAGCAAGTTCTAGGTTGAGCCTTTTTAGTGAAATCAACAATGTATAGATCACCTCTACGCACACCGGTAATGACCATTTTATGATTATCTCTACGAAACACTTGGCAATCTACTCCAGTAAATAGGACATTGAAACCGAAATCAGCAAGTCTAGATACTGAGAGTAAGTTGTATCCAAGAGATTCAACGAGCATGACATTTTGTATGGAGCTATCATGTGATATGGCCACCTTACCGAGGCCAACCACCTTACCCTTTGAGTTGTCACCGAAAGTGACATACTTTCGAGGACCATCGTTTTCAGCAAGCTCCCGAAACATGTCTTTTTCTCCGGTCATGTGATCAGTACGTCCACTATCAAGAACCCATTCCTTTCCTCCTGCCATACATCCCCGAAGATTTGCCATAAGATCAAAGTGTCTCATTGCATCATCAAGATCGAAGTCACTATCATCACCCTCATCATAGTATCCATGTTCAACATCGTCATGTGGTGGATCAAATCCTAGAGAGGGTGATTCGCTAGAGTGAATTTGACAATGATCTTGCTTATGAATTTTCATAGATTTAGAAATAATATCACTAATAATTCCAACATCTCCTTTGGCACGCATAAGGTTTGTAAGCTCAAACAAACAATCACCAAACATAGGATCACTAGAATTCATCTTACTCAAGGCAATAGACTTATGGAGAATTTCATCTAGATTTTTCAAGGAATAATTTGGAAAAAAATCTTCAAGAAATTTCCATATGGTGTAGGCACACTTAAGAGTAGGCAAACATCTTATCAAGCTTCTAGGCAAGCCTCTAGTGATAAGTTCAACAGTTCTAAGATTGCGAATCATGTAAATTGACTCATCAAGGGTGGGATGCATAGGATCAACATGAGGTACACAAGGGCTAGCAATGTACTTGTTCAAATGATATTGATTGAAAATCACAAGCATCTCATTTTTCCACTAATGAAAATACTCTCCATCAAGTATAGGCACTCTATGTCTAAGACTCCCAATAGTAGACTCATCGATCTTCCTCCAATGGTGTTTAAACCAAAGCAATGGAGACCAAAGCTCTGATACCAATTGAAAGGGATCGAGAAGAGGTGTCTAGAGGGGGTTGATTAGACACTAAGTACCAAAAGTTGCAGTTTTTAACTTCTTTAAGTTGGAGTGGAGTTTAGGCACAAGTTTAACACTCACAATACATATCAAGCAAGCATGCAAAGAGTATATGAGCAGCGGAAAGTAAAGCATGCAACTTGCAAGAATGTAAAGGGAAGGGTTTGGAGGATTCAAACGCAATTGGAGACACGGATGTTTTTGTCATGGTTCCGATAGGTGGTGCTATCGTACATCCACGTTGATGGAGACTTCAACCCACGAAGGGTAACAGTTTGCTGAGTCCACGGAGGGCTCCACCCACGAAGGGTCCACGAAGAAGCAACCTTGTCTATCCCACCATGGCCGTCGCCCACGAAGGACTTGCCTCACTAGCGGTAGATCTTCATGAAGTAGGCGATCTCCTTGCCCTTACAAACTCCTTGGTTCAACTCCACAATCTTGTCAGAGGCTCCCAAGTGACACCTAGCCAATCTAGGAGACACCACTCTCCAAGAAGTAACAAATGGTGTGTTGATGATGAACTCCTTGCTCTTGTGCTTCAGATGATAGTCTCCCCAACACTCAACTCTCTCTCACAGGATTTGGATTTGGTGGAAAGAAGATTTGAGTGGAAAGCAACTTGGGGAAGGCTAGAGATCAAGATTCATATGGTAGGAATGGAATATCTTGGCCTCAACACATGAGTAGGTGGTTCTCTCTCAAAAAATGGATGCTGGAAGTGTAGGTTCGTTCTGATGGCTCTCTCCACGAATGAAGAGTGGGTGGAGGGGTATTTATAGCCTCCACACAAAATCTAACCGTTACACACAACTTGCCAAACTCGGTGGGACCGAATTGGTAAACTCGGTCAGACCGATTTAGCAAATCTAGTGACGTTAGGATTTTCGGTGGGCCCGACATGCAACTCGGTAGGACCGATATGGTTAGGGTTAGGGCATAATGTAATCTCGGTGAGACTGATTACACAAATTCGGTGAGACCGATTTTGGTAATAAGCTAGCCAGATAGTTGGTCAGGCAAACTCGGTGAGACCGATTACACAAACTCGGTGGGATCGATTTTGGTAATAAGTTAACTAGAAAGTTTGCATTGTAATCTCGGTAGTACCGATTACTTAAACTCGGTGAGACCGAATTTGGTAATGGACATACACAGAGAGATTACAATCCCATCTCTGTGAGACCGAGATCCCTATCGGTGAAACCGATATGCCTATGGTTTGTGGTAGTGGCTAAGACATCTGAACTCGGTGGCGCCGGATAGAAAGAATCGGTGGGGCTGAGTTTGACTTTTGGTTTAGGACATATGTGGATGTGAGAAAGTAGTTGAGGGCTTTGGAGCATATCACTAAGCACTGTAGAGCAAGAAACTCATTAAGCAACACCTCATCCCTTCTTGATAGTATTAGCTTTTCCTATAGACTCAATGTGATCTTGGATCACTAAAATAGAAAGTGTAGAGTCTTGAGCTTGGAGCTTGAGCCAATCCTTTGTTCTTAGCATCTTGAACGGGTTCCACATCCTCTAGTCAATGCCACTCCATTGTTGAACTTGTCTGAAACATACTAGGTAAAAGTGTTAGTCCAACAAGAGATATGTTTTCACTAATTACCAAAATCACCCAGGGAGCACTTGTGCTTTCAAGAGCAATTCGAACTGCGTAGCCACATAGCCCGGCACAGAGGCGCCGCGCACCCCCTCTGCTTCACTAACGAAGTGATGGATCATGAATTCCTAGAAGGTTTCAAACCTGTAAACATTGAATCATACGATGGCAGAACAGACCCCGCAGTATGGATTGAAGATTTCCTTCTCCACATTCACATGGCCCGTGGAGATGATCTACACGCCATCAAGTATCTTCCCCTTAAGCTCAAAGGACCCGCCCAGCACTGGCTAGACAGCCTGCCAGCAAATTCCATTGGCAGTTGGGAAAACCTGGAAGACGCATTCCTCGACAACTTCCAGGGCACATATGTGCGACCACCTGACGCCGATGACTTGAGCCACATTACTCAACAACCCGGAGAGTCAGCCAGGAAATTCTGGACTCGGTTCCTAACTAAAAAGAACCAAATAGTCGACTGTCCGGACGCCGAAGCCCTGGCGGCTTTTAAGCATAATATCCGTGACGAGTGGCTCGCCCGACACCTCGGCCAAGAAAAACCCAAGTCCATGGCAGCTCTCACAACACTGATGACCCACTTTTACGCGGGCGAAGACAACTGGTTGGCTCGCAGCAGCACTACGCCACATTATGGCACTTCAGATGGCCGCGACAATAACGGCAAGCCACGGCGTAACAGACATAAGCGACGGAACAATGGCGATAGCACTGAAGACACGGTCAGCGGAAGAAGCCGTTCAAAAGAAACAATCGGGGACCGTCCAGTCTAGACCGTATACTGGAGCGCTCGTGCCAAATTCATGGCACCCCGGACAAGCCAGCCAACCACACCAACAGAGACTGCTAGGTGTTCAAACAGGCCGGCACGAAACGCCGAAAACAAGGACAAGGGGCTACACAGCGACGATGACGAAGAGCGCCAGCGTCCGAACACGGTGGGACAGAAGAAATCCCCCCCCCCCCAGGTGAAAACGGTCAACATGATCTACGCCACTCACATTCCCAAGAGGGGACGAAAGCGAGCACTACGGGACGTCTATGCGATGGAGCGAGTCGCCCCCAAATTCAACCCATGGTCAGCTTGTCCGATCACCTTTGATCATAGCGATCACCCTACTAGCATCCGTCAGGCGGCTCAGCCGCATTGCTCCTCGACCCAATCATCGACGGATTCCACCTCAGGCGAGTCCTAATGTACGGCGGCAGCAGACTGAACCTGCTTTATTAGGACACAGTGCGTAAAATGGGCATTGATCCTTCAAGGATCAAGCCCACCAAAAACACATTTAAAGGTGTGATTCCTGGAGTAAAGGCCCGTTGCACGGGCTCTATACCATTGGAAGTGGTCCTGGGATCTCCGGATACCTTCCGAAGCAAAGAGTTAATCTTCGATATCATCGCTTTCCGCAGTGGTTACCACGCACTGCTCGGACGAACCGCATTCGCTAGATTCAATGCGGTACCACACTACGCATACCTCAAGCTCAAGATGCCAGGACCATGCGGGGTTATAACAGTCAACGGAAATATGGACCGCTCTCTCCGAACAGAAGAGCATACTGCAGCCCTCGCGGCAGAAGTACAATGCGACCTCCTCCGACAAACCAATCCGGCGACAACAACTTCGAGTACCGTCAAGCGAGTCTGGAGCACCCCGCAACAGGATCATCAGGCACGCCAAGAGCGCGACTAGCAGTCCGGCCTCCGCTCGAGCCCCATCAAAGCAGCATTCGTGCCACGCGTACACAATTACGCACTCAAAATACCATGGGCATAGGCGGAGGCGCAACAATGACTCAGTCAACAGTGCGGTGTAACCGCTACATACCCTCATAACCCATCCTCCTTATTTTTCAGGACATTGCTTTAGAGCAGCCTCTTCAGAAGAGCCGGATTGTCGGACTTACATAGGAGAGAAAACCAAGGAGGCAACAGGCTTTGCGCACAAAAGGAAATACCCAGGTGGAATCTGTTCACGATTGTTATACCTGTTTTACATACCTACATGCAGCCTGCCCTTGGATAGGACATGTTAAATAGTCCTATTTACTTCTGCTTATTGCTACCGTTGTAAAGATATGCTTAAACGTATTATTCATCAATGGGAAAAAATATATAGCGTCAGCTTATTATTCCTATTTGCGCATATTTCTTGCAAAATGTTTATTTAATATTGCACCCGTACACCTTGGTATGGTTAGTTTGCCAGGGGCTTCTTATGACACCTCATAATACGACATAACAAGTCCGAACACTTTCAACAGTGCGGCACCCCAAACTTATAGCACTATATGTATCAGCTTCGAATCACGTCTTGGGTCAATAGTTGGGTTTGCCCGGCTCCCTAGTTTTGGTACCTTATGTTCCATTATATCAGCTAACGTAGCGCAGGGAGAACTACTGCGATTGTGTCCCGGTTCTTCCAGACGAGCACCTCAGTAGAGAAAGCCAAAAACTGACCGACATGATGCGGCGAGAGCTGGTCGCTGTTCGAGAGGTCCTAAAATCCTTAAAGATTTTTTCCACTTTAGGCGGTGAATCGGCCTCGTCCGATTTAGGCGTATATAGCGCCCCAATTCGGCCCTCCGAATTCTAGGGGCTTCGTCGAAATTTAAAATTGTAGACTTCTATGGCTAAGTGAAAGTTATAAAGCCGCATAGTCCGATTTTCGTGTTCGCTGTGCCGGATACCTCCTTAAGGGACCAAAAATTTGGATAAGGAGTATCCGGGTTTTTCCAGGAACACCCCGGTACTAGTTACATGGGGGAGGAAGCCGATGACTGTCCTACTTTCAGAATTCTATAAACAGCCGCACAGAAGGTAATATTTTAAATCAAACAGTGCTACATAGCACAAGTAACTTCGTCTTTATATTACAACAGTGATAGAGGCACATTTATTCAAAGATTTTGTCCTTGGTACATTCATCAGCCACGAGACGAGCGCCCTTCATAACGCCATCGTAATACTTCTCGGGATAGCGATGCGCCTTGCCCTCCGGCGGCCCGTCCTTCACCAGCTTCTGGATCCAGCTTGCCCCAATGCACCTTCAAGACGGGCAAAGGCCGTGCGGCACCCTCAATGCAAACGGATCGCTTGACAACCTCAAGCCGCGGACATGCATTCACCATCCGCTTGATCAGGCTGAAGTAGCTAGTGGGCAGGGGCTCACCAGGCCACATCAGGACTATGAAATCTTTCATAGCCACTTCGGCCGCCATGTGGAGTTCGACCAACTGCTTCAGTTGGTCACTTAGAGGCACTGGGTGTTCGGCCCCAGCATACTGGGACCAGAACAGCTTCTCCATGGAGCTCCCCTACTCGGCACGGTAGAACTCTGCGGCGTCTGAGACGCTACATGGCAGATCTGCGAATGCCCCTGGAGAGTTCCGAATTAGGGTAAGTAAAAGAAATGCCTCCTCCACATGTTTGCTTTGCATAAAGAATGTCTTACCTGCCGCTATCTTCTTGGCCCCCTGGATTTCCTGTTGTGCCTTGTCGGCTTCGGCCTTGGCGTCTTTCATACTTGCAAGGGCCTTCGCAAGCTCGGCCTCTTTCATCTTAAGCTCATGCTCCACGGACTCGAACTTCTTGCCGAGCTTATGGAGCTCTTGTTGTACCTCGCCCACTCTAGCATCTTGCTTTTCACGCTCCTTGCATTCCAAGGTCGCCTTGTTTTCGGCCTCGGACAGCTCTTTCTTCAGAGACGCCACTTCGGTGGTGGCTCCTGTTACACAGTCACGACACTTCATCATTAGAATAACCAATTTTATCTATCCTTCATTACAAGAGAGTGGGGAATCATTCACCTTTGTTCTCTTCGAGCTTCCTCTTCGCGAGGTCGAGCTCCCCCTGTGCCAGCTCCAGGTCCCGCTTTAGTCCGGCAACCTCGGCTGTGCGGACAACAGTGGCAAGCAGCATAGCCTGGTTATTCAAAATACATACTTACTATTAGACACCTGCGGATTATAATCGACCCTCTGTTCGGCTTTTCCTTCTGAACACCGAACAGAGTATCAGGGGCTACTACCTATCGGGTGGTAATGTTACATATTCCTTACTTACCTCGAAGCCCGTCAAGAGGCTTGTGCAGGTTTTGGTTAGTCCACTTCTGGCGGACAAAACCTTTTGAATCACCGCACTCATAAGAGTACGGTGCTCGTCATCCATGGAAGCACCTTGAAGCGTTTCCACCAGACTATCCGACGCCTCTGGCGTGACGGAAGTCCTCGGCACGGACGGCTCGCCCTCCCTAACGAGGGGCTGCCCGCCTAAGCCCGGAACTGTTGGAGGTTCCGTAATAGTGTTTGGCTGAGAGCCCGGCCTACTGCAGCTCTCATCGATACGATCCGCACGAATCTTGAACCCCACGTGTCTGACATCTGGAATTCCGCCTTGGGACGTCTCCAGAGTCACCTCCCCCCGCTCTGGGAGCCTTCGGTACAACACCTCCGTATCATCCGCGGGTTGAGGAGTAGTGGCCGTCGGGAGCGAGTTCATCGCTGACTCGTTCAGGGACCCATCCGACGACGATACCTCGGGATGAGCCCTGGCCGGACTGCATATATGTTCGGTGTTATAAAAAAGATTATGAAGTAAAATTACGATAGAGTGTGGATACTTACGACCGCGCTAGGGGCTTCCCCCTGGGCAGCCACCCCTCCTCGCTATGGGCGGCCGTGGCGGAGTAGCCCGGAAGGGACTCCCTTCCCTTCTTGGACATCCCAGCCCCCTCCTCCGGGGCGGCTTTCCTCTTCTTCTTCTCCCCAGTATGGGGAGGGAGAACTTCTTCATTTTTCCCCCCGCTTCCGCGGGAGGAATTTGTCTCGTCGTCTTCGGATGACGTGGGTATGGCGGCCTTGCGCCGGGGGCCTTTCCCGGCCCCCTGGTATGCCTTCTCAGGCCCCCCATCCTCTCCGAATGGGGCGGCCCCTTCTTCTTCTTCCTCCCCTTCGGGGGAGGAGTTTGCCTCATTGTCTTCGGACGAGGCTTCCGGTACAACCTTACGCCAGAGACCCTTCCTGGTCCCCGGGGCCTTCTTTTCGGCCTTCTTCTCTGGTGCCTTGTAGGGCGCCGGGACCAGCATCTCCGTCAGGAGAGCATCAGCTGGGCCTTCTGGCAGCGGAGCCGGACAGTCAATCCGCTCCACTATCTTCACATAATCCTGATTAGATATGCACAACTACTTAAGACTTCCCCATGAATATACTAGGAAGAGCTGAATCCGGTGGTAGTCAGAAAACTCACCGGACTAGGAGGCTGCGCGGCGTGAAGTCCGCGGTCCTCGGACGTGGGAGGAGGTACTTCGGAGGCCTTGAACAACACCTTCCATGCGCCTTTGTGCGTCATGTCGTAGAGCTTCTGAAGCATCTGGTGTCCAGCCGGAACGAACTCCCACAGATTGAATGCCCGTCTTTGGCACGAAAGAATCCGGCGAACGAGCATGACCTGGATCACGTTGACAAGCTTGATGTTCTTGTCCTTCATGCTCTTAACGTAGTTTTGGAGTCCGGTCAGCTCTGTAGGTTCGCCCCAGGCCAGGCCCTTCTTTTTCCAGGAGGTGAGCCGCATGGGGGTTCCAGATCGGAACTCGGGGGCCGCCGCCCAGTTGGCACCGCGCGGCTCGGTGATATAGAACCACCTCTCCGCACTCCGCTTGCTGGCCGCTCACGATCTTCGGCTTCACGCAGAAGATTTGTAGCCACAAGCCAAAGTGAGGCTTGATGCGGAGGAAGGCCTCGCATACGACGATGAACGCCAAGATGTTGAGGATGAAATTTAGGGATAGATCATGGAAATCTAGCCCGTAGTAGAACATGAGCTCGCGGACGAAGGGATGAAGTGGAAATCCCAGTCCACGGACGACGTGGGCGACAAACACGACCCTCTCGTGGGGTAGCAGAGTTGGAATGACCTGCCCGTCGTCCGGTAGCCGGTGCGCTATGTCTGCGGCCAAGTATCCGGCCGCCCGAAGATTCGCGATATGCTTCTCCTTCACCATGGAAGCCACCCACTTGCCTCCTGCTCTGGACATGTTCAGTTGTGTGGAGAAAACTTGGGCTAGGGTGCTGGAGCTCGAGGGGGCAGTGGTGATCAAGGGAGGAAGAAGGCGTGGGTAAAAATGGGGAACTCTTATCCCTTTATAGAGGCGACGAAAGTGGTGCGCCTCCCCACTTACCTGTTGAGGATCGCTTGCTTCCCAAGCGCCACGATTGATGGCGCGGTGGGATTACCCATACCCGTATTGATGAGAATCCCGTGATAAGGGGACACGATCTCTGCTTTGACAAGACGTGTCAAGGAAACCGCCTCGCAATATGCACTGTGGCCGGTTGTGGGAAATCGGTTCGAATAATAATCCGACCGTAATGACATGCCACGTTGTCTAAAAAGTTGTCAGCAGGTGGCATTTGTGAAATATCATTCTCTGTACGGTGGTATGTGAAGATCATTTTGCATATCCGGACACGGTTTAAGTGTTTGATAATTACTATGGAGTATTCGGAGAAGGAACCCGCCTTGCAATTACGAAGACAAGACTGCGCGCCGGACTCATCGTCATTGAAGCCTGGTTCAGGGGCTACTGAGGGAGTCCTGGATTAGGGGGTATCCGGACAGCCGAACTGTATACATCGTCCGGACTATTGAAGCGTGAAGATACAAGACTCAAGACTCCGTCCCGTGTCCGGATGGGACTCTCCTTGGCATGGAAGGCAAGCTTGGCGATCCGGATAATATGTTCCCTTCCTTGTAACCGACTCCATGTAAACCCTTGCCCTCTCCGGTGTCTATATAAACCGGAGAGGTTGGTCCTTAGAAGGCCGATCACAATTACAATCATACCATCATAGGCTAGCTCTTAGGGTTTAGCCTCTATGATCTCGTGGTAGATCTACTCTTGTACTACTCATATCTTCAATATTAATCAAGCAGGAAGTAGGGTTTTACCTCCATCGAGAGGGCCCGAACCTGGGTAAACATTGTGTCCCTCGCTTCCTGTTACCATCAGCCTAAGGCGCACAGATCGTGACCCCCTACCCGAGATCCGCCGGTTTTGACACCGACACTCTCGCCCCTCCCATGCCATGGAGGCCAAGGACCAGAGGGGAAACCCTTCTCCCATCTAGGGAGGAGGTCAAGGAAGAATAAGAAGAAAAGGCCCCCTCTCCCCTTCTCTTCCGGTGGCGCCGGAACGCTGCCGTGGCCACCATCATCATCACCGCGATCTACACCAACACCTCCGCCATCTTCACCAACATCTCCATCACCTTCCCCCCTCTATCTACAGTGGTCCACTCTCCTGCTACCCGATGGACCCTCTACTTGAACATAGTGCTTTATGCTTCATATTATTATCCAATGATGTGTTGCCATCCTATGATGTCTGAGTAGATTTTCATTGTCCTATCGGTGGTTGATGAATTGCTATGATTGATTTAATTTGCTTGTGGTTTTGTTGCTGTCCTTTAGTGCCCACCATATGAGCGCACACGTGGATCACACTATAGGGTTAGGTGTATGTTGATAGTACTATGTATTGGAGGGCAAGAGTTACAGAAGCTTCTACCTAGCATAGAAATTGATGCATAAGGGATTGAAGGGGGACCAATATATCTTAATGCTATGGTTGGGTTTTACCTTAATGAACATTAGTAGTTGAGGATGCTTGCTAATAGTTCCAATCATAAGTGCTTAGAATTCCAAGTCAGGGATGACATGCTAGAAGTGGCCTCTCCCACATAAAACTTGCTATCGGTCTAGTAAACTAGTCAATTGCTTAGGGACAATTTCGCAACTCCTACCACCACTTTTCCACACTTGCTATATTTACTTTATTGTGTTTTTATCTAAACAGCCCCTAGTTTTTATTTACGTGCTCTTTATATTCCTGCTTACCTATCCAAAAACACCTACAAAGTACTTCTAAATTCATTTGTTTTAGGTAAAGCGAACGTTAAGCGTGCGTAGAGTTGTATCGGTGGTCGATAGAACTTGAGGGAATATTTGTTCTACCTTTAGCTCCTCGTTGGGTTCGACACTCTTACTTATCGAAAGAGGCTACAATTGATCCCCTATACTTGTGGGTTATCAAGACCTTTTTCTGGCGCCGTTGCCGGAGTGTCATAGCGTGGGGTGAATATTCTTGTGTGTGCTTGTTAGCTTTATCACTAAGTAATTTTTATTTGCTATTCTTAGTTGTTCTTTTTCTTTAGTTATGGATATGGAACACGAAATACCAACAAAATTAGGTGTACTTGCTACTCATGGAGATGGGGAACCTCCTAAAACCCTCGATGCTGGTTATGTGAAAGATATTATCACTACTGGAAACAGGGAATTTGCCATCAGCCAGCTCTTTGCCATCTGCCAGCGGATGGCAAAGAACGTCTTTGCCATCTTCTTATAAAAAAACAGATGGCAAAGAACTGACAGACGGCAAAGAACATGTTTGCCATTAGCCAATTCTTTGCCATCTGCCAGTGGATGGCAAATAATCTTTGCCATCTACCAGCAGATGGCAAAGATGTTGGCAAATCCTCTGGCCGTCAGGGGTGTAATGGCGTACCAGCCCCACCTTTTTGCCATCTGCCAGCAGATGGCAGAGATGGGGTTATTTTTTTCAGGTAAAAAAAACTGTGGCCTCTATCCCCTCCCTCTCTCCCCTCCTCTCCCTCTCTCCCCTCCTCTCCCTCTCTCCCCTCCTCTCCCTCTCTCCCACGCATCTCACCCGCCGCCGCCCAAGCACCCCGCCGCCCCACCACCCCACCACCCCACTACCCGTCGCCGCGCCGCACCACCCAACGCCCCACCACCCCGCCGCCGCACCCAGCACCCCGCCGCCCCACCACCCTCGAGCTCGCCGTTTCTCGCCGACCGGAACCCTGCCGCCCCGCCCCTCCTTCCCGCCCTCCTGGATTCAGCATGACGCTGCCCTCCTACGGCGCCCGCTTATGCTGGCTTGGCTGCGCACCTTCCCCGACCTCCTGGCGCCCCTGCCCTACCCCGCCCTGCCTCCCTGCAAAGCCGGCGGCAGTCGCTGCCCTCCCTCTGAGTCACCAGTATGGATCGCATGTCTTGTTACCTCAAGTATACATTTAGATGCATCCATGTTTATTTGTTTTTATTTTCAGATCGTAATATGTATTTGTTGTTTAACAAAAATGAGCTTGTTGATACTTCTGGGGGACTCATAATTATTGCCCAAAATTTCATAGAACATACATGGAACTAATTAAAAATAGAGCGATATTGCTTCCTGAGAGTTAAAAATGGAACTTTAAATCAAATATCATGCGAGGTTATCATAAAGGATGATATGACATGATATTTCTTAGTACCACCATCATATATGGATTTCGTATGAACTTAAATGATTACCAAACAATTAAAATCTATTACATTATAGGTGTGTGTGTGTTTTGATAATATGAAGAAAATGCTTCAAATAAAAATCATAATTTAATTGGTCCAAAATTCGTTAAATTGTAAATTTGGCCATGAGTTAACACGAAGAATGAAGAAAAAAAATCAAGAAATTAAAACGTGATGGAAAAACGACCCGTAACAGTTGCAGCAACTTTCAGGATAATCTTCAGCATTAATTCCCCATGATCATTGAACGCGACGTCTGTAGAAATAAAAATGATATTGTTAGTTGTAAATAGAATGAAGTTGAACGAAACTCATTGAAGCAGGGGAATTGAAATTTTATGTACTGAAGGATACATATAGACCTGCCGCGGTTCAATTACTTGTACCTAAAGACTATACAGACAGATAACTATGCAGCCAAACTAAGGTACAATCCCTCATTATTTAAGGGTCTTTGATTTTTATATTTTTCACAAACATGTGATAAATAAATTTGGAATCCATAAGATAAGATCTTGTTCATTAGATGCAAACATATATTGGGTCATGTAATCTGGCAAAAAGGCTACAAAAATTCTCCCAAAGTGAAGAAATTACTGACACACCACCCCCCTATTTCCTGGTACACATGTGATACTTCACCCTATTTGCACTTACTTTGTTCTTGCTACGGACAAACAGATTGGGTGGGAACCTTTTGGACATAATACGGATATGTAGTTCAGTGGACGTCAACAATTTTAATGTCACAATATGGGAAGTCTGAAATAGGGAATTTAAACAAAGCTACAAATGATTGTAGGTCAGCCCTTATAAGCTATAAGTGACACACAAATCCAAATACTTGGCCTGTACTTTTTGGCTCAGAGTAATACATACCATAAAGCTGCTCAGTTCTTAAAAAAATAGAACTATATATCATCTTCACAGTTTTCTAAAATACAAATATTCAGTAGTGGCGAATTTATATAAATGCAATTAGAAAGTGAAGATAATTTAAGATAAAATAGTTATCCTGAATGGTGTGCGTGCTAACATTCAGTTTCTCTAAAGAGAACACATGATTTAGGAGCTTAGTGAAATATGTATGTATGAAAGAAGAAGCATCCGAGGCATTGGAGAATACATGTATGCCCTCATAAAGTACAAATTTATATCATTTGTAAAAGGAAGCAAACTTAATACAAATAAATTAGCTAACTCGATTTTTATGCTAAAGGTCGGTTTCCATGAAGAGCGGGTGACTTAGAAGTATGGTGAAATCTGTTTCTATGAAAGTAGAAGGGCACAAACATGAGCGACAGCACAACATCAGATTGAAAGCCACTACTTTTCAACCTTTGGTTTGAATCAACAAATAAGAAAATCAAAATCGATGGCATAAGCCTACAACTTTTGCGAAAACCATTTTATCTTACAATACGTATACACTTATCAATCTGCACAACTCATTGCTATATAAAATGGAACACATGAAAAGACAATCAGATAGGTCTTGTAGGAAAAATTGATGTGAATGTCTTATTTTATATAATTAAATATCATCTATCTGGAGCATTTTTGCCAAAGAAAATATGAAACATATATAAAAACCTGTACAACATAGGTCTGCAGCTAGCTTACTTTCTACACCGGTTTCTTCTTTAGAATCTAACTACCAAGTCTACCAAGAAAAGCTTATGCACTTTATTACACATTATTATGAGAAATCTTGGAAGTTCATACTTGGAGGATAAAGTACTGTAGGCGCTATACCTTTGGTATTAATATTTAGAGTGTACTGAGAAGAAACGACTTTCACAATAACAGGCACAACTCAAGTAATTCATGTAGCTAGCTTTATTCTTGCATGGGCGACAATTTAAAAAGATATCATCAGCTCTACCAAGAAAATATTATAAATTATCTAACATGATTCCCTGAAAGCTTGAAAGTTGGTTTGTACAAATTAAAAGGAAGTCATCAAAACTTCCCTTGGTGCTAAAACATGAAATAATTAGACAGATACCATGCATGCACGTGTGTAATCAGAGATTCAAAGTGGACGTAGTCTGAACAAAGATATATACATCGGATTCCTCAATACAGGAAATAAAAACATATACTGGCCATGTAGTCTCATATGGGGAAACATCTGTAATTAAGATTCCTACAGATATCAAATTGAACTTGCGGGCCAATTGTTGAAGTCTGGGACCCAGCAATACAATAGGAAATCTGCTATTTTCTAGACATATGTATCAAATTAGTTAGTGCGGAATTTGCGATCAGTTCGCTTGGATGGAGAGAAAATTTGGGAGTAAAAAAATACGGGCTTATTTTTCTACTGATTAGGGGAACCTGGGATGATGAGACGATGAGACGGATCAATATGCCAACAGTCTGCTGTAGTCCTCCCACTCAGGAGCCTTGCCGATGACAGCAACCGATCGAGCTGCTTCAAACTACCACCGGCACACAGCACCTCTGCTGTATCAACAACTATGAAAAGGATTCCCTGATTTGTCTAAAAGGTTACCTAGATTGAAACGTGGATAGAACTTGGAACTTGCGGGCCAATTGTTGAAGTCAGGGATCCAGCCATACAATAGGAAATCTGCTATTTTCTTCTTGATTGGACATACGTATCAAATTAGTTAGTGCAGATTTTGCTATCAGTTCACTTGGATGGAGAAAAAAGCTGGAAGTAAAAGATATACAGGCTTACTTTTCTGCTGATTAGGGGAACCTGGGAGGATGAGACAGATCAATTTGCGAACAGCCTGGTACCACGACACCACGACACACAGACACGACACCCCCGACACCCGACACCTCTTCGGCCTCCTGTTGACCGAAAAGGTGCTCTTCGGCCTTCCAGAGGCCGATGGGGTCATATATTTGTGAATTATGAGTTTGGTCATATATTTTCCAATTTTGTTATGAAAAACATCATATATATTTGCGTTGATCGGGTGGATTTAAATGTGCAGTTGTTTCATCGCTGTGAGGGTCTGGTGTTCAACGACCTCCCCGTGCATTCGACGAGCTTCTCCCCTGCGTTCGTGGGTGAGCACAAATGACATCTCCTCCCCTCCACCTTCAATTGCTTTGTTCCGGTCTTCGTGTCGATGAAACTTGCTAGCTATAGGTGTATTCAATCATCAGTATGTGTGACCACTATGTGTCTCCTGTTCGAAAGGGTTACATCTATAAATATGCATTCATTTGCATATTTATAACCGTAATTCTTTTGAATTGTCCAACGTTATCCATGGACAGCCTGAGTATGTGTAGATTGGGTTCTTTTTCCCATATGTTCTGCTCCGGATCCGATGCAGAATTCCGTCAGTGCCTCTCTGTTGTTCTCCGGGTACACATCCTCTCTGCTTATTGCTGAGACGTGTATCAGGAGAACAGTGGGGAGGTGCTGCCGAAATTTCGAATATCGAATATCTAATGCGTTGGCCTTGTCATCCTGCAGTTCTTGGACACACGAAGATCGTGTCCGCAGGCCCAACCCTGTCCTTGGTGTGATTTGTCGCCAGTGCTTCCCGGGGTGGGTCCGTTGCCGGTGAGGCGGGTTCGAGCTAGGAATGACCTGGGAGCACTACTTGGCTGCCCCGGCCCCGCCGGAGCATAGGGTCGGCGATGTCAAGTGCGACACGGTGGCCGACATTGTGATCAACACGTTTTGGGTAATTTCTCCTTTGCCATTTACGTTGTGTTTTCTTCTTTGATTGCATACCTTCTACATGTGTTTTCTTATTTGATTGCAGACCTTCTAATCCGTGTTTTCTTGTTTGATTGCAGACCTTCTACAGGTGTGCTGAGGGACAGGAGGAGGCCACGGCTCGGGTTATCGACGCCGAGTGCAGGCGCCTACTTGGAAACTTTCGGCACGAGGCTCGGACGCAGGCTGTTTGAGACTACTTAGCACAGACTGGTATTAGGAGGAGAAAAGAGAAGTGTCGGGACAAGTATCTGAGTAAGGAGAAGTACATGAACGTAATTACCTCTTCTTAAGGCCTTGTACTTAGTTTCCTTGATTTGATTCATAGGCGTAGCGCTCAAATTTATCTTGCTTAACTTAGGTGCCCCCGAGATGGTGGGCGGACAAGATGGACTGCTGGGAGGCATTGGTGGATGAGTGGTGCTCTCCCCAATGGCGCGTCACCCACAACATTGCAAAGGAAAAGCGTCTCAAAAAGGAAGGTGTGCCACACCATCTAGGCAGCGTCAACCTACATGGATACGGGAAAAACTGGGTATATGTGGTTTGCTTCATGATTCATGCAAATTCATTCTTTGTGCTAGCTTGAGTCCTTAACTAATACTCTGTTCCTCTCTTTTAGTCAAAAAACAACAAGGCTCCAGTGCCTGAGCTGTTCAGCCTCTATGGCATGTCCAATATTGCACCGTACAAGAAGGCCAAGGCATTCTCCGAGTCGACCTCGAAAATGCAAAGAACTTGACAGCGAGGCCTCCCACCACAAGATGGTGCGATCGTTAAGCGAGGGAAGGCGAGAAAGGGCGGACTTTAACCCGAGCCGGCCTCTTGATCCGAGCTGGTGATGATATCTGGTGGCGGGAGGTCCCATGGCTCGTTAGCCATTGGTAATGGACTGATACGTTGTAGTAGCACTCTCCCCGCAGATCAAGAAGCGCGGACCAGCTCGATCCTGAGATACCGCCTCGTTCTGACCGGTGGAAATAAAATTCCAGGTTTGTTATATGTACTCAGTAGCCTTTCCTCCATTACATTGTGTTTGCGGCCATCGATGATTACAATGCTAACGAGTGGTGTTACAGGCTGCTATTGAGGCAGAGAGAGCGAAGACCCAGGCTGCTTTTGAGGAGAGGGACCGGCAGTTGGCGGAGAGGGACCGGCAGGCGGCGGAGAGGGACAGGGAGAATGAGGAGAGGACAGCTAGGCTGTTGGAGGAGGAGAGGAACCGGAACGACTCGGCTAACCGGGCCATGTACGATCTCTTCGTGGTAAGTTTCTTCTGCTTTAAGCTAAATCATGCACGCAATGTTCCTTTCATTAGTAACTAATATAAATGACTCGCCAAAATCAAATGTGCAGTCCATGTGCGAGAAGAACGGCCAGACCCCTCCGCCGATGCTAGTCATTGCTCCGGCGGGCACGATGAGTTTCATTTGAACGGTCATTAGTTACTAATCTTCACGTTTGAGTTGCATCATGCTAACGATACATTGGAAATAATCTTTGGTGCAGCTTAACTTCCGACAAGCATCGACCGATCCTTCTCCGTCTGCCACTGGCGCGACCGGTCCTACACCTACACCTACACCTCCGTGATGACGGTAAGTTTCCCAAGTGTTTTGCTTAATAGAGTTCTGTTGTGATGCCATGTTGTATCTACACATATCGTGCATAATGTGTGTATGTTTGAAATGCATTGTATGTGTGGGATTCGACACCTAGTCGTGTGCCTTTGGTAGCCTTCCATACAGGGAAATGCCTCCTAGTGCTTCCAATGAGCCATGGTAGTTCGCTACTGCTCCGGAACACATGGATTGACCGGCATGTGTCCTTCTTTGCTCCTGTGTCTATCCATACGGGGAAATGTCACGCGGTGTATCACCGAAGTCCTTGTAGCTTGCTACGACTTGGTTGCACTCGCTGATGACCGACACGTGCATTGCTGGGTCATGTATGCCTGTCCCTGTACGTTTGTGCCACCTTGGTTCTATGACTAGTCATGTCGGCCCGGTTTCTCTGCCATATGAATACTTGCGACATAATCATATACTTAGCATGTTTTCCTCCAAAATGACTCAATATGCTTAGCTAGCTCAAAAATGACATAATAAGCTTAATTAGCTCCAAAATGACATATTTAACCTAGGATAGCTCTTAAATGACCTATACTTAGCATTTTTCCTCCAAAATGACTTAATATGCTTAGCTAGCTTAAAAATGACATATTTAACCTAGGATAGCTCTAAAATGACATATACTTAGCATCTTTTCCTCCAAAATGACTTAATAGGCTTAGCTAGCTCTAAAATGATATAATATGCTTAAGAAATGAAATATTTTAGGTCCTAAATGACTTCATATGCTTAGCTAGCTCCGAAATGACATAATCACCTTACTTAGCTCCAAAATGACCTATTTAACCTAGGCTAGCTCTAAAATGACCTATACTTAGCATTTTTTCCTCCAAAATGACTCAATATCAATAGCTAGCTCAAAATTACATAATAAGCTTAATTAGCTCCAAAATGACCTATTTAACCTAGGGTAGCTCTAAAATGACCTATACTTAGCATTTTTCCTCCAAAATGACTTAATATGCTTAGCTAGCTTCAAAATGACCTATTTAACCTAGGATAGCTCTAAAATGACCTATACTTAGCATCTTTTCCTCCAAAATGACTTAATATGCTTAGCTAACTCTAAAATGACATAATATGCTTAAGAAATGACATATTTTAGCTCTTAAATGACTTCACATGCTTAGCTAGCTCCAAAATGACATAATAACCTTACTTAGCTCTAGAATGACCTTAGCATGTTTTACACCAAAATGACTTAGTATGCTTAGCTAGCTCAAAAATGACATAATAAACATACTTAGCTCCAAAATGACCTATTTTACAGATATAAGTTGCATCATAATAATCTTCACATTTTAGTTGCATCATAATAATCTTCTTCTTCTAGTCTTCTTCTTCTAACTTTCTTCTTTCCCATTTTACAGATTTGCTTAAGATCACGGAAGCTTGGGTTGATGGAGTGCTTGTATTTAGTTTTTGTTTTGACCTTGTGAAACTTGCTACCTATGGATGAAACTGTGTAATATTGATGAAACTATGTATATGTACGGATGAAACTTGATACTATTGGTAACATGTGTTGGATATATGTGTTCATGACTATTGTTAAGATGTGTTGAACATGCTATATTGGTCATATAAATATATTTGTGTTTGATTTTCTGTGAAAATGAATTGATATAAGAAAAAATAAAATAGAATGGGGAAATATAGTCACTTTGCCATCTCTTTGGCACATGGCAAAAGCTTTGCCATCGGTGGCGAGATGGCAAAGAATACGTGTGTAACACCGGATGATTAAGCAACCGTAATCACCTCGATTCTTGTGACTAACCTCACGTTGATTGAAACGGTCTAAAACAAATTCAAAATAAAAGCAAGCGATAAAAGTTTCAAAACTAAAACTAAAATGTTCAGGGGTTGTCTAAAATAACAAACCTAATTATGGTGGGGTGCACAAAATTTTGTAAAGTGCTTTGACATTTTAAATAAGCTAAAACAGAAAAGAAGAAAATAAGAAAAGAGAAAAAAATAATAAAAACTAAAGGAGTGGGGGAAGGAATCCCCACTGGCCCAACTGGCCAGCCCTCCCCACAGCCCGATCGGCCATCCCAAGCCCGCCCAACCGCCCCCACCCCACTTATCCCCCCCTCCCCCGGATCGGCTAACCCTAGCCGACCCCCCGCGCCTCACTCGCCCCCTTCCCCCCGATCCACTTCTCTCTCCCCGCCCGATCCAGATCCCGGGGCCGTCGCGCCCTCGCCGCCCGGCGACACCGCCCCAACCGGTCGCCTCCGCCCCCTGCGCCCCTCTCCGCCGGGACCCCTCCTCCCGCCGTCGCCCACCGCGTGGCCCTCGCCGCCTGCAGGATCGTCCCAAGCCGCCCCCCGCCTCGCCGGATCTTCCTCCGACGCCGGCGACCGCGTCCCCAACTCCCTCCTCGCCGGACGCCATCAAGCGCCACCGCGCCCGCCTCCTAGACCCCGCGCACCCACTGTGAGCTACGCCCTCGGGCCCCTCGCTCCCCTCTCCCCTCCCGTACGCCACCGTCGCCCCGAGCCCCCCCGCGGCCAACTCCGGTGCCCCCGCCGCACCACGGCGGCCGTCGACCGCGCCCCTCACCCCCAGCCTCTGCTCCCCCCCCCCGCTTGAATCGTCGCCGAGGCAGCGCCCAGGCGGCCACGCCCACTACCCGGACCTCCCGTCATTGCCCCCCTCTCTTTCCCGACAGCGCCCTTCCCCGGACCTCCCTGCTTCCCCCCGCGCTTCGCCAGACGCCACGCCCGTCCCACGCCACCCCTCCGCCTACTTCCGCGCCTCCGCGGCTTTGGTTCGCTGAAACCCCACCGGGACCGCCTCGCCGGCTCCTCGTCGGGCCCCCCCTCCACCCCGGTGGGATCCAGGCGGCGCCACGCCAACATCCACAGGTCGCGCCCGAACAGGCCCACCGCACGCCTCAAGACGCCTTGTTTGGCCCCTCAGGGCCGATGACATGGGGGCCCCACCCCCACCGAATGGTTTTAAAAATAAACAGAAAATGAAAATTAAATAAAACAAATTAATTAATTAATTAATTAATTAATTAAGTAATTAGTTAATCTAATTAATCCTGATTAATTAAACCTAATAACTAATTAACAATTAACTACATTAATTAAATCTCGATTAGGTTAATTAGATAACGATTGTATGATTGACGGGACCCCACTGTCGGGGTTGACTCGGTCAACCCTGTTGACTGCTGACGTCAGCATGACATCATGCTGACGTCATAAATACATTTTTTCGAATTAATTAATTAATTAATTAAATTCCAGAAATTAATAAAATCTTTTAAAAATCATATCTTTTAATCCGTAACTCGGATTAAAATATTTTCAACATGAAAGTTACTCGAGCAGCGAGGCGAATCCGGATCGCGAGTCCGTTCGTCCACCACACACCCCTAACCTATCGAACCTGCAACTTTTCCCCTCCGGCTCCTTTGCCCGAAAACCCAAAACACCGGGATTAATTTCCCGGATGTTTCCCCCTTAACCAGTACCCCCTCATACCACGTTAGGGCACGCCTAGCATCGCTTCTTGGCATGTCATGCATCGATATGCATCTGTTTACTTTGTATTCATTGTTTCTTCCCCTCTTCTCTCGGTAGACTACGAGACCGACGCGGCTGCTGGCTGGCGGTTCGACTACGGTGTTGACGACCCCTCTCACTTGCGAGCAACAAGGCAAGCCCCCCTTGATCACGGATATCGCCTACTCTTCTCTATCTGCTTGCATTAGAGTAGTATAGCATATTCTTTTTTCGGATACTCCTATCTTGCTGCATAGCTGTCCTTGTAACTACATTGTTACCTTACGCAATCCTATATGCTTAGTATAGGATGCTAGTACTTTCATCTGTGGCCCTACATTCTTGTCCGTCTGCGCGTGCTATACTATCGGGCCGTGATCACTCGGGAGGTGATCACGGGTATATCTATCTTATACATGATACATGTGGAGACTAAAGTCGGGTCGGTGGTGGAGCACCATGAGTGGATCTTGAGGCGGGCGGCAGGCAGGTTGAGACCGCCTAGGAGAGAGGTGGGCCTGGCCTGTTCGGCGTTCGCGGTTACTTAACACGCAACGAGGTCTTGGTATTTGATCTGAGTTGGCTCTGAGCTTATCGCACTAACCATCTACGCGGGAGTAGTTATGGGTATCCGGCGTCGTGGTATCACGAAGCACTTCAGACGTCGGCGACGAGGCGGCGTGGCAGCGGATTGGGCTGGAAGCGCTGTTAGGCTAGGTGCGCTTCGGCCGCCCTCGCAATGTGAGGTGTGCTCGAGGCGATGGGCCCGGACCCTGCGGCGCTTAGGTTTAGACCGGCGTCTTGGCCTCTCTGTTGTGCCTAGGTGGGGCTGCGGCGTGTTGATCTTCAGCGGCGGGCATGACCCAGAAAGTGTGTCGGCCAAATGGGATCAAGCGTCTTTGGGTAAGATGGTGCACCCTGCAGGAAGTTAATCTATTGGATAGCCGTGATCTTGATGCAGGGCGACTTGGAGTTGTACCTTGAGCTTATGACAACTAGAACCGGATACTTGATAAAACACACCCTTCCAAGTGCGGATACAACGGTGGTCGCTCGCTCGGGGATATGAGCGAGGGATCGCGGGTAGGATTATTGCTATGTGATGTTACTTGGAGGACTTGATTGCCCCCTCCTACTGTTGCAAGATAGGTGTCGAAGCGTAGTCTTCGTTAAGACTAACTATCCCCTCTTATTACGGCATTCTGCAGATTCAGTCCACCGATATGGCCTTTACATATATCCATGCATATGTAGTGTAGCTCCTTGCTTGCGAGTACTTTGGATGAGTACTCACGGTTGCCTTGTTCCCCTTTTCCCCTATCTCTACTCGATTGCTGCAACTGCACGATGGAGCCCAGGGCAGATGCCACCGTCGTAGGGGCGACTACTACTGGAGGTGCCTACTACTACGTGCAGCCGGCGACAGCGACCTGGGAGTAGCCTAGGAGGATCCCGAGCGGGAGGCCTGCACCTCTTCGATCCGTATCCCGGTTTGTGCTAGCCTTCTTAAGGCAAACTTGTTTAACTTATGTACGTACTCAGATATTGTTGCTTCCGCTGACTTCGTCTATGATCGAGCACTTGTATTCGAGCCCTCGAGGCCCTGGCTTGTATTATGATGCTTGTATGACTTATTTTATTTGTAGAGTTGTGTTGTGATATCTTCCGTGAGTCTCGGATCTTGATCGTACACATTTGCGTGCATGATTAGTGTACGATTGAATTGAAGCGTCACAAGTTGGTATCGAGCCCATTGCTGTAGAATCCCCTTCCACACTCCTTGGCGAAGTCGAGTCTAGACATTGCAAAAGCTTTTACTAACTTGGCTGTGTGCCTTACGGGCCCACGTCGCCATCGGGTGGTACTAGGATCTTTTACTCCTCGACCTTTACTCGGGACTCGAACTCTCTTCTACTCGGGTTAAGCGTTTTACTAACTATCACTAGAATCCGTGATCGCATTCACCCCAAAGTTGGATATAGCCTTAGTTGTTCTTGGAATTGTATTTGAGCAATTTCCACCTTGTCATTTGACTCCTTTGAAGCGTCTTTGTTTTCAGATGGAACCCACGAGGCAGGTAAATGCGCCACCACGACGGCCATTGGTGCCTCGGGATCACTGCGGTGCTAGCCGAGATGATGACCTATCTGGGTTATCGCTGGCACCTGAGTACACCGTCTATGAGGAGTACCGGGACTATAACCGGGAAGCGATGCAGCGCCATCGTCCACCTCTACTCACGGGAGTATGAGTCCAATCTTGTCTTTGCACACCGCACATGGTGTTGGAGTGACTATCGATATGGCAGTCCAAGATGCTGCTTATGCTGCTCGACACGTCTTCGTGCGAGTATCGAGTTGGACACCTCCCCATTCGGGCACATTGCTATCGCGTCGATGTTGGTGAGGAGGTTACTACACCGCTGCCTACTCCTTTGTCACGAGAGCCCTTCCACCACGAACTTTGTTACGCATGCGATGGGCTGGATCGAGCTAACCGAGCTCTTCGCCACGAGTTGTACATCACCCGTCGGCACCTCTACCGTGCCCGGACGCTGATGCACCCTTTGTCCGATCCGGAGAGCTGCGGCGTTCTGCGATCTACCCAGCCAGACCGTGATGCCCGGGGTGTCGGTTGGCGGGCGTGGGAGGCTACTCTCCGCGCTTGGCCCTTTACGCCACCGGGCGTCGGATTCAGCACGAGTATCCGCGGCCCCAGTCAGCGGCGTGGAGGACTATCCGCTGCCGCACTATCAGCTTTCGAGCTCTGACTACCTCCGATGACCGTGTGGGACTGATGTAGACTTGTTTGTTAGTGTTAGGTGCATTCGCATGAACTGCGTGCCGCCTATGATGTAGTAGTCTATGTCTTTGGACTCTATGTATCAAACTCTATGCATGATTCCTTTTGTAAGATATGCCAACTACTATGTAGTTCCCATCATCTGCTTTCATTATGCATGTTTCATCATGAATGATTCTGTCTCTTGCTTAAATTCTCAAGTCTTGACTACCCTGTTATATAATAGAAGGATGGTTAGGCCAGCAGGTCGTGGTCGTGGTGCCAACTTCCCACCACCGCTTTGAGTACATGGCTGGTATGGTCCAACAGCTTGAGATGAATCGCCATTCATGGAGAACATGATGGCTCAGTTTCCTCGCCCCAATATGAACCAGCACCCAAAGCGGAACAACTCTGCGAGGATTTCATACGCTGAACCCGCGTGTATCGCAGCTCAACTCAGCCATTTGGATCTTGATGGTAGCTCCGTGACATCACCTATGAGATGGAGTCTGCTGATGTAGCCCTCGCCAGCTATGTCACCTTTGCATCCTTCTTCTGAAGGACCCGCAGCTCAATGGTGGGACAGCCACGGCGTACTCTGCCAGTTGGAACACTCATCACTGGCGGACTTCCAGGCTGCCTTCGTGCCGCTTCATCCCTCAAGGGTCATGGACCGGAAGAAGCGTGAGTTCCATAACCTCACCCAAGGCAACAAGACTGTTGAAGCTTATCGGCGAGAGTTCTGGACTTGTCTCGCTATCTTTGAAGAGGACATTGCAACTTATGCACGAGACGGGAGAAGTTCGTGGCGGTCTTCAAGGCGACATCAAGCTCGCACTCCTAGTGCGACTTTGCTGATTTCGCCACCTTGGTGAACAAAGCTATCAATGTCGAAACTGGCTGCAGGAATACGAGCTCTAACAGCGCAACCGTGACACGGGCTCATCTTGGGCCCGTCCTCGCATGAAGCGCAAGATATGGATTCCCAACGGTATGTACCAGCCGAATGCACTGCTCCAAGGCGAACTATGCTGCACCTCGTCCCGCCTACCACTAAGCAGCCGAAGCTTCGGCTCCACCCCCCAAGCTCCTGTTCCCCTCCCAATAATGGCTTGTGCTTGGTGCGGACAACGAGGCACCGTGCTAGAGAATGCAACAGAACCGAATCAGGTGGCCCTTCGGGCTGGCGGTGGAAACACCCAGCCCCGCAACAACACCGCCAAGCCTTATGGGCGAGTTCAGGCCAACCACGTTGATCGAGCGAAGCTCAAGACCAACCTGCTCTTGTGATGGGTACACTTCTCGTAAATTCAGTACCAACATCGTCTTATTTGATCTGAGGGCATCGCATTCATTCATGTCGAAGATTTTGCATTCATGCATGGCATTAAAAGTGAAGACATGAATGCTTCACTATTAGTACACACCCCGCGGGCCAATGTCGAACCTCCATGATTTGCAGCGTCCCGTTGAAATCGATGGACTGGAATTCCTTGTCTCTCCCATCGTCTTTGAAGTCTTGTAGCATTGACCTCATTCGGGAATGAATTGGTTGAAAGCGCATCTGGCGTCAATCGTTTGCGCCACTAATACCGTCCACCTGCTACACCCTTGAGATGAAATAGTCACTTACCAAGCTCATCCGTTGCAAAATGCGAGGCAAGGCTCTATGCATTGAATGCATTGAGCGCCGCACCCTCGAGGGTATTGAAAACATTCACGTCGTTCGCGACTTCCAAGGCGTCTTTCTGAAGAACTTCCGAGGATTCCCCTGCTAGAGCTGTCGAATTCGTCATCGACTTGAAACCAGCACCACTCCTATAATGGCGACCCTACAAGATGCCCTGCATGAACTCCTTGAGCTAAAGGAGAAATCGACAAATCTCTTCAAAGTGGTTTCATTCGCCCAAGTTGCTCTCCTTGGGGAGCACCTTCTCTCTTTGTTAAGAAGAAGGATGGGACAAACCGATTGGTCCAAGACTACCGTCCTATAAATCAAGCTACCATTCAGAATAAGTATCCTCTTCCTCGGATCAATGATCTTTATGATCAAGCTGGCTGGTTCGTCGGTGTTCTCGAAACTTCGACTTGAGGTTGGGTTACCACCAGATCCGTGTTCGCGAGGAGGATATCCCCAAGACCGCCTTTGTGACTCGTTATGGTTCATGCAGTACACCGTCATGTCTTTCGGCAACCAATGCTCCAGCCACCTTCTCTCGCTTTGATGAACTATATATTCATGGATTACCTCGACAAGTTAAGTCGTGGTTTATCTGGATGATATCTGATCTTTTCCAAGAATGAAGAAGAACATGCTGAACATCTTAGTCTTGTCTTTGGAAAAGCTACGAGAGCATCAACTATATGCCAAGTTCTCCAAGTGTGAATTCGGCTTCCAAGTAACCTATCTTGGGCATGTCATCTCTAAGGATGGTATTGCCGTCAACCTGAAAGAGTTCAGGCTATTCTCGATTGGACTCCTCAGAAGAGCGTTAAGCAAGTCGAAGTTTTCTCGGTCTACTTGACTATTGCCGTCGATTAGTCGAGAACTTCTCCAAGATTGCCGAGCCTCGACTAACTTTGTTGCATAAGGCGTCAAGTTCCAATGGGCGAGATAAGTGTCGGGAAAGTTTCCGAGGCACTCAAGGACAAGTTGACTTCTTTGATGCTAGCTCCTCCCGATACTAAGAAGGACTTCGTCATTTCTCGCGGCGCTTCTCATCAAGGATTAGGCGGTGTCCTAATGCAAGAGCGCAAAGTGGTTGCTTATGCCTCTCTTGATTCGCCCTCACGAAGAGAACTACCCAGTTCACGACCTCGAAGCTAGCTGCTGTCATTCATGCATGAAGCGATGGCGACATTACCTTCTCGGTAATCATTGCGAGATCTTCACCGACCACCAAAGTCTGAAGTATCTGTTTACTCAGCCAGACCTGAACCTCGTCGGCCAGAGATGGATGGAGACTGCGAGACTTTGATTTGGGTATTTCCTATCGCCGAGCAAGGCTAATGTAATGGCTGATGCCTTGAGCCGCAAGTCTTCTGCAACCACCTTGAGTTCACCAAGTTCAGCCCCACTTGTTGAAGAATTGAAAGCTGAACCTCCATATTGTTCCTTGATTTTCGCTCCCCTCCTCCGGAGTTCCATAAGATGAATCTCCGTGTTGTTCCCCAGGGTTCCCTCTATACCCTGGCTGTTGAACCCGATCTCGTGGGCACCATAAAGACAATGCAGGGATTTGACTCTGAAGTCTACAAGATTAAGCAAGACCTCAAAAAGGAAATCCCTCATTCTTCACTATTCTTCGATGATGGCGCCTTGTACTTCAAAGGCCGCCTAGTGGTGCCGTGTAAGAAGGAAAACCTGAATATGACTCAGAAGGTTATGAAAGAAGCTCATGATACGCCTCTATGTATCCATCCTGGCAGTACAAAGATGTATCAAGACATTAAATCCGAGATTACGGTGGTCTAATATGAAGCAAGACATTGCTCGCTATGTTCTTTGAGTGTGGCGTTGCCGTCGTATCAAAGCGAGAACATCAAAGGCCTCTTTGGAACTCGCAACCTATCTCTATTCCTGAATGGAAATGGGACCATGTTGAAATGGACTTCGTCCTTGGATTTCCCAAATCGCAGAAAGGTAATGATGCAATTCTTGTCGTCATTGACCGGCTTTCTCAAGTTGCACATTTTACGGCGGTCAAAGAAGCGATCCTTCGCTAGCCAGCTTGCAACGCTCTATATGTCGAATTGTTTCAATTCACGGTATCCCTGGTTATCGGTTCGGACCGTGGCAGCTTATTCACTTCAAGATTACGGGCAAGTTTTCAAGAAGCTATGGGTACTCATTTATCTTTCGATCTGCGTTTCATCCATGATCACAAGGGCAAGTTGAGCGTGTCAACCAAATTCTTGAAGACATGCTTGAGCTTGTGTCGTTTCCTTCGCAAGAAATGGAGGAATCTCTCCGTATGCTGAGTTCTCTTATAATAATAGCTATCAAGCTAGTCGAAGATGGCCCCTTTGAAGTGTTATATGGACGAAAGTGCGAACCCCTCCGAACTGGTCGAAAGCGGGAGCGTCCACTCTTGGTCCGGATATTATCCAACATGCGAAGAACAAGTCCGCATTATTCGCGAGAATCTCAAGACTGCTCGATCCGTCAAAGAGTAATTATGACCGACATCACAAAGACATGGTCTATCAACTTTGGCGAAAAGGCCTATCTTCGCGTTACACCAATGAAGGGTGCTCACCGCCGGGATCAAGGGGGCGTTAGCTCCTCGCTATATTGGCCCATTCACTATTCTAGAAAGGCGTGGAAAAGTGGCTTACCAAGCTGGAGCTTCCGTCGAACCTTTCTCGAGTTCACGATGTGTTCCACGTGTCCCAACTCCGGCGCTGCTTCAAGGACCCAATCCGAGCGGTGGACCATGAAGTGCTCGAATTGCAACAGGACCTCTCCTATAAAGAGCATCGGTCCGCATTCTCGACCAAGCTGAGCGCCGCACACGTCGGAAAGGCGATCAAGTTCCTCAAAGTCCGATGGTCGAATCACTCGAAGACGAAGCCACACAGGAGCGAGGATCGTCTTGAGATGAATATCCGCACTCTTTCCTTCTACCTCCTAAATCTGGGACGAGATTTCTTGTAGTGGAGTAGATTTGTAACACCGGATGATTAAGCAACGTAATCACCTCGATTCTTGTGACTAACCTCACGTTGATTGAACCGGTCTAAAACAAATTCAAAATAAAAGCAAGCGATAAAAGTTTCAAAAACTAAAACTAAAATGTTAGGGGTTGTCTAAAATAACAAACCTAATTATGGTGGGGTGCACAAAATTTTGTAAAGTGCTTTGACATTTTAAATAAGCTAAAACAGAAAAGAAGAAAATAAGAAAAGAGAAAAATAATAAAACTAAAGGAGTGGGGAAGGAATCCCCATGGCCCAACTAGGCCAGCCCTCCCCACTGGCCATCGGCCATCCCAAGGCCCAGCCCAACCGCCCCCACCCACTTATCCCCCCTCCCGGATCGGCTAACCCTAGCCGACCCCGCCTCACTCGCCCCTTCCCCGATCCACTTCTCTCCCCGCCCGATCCAGATCGGGGCCGTCGCCGCCCTACGCCGCCCGGCGACCCCGCCGCCCAACCGGTGCGCCTCCCCCCCCCTCGCCCCTCTCCGCGCCGGACCCCTCCTCCCGTCGTCGCCCCCCATGAGCTTCGCCGCCGCAGGATCGTCCCGAGCCGCCCCGCCTCGCGGATCTTCCTCCGACGCCGCGCGACCGCGTCCCCAACTCCCTCCTCGCGGACGCCATCAAGCGCCACCGCGCCCGCCTCCTAGACCTCACGCACCATCTGTGAGCTACCCTCGGGCCCCCGCTCCCCTCTCCCCTCCCAGTCGCCACCGTCGCCCGAGCCCCCCCCGCACCACGGCGGCTGCCGCTCCGCGCCCTCACCCCGACCTCTGCCCCCCCCCCCGCTCGCCGCTGAGGCTGGCGGCGCATCGGGCGGCTACGCCCACTACCCGGACCTCCCGTCGTTTCCCCCTCTCTTTCCCGACGACGGCGCTTCTTCCCCCGACCCCCGGACCTCCCGTGCTTCCCCCGGCCTTGCCGACGCTCACGCCCGCGTCCTGCAGCCCTCCGCCTACTTCCGCCGCCTCCTCCCCGGACACCGCCAAACCCCAGGGGACCGCCTCGCCGGCTCCTCGTCGGCCCCCCTCCACGCCGGCCTGGGATCGGCGGGCGCCCATGCCCGCATCCTCAGGTCGCGCCCGAGCAGGCCACCCATGCACGCCAAGACGCTTCGTTTGGCCCCACAGGGCCGATGACATGGGGCCCCACCCCACCGAATGGTTTTAAAAATAAACAGAAAATGAAAATTAAATAAAACAAATTAATTAATTAATTAATTAATGAATTAATTAAGTAATTAGTTAATCTAATTAATCTGATTAATTAAACCTAATAACTAATTAACTTAATTAACTCACATTAATTAAATCTGATTAGGTTAATTAGATAACAGCGTGTATGACTAACGGGACCCACTGTCGGGGTTGACTCAGTCAACCTGTTGATCGCCGACGTCGGCATGACATCATCTTGGCGTCATAAATACATTTTTCAATTAATTAATTAATTAATTAAATTCCAGAAATTAATAAAATCTTTTAAAATCATATCTTTTAATCCGTAACTCGGATTAAAATATTTTCAACATGAAAGTTACTCGAGCAGCGAGGCGAATCCGGATCGCAGTCCGTTCGTCCACCACACACCCCTAACCTATCGAACCTGCAACTTTTCCCCCGGCTCCTTTGCTGAAAACCCAAAACAAGGATTACTTTCCGGATGTTTCCATAACCGATACCCCCTCATACCACGTTAGGGCACGCCTAGCATCACTTCTTGGCATGTCATGCATCGATATGCATTTGTTTACTTTGTATTCATTGTTTCTTCCCCTCTTCTCTCCGGTAGAGACTACGAGACCGGACGCTGCTTTGTGGCGGTTCGACTACGGTGTTGACGAACCCTCTCACTTGCGAGCAACCAGGCAAGCCCCCCCCTGATCACCAGATATCGCCTACTCTTCTCTATACTTCTTGCATTAGAGTAGTATAGCATATTCTTTTTTTGAGATACTCCTATCTTTGCTGCATAGCTTTGTCCTTGTAACTTCAGTTGTTACCTTACCCGCAATCCTATATGCTTAGTATAGGATGCTAGTACTTTCATCTGTGGCCCTACATTCATGTCCGTCTGCGTGCTATACTATCGGGCCGTGATCACTCGGGAGGTGATCACGGTATATACTATACTTATACATGATACATGTGGAGACTAAAGTCGGGTCGGTGGTGGAGCACCCATGAGTGGATCTTGAGGCGGAGCGGCAGGCGAGTTGAGACCGCCTAGGAGAGAGGTGGGCCTGGCCTGTTCGGTGTTCGCGGTTACTTAACACGCTTAACGAGGTCTTGGTATTTGATCTGAGTTGGCTCTGAGCTTATCGCACTAACCATCTACGCGGGGAGTAGTTATGGGTATCCGGCGTCGTGGTATATCACCAAGCACTTCAGACGTCGAGACGGAGCGCGGCCGGATTGGACTGAGCGCCTGTTAGGCTAGGTGCGCTTCCGGCCGCCCTCATAGCGTCAGGTGTGCTTTCGAGGCGATGGGCCCTGACCCTGCGCAGCTTAGGTTTAGACCGGCGTCTTGGCCTCTCTGTTGTGCCTAGGTGGGGCTGCGGCGTGTTGATCTTCCGCGGCGGGCATGACCCGGAAAGTGTGTCGGCCAAATGGGATCAAGCGTCTTTGGGTAAGATGGTGCACCCTGCAGTGAAGTTAATCTATTCGGATAGCCGTTATCTTGTAAGCAGGACGACTTGGAGTTGTACCTTGAGCTTATGACAACTAGAACCGGATACTTGATAAAACACACCCTTCCAAGTGCCGATACAACGGTGGTCGCTCTCGCTCGGGGATATGAGCGGGGGATCGCGGGTAGGATTATTGCTATGTGATATTACCTTGAGGACTTGATTGCCCCTCCTACCTGTTGCAAGGCAGGTGTCCGAGCGTAGTCTTCGTTAAGACTAGCTATCCCCTCTTATTCGGCATTCTGCAGATTCGGTCCACCGATATGGCCTTTACACATATATCCATGCATATGTAGTGTAGCTCCTTGCTTTGAGTAGTTTGGATGAGTACTCACGGTTGCCTTGTTCCCCTTTTCCCCTATCTCTACTCGATTGCTGCAACTGCACGATGGAGCCGGGGCAGATGCCACCGTCGATGGCGACTACTACTGGAGGTGCCTACTACTACGTGTAGCCCGGCGGCGGCGACCGGGAGTAGCCTAGGAGGATCGAGCAGGAGGCCTGCACCTCTTTCGATCCGTATCCCGGTTTGTGCTAGCCTTCTTAAGGCAAACTTGTTTAACTTATATGCGTACTCAGATATTGTTGCTTCGCTGACTCTTCTATGATCGAGCACTTGTATTCGAGCCCTCGAGGCCCTCGGCTTGTATTATGATGCTTGTATGACTTATTTTATTTGTAGAGTTGTGTTGTGATATCTTCTCGTGAGTCCTGGATCTTGATCGTACACATTTGCGTGCATGATTAGTGTATGATTGAATCGGGGGCGTCACAACGTGTCAAAATTTGGGCTGGCCTATTTGGGCTTTTTTCCATCTGCCTTGCCAGATGGCAAAGCTCTTGCCATGTCTTTGGCGGGGACGATAAAGCATGCAGCCTTTGCCATCTGTTGGCGGACGGCAAAGACACGCATACTTTGCCATCTATTTGGCAGACGGCAAAGAGCACTGCATACTTTGCCATCTGGCTGGCAGGCGGCAAAAAGAGCTCGCACCTTGCCATCTGGCGGTGACGGCAAAGTATGTCGTTAACCTTCTAACGGGTTAACCCGTTAACGAGCTTGCCATTCGCCAACTGATGGCAAAGCCACATGCTCTTGCCATCAGCCGGCAGACGGCAAAGAAGCCTTTACGGCGAGGTTTGAGACAAACTGTTTGCCATCTGTTGGCGGATGGCAAAGCCTTGCCATCCGCCGACCATGCCTTTGCCATCTCGCCATGGCGAGATGGCAAAGTGCCAATTCGATAGTGTATGTACTATTTTGATAATCCTTAGAAAACTCCATTCAACTATGTAATGGGAGACACGTTGGATCAACACGAATACTTTAGGGATTATCGCTTGACTCAGAAAGGGAAACTATTATGGGATCAAATTCATATATTGAAGTGGTATGCTAGGCAACTATGCTTGAGATATGATTATACTTGTTGCTCTAGGAGGAAGGCTCCACACCTTCCCTTTTCATGTAAATTTAATGATAATGAAACCTTGGCTTCTTATGCTAAAGGTATATATGATTACTATGATGTCGAACAAATATAAGAATTTGTTGCTTTTATGGGTGCTTATGAAATTGAATCTGTATTTAGAGAATGTGAAAATCTTTATGATGTTGTTTATAGACCTGAAAATTTAGCTATCCTTAAATATTGCTATGAGAATTATGAATACAATGCCGATATTGATGCATCTATTGAGAAAGTCTCCGTTATACCAGAAGAGACTAATATTTTGCAGGAGTCTATGGAAGAAGAAATTGATGAAACTGTGAGCTCATTGGATGAAAAAATTGAGGAGGAAGAGCGGATTGATCACCCGTGCCCACCTTCTAATGAGAGTAACCCTGCAACTCATACATTGTTTAATTTCCCTTCGTACTTGCCGAAGGATGAATGCTATGATGATTATTATGATCCCGTTGATTCTTTTGAAATATCCCTTTTTGACAATGCTTGCTATGCCTGTGGCCAAGATGCCAATATGAATTATTCTTATGGAGATGAACTTGCTATGATTACTTATGTTAAACATGAAATTGCTGCTATTGCACCCACACATGATAGTCCTATTATCTTTTTGAATTTTCCCAACTACACTATATCGGAGAAGTTTGCACTTATTAAGGATTATATTGATGGGTTGCCTTTTACCGTTGCACATGATGATTTTGATGAATATAATATGCATGTGCTTGCTGCTCCTACTTGCAATTATTATGAGAGAGGAACTATATCTCCACCTCTCTATGTTTCCAACATGAAAAACTTGCAAGGAACTGTTTATACTATGCATTGGCCTTTACTATGTGTGCATGAATTGTTCTTTTATGACATGCCGATGCATAGGAAGAGAGTTAGACTTCGTCATTTCTTGATATATGTTGCCTTGTGCTCACTACTAAATCACATATCATTGTTAATTAAAATTGGCTTTGATATACCTTGGGATCCGGGTGGATTCACTACTTGAGCACTATATGCCTAGCTTAATGGCTTTAAAGAAAGCGATGCCAGGGAGACAACCCGAAAGTTTTAGAGAATCATTTATTTCTGTTGTGTGCTTTTCTAAAGTTTAAAAACAAAAAAATAAAGAGGGGAACCCAAACTTTTCAAAAAGAAAAGTGAAAGTGAGATAGACGAGCATTTTGAAAGTGGGGGACGTCCTTGAACTTTGTTCATGCCCATGGAAACTTTGTGAATCTTGATTACAGAAACTTTCCAAAAAATAATTATCCCCTTGTACAATTCCATTGTATTATAAAAATAATGTGCCAAGGTTTGACTTTAGGATGTTTACAATGCTTGTTGGTTTATGCGGTGCAGGACAGAAACTTTGGCTGTAGTGTGCGATTTTACATTTTTTACTGGAACGTCAAACGGTTCTGAAACTTTTTGAACTGTCTTTATATAAAAAAAATTATTTTTATTGATTTTGGCAGAAATTTTCAATTAATAGAAGTATGGTGAATGTTCAGATTTTTACAGACTGTGCTGTTTTAGACAGATTCTGTTTTTGATGCATAGTTTGCTTGTTTTGATGAAACTATCAATTCCTATCAGTGGGTTAAGCCATGGAGAAGTTATATTACAGTAGAATCAATGCAAAAACAAAATATGAATTGTTTTGCAATAGTACTTAGAGTAGTGATTTGCTTTATTATACTAATGGATCTTACCGAGTTTTCTGTTGAAGTTTTGTGTGGATGAAGTGTTCGATGATCGAGAAGGTCTCGATGTGAGAAGAAGGAAGAGAGGCAAGAGCTCAACCTTGGGGATGCCCGAGGCACCCCAAGTAAATATTCAAGGAGACTCAAGCATCTAAGCTTGGGGATGCCCCGGAAGGCATCCCATCTTTCTTCAACAAGTATCAGTATGTTTTCGGATTCGTTTCGTTCATGCGATATGTGCAAATCTTGGAGCGTCTTTTGCATTTAGTTTTCACTTTTATTTTATGCACCATGCTGGTATGAGATAGTACTTGTTTGATTTATAGAATGCTCATTGCACTTCACTTAAATCTTTTGAGTATGGCTTTATAGAATGCTTCATGTGCTTCACTTATATCATTTGAAGTTTGGATTGCATGTTTCTCTTTACATATAAGACCGCCATTTCTAGAATGCTCTTTTGCTTCACTTATATTTGTTAGAGCATGGGCATATCTTTTGTAGAAAGAATTAAACTCTCTTGCTTCACTTATATCTATTTAGAGAGATGAAAGGAATTGGTCATTCACATGGTTAGTCATAAAATCCTACATAAAACTTGTAGATCACTAAATATGATGTGTTTGATTCCTTGCAATAGTTTTGCGATATAAAGATGGTGATATTAGAGTCATGCTAGTGGGTAGTTGTGGATTGTAGAAATACTTGTGTTGAGGTTTGTGATTCCCGTAGCATGCATGTATGGTGAACCGTTATGTGATGAAGTCGGAGCATGATTTATTTATTGATTGTCTTCCTTATGAGTGGCGGTCGGGGACGAGCGATGGTCTTTTCCTACCAATCTATCCCCCTAGGAGCATGCGCGTAGTACTTTGTTTCAATGACTAATAGATTTTGGCAATAAGTGTGTGAGTTCTTTATGACTAATGTTGAGTCCATGGATTATATGCACTCTCACCCTTCCATCATTGCTAGCCTCTTCGGTACCGTGCATTGCCCTTTCTCACCTCGAGAGTTGGTGCAAACTTCGCCGGTGCATCCAAACTCCGTGATACAATACGCTCTATCACACATAAGCCTCATTATATCTTCCTCAAAACAGCCACCATACCTACCTATCATGGCATTTCCATAGCCATTCTGAGTTATATGCCATGCAACTTCCATCATCATCATATACATGACTTGAGCATTTATTGTCATATTGCTTTGCATGATCGTAAGACAGCTAGCATGATGTTTTCATGGCTTGTCCGTTTTTTGATATCTTTGCTATGCTAGATCATTGCACATCCTGGTACACTGCCAGAGGCATTCATATAGAGTCATGTCTTTGTTCTAGTATCGAGTTGTAATAATGAGTTGTAAGTAAATAAAAGTGTGATGATCATCATTATTGGAGCATTGCCCTAGTGAGGAAAGAATGATGGAGACTATGATTCCCCCACAAGTCGGGATGAGACTCCATACTTTATCAAAATAAAAGAGGCCAAAGAAGCCCAAATAAAAAAAGAGGCCAAAGAAGCCCACCAAAAAAATAAAAAAATATATAAAAAATAGAAAATAAAAATGAGAGAAAAAGAGAGAAGGGGCAATGTTACTATCCTTTTACCACACTTGTGCTTCAGAGTAGAACCATGTTCTTCATATAGAGAGTCCCTTGAGTTATCACTTTCATATACTAGTGGGAATTTTCATTATAAAACTTGGCTTGTATATTCCGATGATGGGCTTCCTCAAATGCCCAAGGTCTTCATGAGCAAGCAAGTTGGATGCACACCCTCTTAGTTTCCAGTTTGAGCTTTCATACACTTATAGCTCTTAGTGCATCTGTTGCATGGTAATTCCTACTCCTCACATTGACATCAATTGATGGGCATCCTCATAGCCGGTTGATTAGCCGCGTCGATGTAAGACTTTCTCCTTTTTGTCTTCTCCACACAACCTCCACCATCATATTCTATTCCACCTATAGTGCTATGTCCATGGCTCACGCTCATGTATTGCGTGAAAGTTGAAAAGGTTTGAGAACGTCAAAAGTATGAAACAGTTGCTTGGCTTTCATCGGGGTTGTGCATCATTTGAATATTTTGTGTGGTGAAGATGGAGCATAGCCAGACTATATGATTTTGTAGGGATAACTTACTTTGGCCATGTTATTTTGAAAAGACATGATTGCTTTATTAGTAGGCTTGAAGTATTGTTGTTTTTATGTCAAATGATAGACTATTGCTTTGAATCACTCGTGTATTAATATTCATGCCATGATTAGATTATGTGATAAAGATTATGCTAGGTAGCATTCCACATCAAAAATTATCTTTTTTATCATTTACCTACTCGAGGACGAGCAGGAATTAAGCTTGGGGATGCTGATACGTCTCCATCGTATCTATAATTTTTGATTGTTCCATGCCAATATTATACAACTTTCATATACTTTTTGGCAACTTTTTTATACTAATTTTGGGACTAACATATTGATCCAGTGCCCAGTGCCAGTTCCTGTTTGTTGCATGTTTTATGTTTCGCAAAAACCCCATATCAAATGGAATCCAAACGGGATAAAAACGGACGGATAATATTTTTGGGATATTTGGAAAATACGGGAAGAAGAATCAACACGAGACGGTGCCCGAAGGGGGCACGAGGCAGGGGGCGCGCCTTCCCCCCTCGTGGGCTCCCCGTAAGGCGGTTGCTGCTCTTCTTTGGCCGGAAGAAAGCTAATTTTTGGAAAAAAATCTCGGCGAAGGTTTCAATCCAATCGAAGTTAATGATCTCCATATATATATATATACAAAACGGTGAAAGGGCAGAAGACCAGAACGCAGAAACAGAGAGAGACAGATAGATAGATCCAATCTCGGAGGGGCTCTCGCCCCTCCCACGCCATGGAGGCCAAGTACCATTGGGGATACCCTTCTCCTATATGCGGAGGAGGTCAAGGAAGAAGAAGAAGAAGAAGGGGCCCCCTCTCCCCTTCTCTTACAGTGGCGCCGAAATGCTGCCGTGGGCACCATCATCATCACCGCGATCTACGTCAACACCTCCGCCATCTTGACCAACATCTCCATCACCTTCCCCCCTCTATCTACAGCGGTCCACTCTCTCGCAACCCGCTGTACCCTCTACTTGAACATGGTGCTTTATGCTTCATATTATTATCCATTGATGTGTTGCCATCCTGTGATGTCTGAGTAGATTTTCATTGTCCTATCGGTGGTTGATGAATTGCTATGACTGATTTAATTTGCTTGTGGTTATGTTGTTGTCCTTTGGTGCCCATCACATGAGCGCCCGCGTGGATCACACCATAGGGTTAGTTGTATGTTGATAGGACTATGTATTGGAGGGCAAGAGTGACAGAAGCTTCTACCTAGCATAAAAATTGATGCATACGGGATTGAAGGGGGACCAATATATCTTAATGCTATGGTTGGGTTTTACCTTAATGAATGTAGTAGTTGCGGATGCTTGCTAATAGCTCCAATCATAAGTGCATAGAATTCCAAGTCAGGGATGAGATGCTAGCAGTGGCCTCTCCCACATAAAACTTGCTATCAGTCTAGTAAACTAGTCAATTGCTTAGGGACAATTTCGCAACTCCTACCACCACTTTTCCACACTTGCTATATTTACTTTATTGTGTTTTTATCTAAATAGCCCCTAGTTTTTATTTACGTGCTCTTTATATTCCTGCTTAACTATCCAAAAACACCTGCAAAGTACTTCTAGTTTCATACTTGTTTTAGGTAAAGCGAACGTTAAGCGTGCGTAGAGTTGTATCGGTGGTCGATAGAACTTGAGGGAATATTTTGTCGGTGTACTAGAGTAGGGGTACCCTAGTATCCCGAACTTGTGCACGGGCAGTTGCAGCACCCCGCGACAAGGCTTGCCGGGTGACCGCCAAGGTCCTCCGTGGTTCCTTTGGAGCCATTCTAGAACAAAGTATTCAAGCCAAGGAGACAAGGCCCCGGCAAGAGGAGCTTGCCGGGAAGGCCAACCAAGGCATCTCAAGGAACTTGCCGCGACGCTGCACGCGCGTCCGGCGAGGCCCGGCGGCGACAAGCTTCCGGACGCGACAAGACAACAACGCGACAAAGCGCTTGCCGCGCAAACTACCACTGTGCCGTGCTCCGGCACATCCACCAACGTGTCGCCTACAGGACCTTTCCGGTAGCGTGGCAAGAGGTTGTCTTGCCAGCGGTGCGCTTGTGGCAAGCGACGCAATGACAAGATTGCCATTGTGGTAAGCGGTGGCGTCCCGACGGTCCCTTTTTGCACTATTTGGGCGGCGTGAGCGGGCATTTAATGCCTTTGTCCCTGCCGTCGGGGTTAGGTATGGTACCTTTGTGCGGTAGTTGTACCAACCGCAATTCCTTTTCCATTTTACCCTTGTCTACGTTGCCACCGCCGGAGACCCTTTAGCATATAAAAGGAGGCCCATGTGCAGCGTAGAAGGGGTTCAAGGCGAAAAACACTCACGCTCGGTCTCGTTAGCAGCTAGTATGTACTGTAGCACTCAGCGCTCCCGAGCAAGAACTCAATACACTCAGACATGCAGCAGTAGGAGTGTTATCTCTCCGGAGAGATCCGAAGCTGGGTAAACTACTCGTGTGTTTCGCCTCGATCCGCTCTTCGTGCGATCTCCGCCCCCCGCCGAACCGAAAGGGGCTCGGTCCGCCGGTCCCATAGGTGTTCGTGGATCAGTTTCCCCGACATCTTTGGCGCGCCAGGTAGGGGAATCGAGGTTGTGTGAACCTGATCCGACGTTCACACGAGCTAGATCTTCATCTTCTTCATCGACATGCCACCGAAGAAGAAGGCTTCAACGGCAGCTGTTCCGTCCACGTCGATCCCACCACCACCGGAGCAAACGGGTGGTGGGGTAGACACCGGCGGAAGAACAGACATCGACGAGGGAGCCCACGGTGCTGCCAGGTCCAAGGACAAGGCTGCGTAGACCTCGGCGTCCGTACATGCACCGTGCCCATCTTAGGAGACGCAGGACCGACAGCGTCATGGTATTCGCAGTGCCATACGTTCGTTGGGCCAAGATCGAGCTGGTGGATCTCGGGGTGCTCAAGACCAGCATGCTGCGGCAACATGCTGGCACGAGCGAGACACGGTCGCTGGGCGGGATCTGCTCCTTCTAACATAGTTAGAAGTCCGAGCATATCCGGCTCCTCGCGCCGTTCGCCATCGCCGCACACCACTCCAGCGAAGCTTTGGCGCGAGCTCAACTGCTCTGGATTACCCTCCAGCGGCGAGACAAGATTGATGAATGGAGGCCACCATTGAGTCTCATCGGCCGCTTAACGGCGGCACTCCGCGCAGCCAGTACATCGCTGCCGCGGCAGACTGCTGAGCACGAGCGATGGCGGCGAAACCGGTGGGGTGCAACCACCATGCACTCTCCACCCGAAGGCCAAGATCGCCGACTCGCGGATCCACCTCGCCGCCGCTCCACCACATCATCAAATCCACGAGCTCGTCGTGATCAGCGCCAAGTTCTTCACGACGACGGCAAGAAGACGCTCGAACTTCGCATCGAAGCGCCAAGAGAAGCGGCGTCAATCGGACCAGCCGCTACTGAGCCCTCTGTCGACATGCATGCACCGGGGAACAGGCGACTTGCCATCTGCGATAGGTTGCCCTGCGTTCACTCATGAGCTGCGGCAAGTCCGGTGGCCCAACACGAAGAATTTCAAGCCGACGTGCAGAGAAATACGGCGGCAAGTCGCATCCGTCGGAGTTCCTCGGCATCTACACCATCACGGTGCGAGCTGCGGGGGACAGGGCGACAAGATCTGGCCAACTACTTCCGCGGTGCTCAAGCCCAATGTCGATCTGGCTCATGCACTTGCGGACAACTCCATAGCCTCCTGGGCATACCTATGCCATCAGTTTGTCGGCGCCTTTACTGGCGACCACAAGCCTCATGGCCAAGAGAGCGACCTTCATCTGCTCGCCCAGAAGGAAGGAGAGCCCCTGCGCAAGTACATTCAGAGATTCAGCCGCGTACAGCACAACATCCCAGATGTCCACCCTACTGCGGTAATCAGCGCGTTCCATCAGAACATGCGAAACCGCAGGATGCGGGAGGAGATGGCGATGTGCAAGATCAGAGACGTCAGTGAGCTATATGCCCTGGCCGACAAGTGTGCGCGTCTTTGAGGAAGGGAGGAAACTCCCCGGAGAGAATCAGAAGCAGGAGGATCTGATAATGAGGAGGCTGCCCCGGCAAAGAAAAACCGGCGGCGGAACAACAGGAAGAAGAAAGGCAAAGATGTGCTAGTCGTTGGGCAATCCGGCAACGGAGGTGGCGCCAAGAAAGCCAAAGCTGGTAGCTCCGGCGAGGAGATTGCCGCAGGCACCAACTACCAGGATGTGGCGGTCGCCGACAAGCAGGACGGCACCAACAAGCAGTAGTGCAAGATCCACCGCACCAAGGGCCATGACCTCCAGAGCTGCAAGAAGGTCGAACAGCTTGCCGAGCACCAAAAGGCTGAATCTGACGACGCGACAAGGAGAAGGCCGGGAAGATCTTTGGAGGAGCGGCAAGAAACGCCCGGCCGAGGAGGACGCCGCGGCAAGGCCAAGCGGCGACAAGGAGACAGACCTCTCGCGGCGCGACAAGGATGAAGATGGCGGCAGCGATGAAGATATGGATGATGCGAGACCGATGAGCAGGAGTTCGAGAAAGCCACAGAGGTCTGTGCGTTGACGGCGGTGCTTCTGCGCATACTTCACACCGCCAACTCAAGCGGTGGGTGCGGGAAGTCAATGCGGCAGACCCACCCGTCGAGTCACGCAAGCCTCGAAATGGTCCAAGACGCCTATCATCTTTGATATTGAGGACCACCACGATCGCATAATCTGCGGTCGGTGCTTGCCGATGTTGGTTTCACCAACTATCCGCAACCTTAAGGTCACTAAGATGCTAGTTGACGGCGGGGCGGCTTGAACCTGATCTCCTCCGCGGTACTCCGAAACTCCAGATCCACGATGGCGAGCTCGAAGAGACCGGCACATTCAAGGAATCAATCCGGGAAGGAGCAAGCGAAGGAAAGATCACGTTGCGGTGACATTTCGCGCGAGTTGAACTTCAGGACTGAGAGGGTCACTTTTGGCGTTGCTGACTTTCCATTGCCTTACAATGGGATACTCGGCCGTCCAAAGACTCGCCAAATTCATGGCAGCCTCTCACTATGCATACAACATTTGAAGATGCCGGGCCCGATAAGTGTCATCTCTGTCCTGGCGACAAGAAGGATGCTCTTATCTGCGCCGACAAGATCTACCGGAAGCAGCAGCCGCAACAGATCGCAAGTCACTTGCCGTTGAAGCTCCGGGCGAAGAAGAAGACCAAGTCGGCAAGAGTTACGATGCCCACCCGCAAGCGCACCTCTTGGTGCTGCGCTACCGTCGAGGACGCACCATCGAGCTCCACCGGCAAGTGTAAGAAGACAATGGCAGCTCCACGGAGACCAAGAAGGTGTCCGCCAAGGAGGATGGCTTGGTGGTACCTTCACCATCGGTGCCACTCTCGACCCTAAATAGGAAAGCGGCTTCGTTGCTTTCTCTGGGCTTAACGTCGGCGTATTTGCGTGGCAACCGTCGACATCCCGGTGTTCCCGGAAAGTAATCGAGAACCATCTTGCCATCTGTCCTCATCGCGGCCCGTCAAGCGAAAAGTCGAGGAAGCGGCGGTGGGCGCCAAGAATTCATCAGAAGAAATCAAGAAATTGGAAGCAGCAGGCCTTGTCGGAGAGTGCTCCATCCTCGTGGTTGGCCAACCTTGTGGTGATGCGCAAGGCAAGCGGAAATGGAGGCTTTGTATCGACTTTACCGATGTCAATAAAGCTTGTCCCAAAGACCCATTTCCCTTGCGGCGCATCGACCAGATTGTTGACTCCACGACCGGATGTGACTTGCTTTCATTTCTTGATGCATACTCAGAGATAACATCAGATCTTCATGGCGAAGAGGATGAGGAGAAGACCGCATTCATCACCCGTGTGGCACATACTGCTTCGTCTGGATGCCTTTCGGTTTAAAGAATGTTGGTTCAACATTTGCAAGGGTAGTCCATGGCGCTTTTGAGCCGCAAATACACAGAAATGTGGAAGCCTACATGGATGACATAGTGGTCAAGAGCAAGGACAAAGCGACTCGATTCAAGATTTAGAGCGAAACCTTTGCAAATCTGCAAGATCAACCTCAAGCTTAACCCGAGAAGTGTGTGTTTGGAGTCCCCTCCGGCAAGCTTCTCGGGTTCTTCATGTCTCAGCGGGAATTGAAGCCAATCTCGACAAGATCAAGGCCATTGAGCAGATTGAAGCACCAAAGCGCGTCAAGGATGTACGAAGACTTGCGGTTGCGTAGCTGCTCTCAAAGAGAGTTTATCTCTAGGTCTGCTGGAGCGCCCTGCCATTTTCAAAATATTGAAAAGGCAGGTCAATGAAATGGACTCGAAGCGGAGGCTGCTGCTGCAGGACTTAAAGAGATACTGTCCTCCACTCCAACACTTGTCGCACCTAAGCCACAAGAGAAGTTGCTTCTATATATAGCGGCAACCAATCAAGTGGTTAGTGCTGCGTTAGTAGCGGAGAGGAGGCGGATGATGAGCCAGCAACCATATGCATCCAGCGACAAGCGAGGGACTTCACCGGCAAGCTCGGTCCCGACTAAGATGGATCTGCAGGTAGCGTGAGAAGATGCGAGAAAAGAATGGTGCAGCGCCCAGTTTACTTTGTCGGTTCCCTTCTGCAGGGGTAGGTCAAGGTACTACGGTGTGCAGAAATTGCTTTCGGCCTTCTCATAGCCTCGAGAAAGCTGCGCCATTACTTCCAAGCGCATGAGATCACGATCGTCACTCGTTCCCGCTGAAGAGGATCTTGCAAAATCCGAAGCAGGCAGGATTGTCGAGTGGGCTTTGGAACTATCAAGCTTTGCCTCAAGTTTGAGAGCACTTCAACTATCAAAGCGAGCATTGGCGGAGTTCATAGCAGAATGGGCGCCAACACAAGATGAAGAAATTCGAAGCGAGCATCCCGTCAAGGAAGCAAGCAAAGAGTGGCTGATGTACTTTGATGGTGCCTTCTCGCTGCAAAGGCGCCCGGTCTTGGCGTGCTACTTGTTGCACCACCGGAGAGCACCTCAAATACGTAGTCGAGATGCACTTTCCCAAGAAGCAAGCAACGAACAATACCGCATAGTATGAAGGTTTGCTTGCGGTCTCGAGATCGCAGCAGACCTTGGGATCAAGAAGCTCATTGTCGGGGTGACTCACGACTTGTCGTGCGCCAAGTGAACAAGAATTATCGAGTCCGTTGATGGAAGCTTACGTTGATGAAGTGAGAAAGCTAGAAGAGCACTTTGACGGCCTACAGATGGAACATGTTCCAAGAGCTCGGAACGACATTGCCGATGGCTTGTCGAAGTGCGCCGCACTTAAGTTACTTGTGGAACCAGGGATCTTTGTGCTCAAACTGACTCAACCGTCTGTAATGCCATCAACTGGACAGAGCAAGAAGAGGAAGTTGATTTCTGGTGACTATTTTCCGGCAGAGCTCCCCGAAGCCGCCGCCAAGAAGGTCCTCAAGATCAACACCAAGGGTGCTGAGGAGCAGTCTGCTCCGGCAAGCCCTAGGGTTTGTTCCGTTGAAGCAGACGCTCCCGACAAGTTTTGCTCCGGCAAGCTTGTCGGGAGCGTCAACTCCGGCTGAGCCGCGAGTTCTCGCCGAGAAGCGGATGTTCCGCAGCAGCGGATGTGCCTTTAGTCCTTGTTGTCGAGCCGCAAGCTCCAGCATGGGCACAGCAGATTGTCCGTTTCCTTCAGACAGGAGAACTTCCCGAAGAGCAAGAAGAAGCGGAAAGAGTAGCCCGGCAGTCAAGTATGTACCAGTTTGTCGACAACACACTGTACAGAAGAAGACTCAACGGCGTGAAATTGAAGTGTATTCACGGGAAGGCGGACAAAAGCTGTTGGCGAGAGATACATGGAGGCATATGTGGTCACCACATTGGCGAAAAACACTTGCCGGCAAAGCGTTCGGCAAGGTTTCTTTTGGCCAACAGCCCTCCAGATGCAACTGCACAAGTAACCAAGTGTGAAGCGTGCGGTTCCATTCAAGCAGATACACCAGCCAGCTCAAGCTCTCCAGGCGATCCCTTTATCTGGCCATTTTCGATGCAGGGGCTCGACATCCTCGGCCCCTTTCCCGAGCTGTCGGGGCTTTGAGTACTTGTATGTTGCAATCGACAAGTTCACAAAGTGGCGGAAGTGGAAGCGATGAGGAAGGTGACAGCACGGTCAGCGATCAAGTTCTTGGTCGATTGTTTGCCGCAGGGATCCCTAATAGGATCATCACCCACAAAGGCACGCAATTCACGAGCCGCACCTTCATGCGATCGTCCAAGATCTTGGCGCCAAGGTCTGCTTCGCCATTGCTCATCCGAGAAGTGCGGTCAAGCGAGAGGGCGAATCTTTGAAGTGCTGCGCGGGCTCAAGACCAGGACTTTCGACAGGCTGCGCAAGTCGCGGAAAGAACTGGATTGAGGAGCTGCGGTGGTTCTTTGGTCGACCAGACGACGCCAAATCGAGCCACCGGCGGACACCTTCGCTCTAGTCTATGGAGCGAGGCAGTTCTCCCCACGGAACTTCGTATATGGGTCACCTCGAGTGCTCGCTTATGATGAGCTTGAGTAAGAGCAGTTGCGACAAGATGACACGCTGCTCCTTGAGGAGGACCGTCTTGAGGGCATTGTCTGAGCTGCTCGATACCAGCAAGCTTTGCGCCGCTACCATAGCCGCAAAGTTAATGCGGAAGTCTCGAGGAAGGCGACCTTGTTCTTGGCGCATTCAGTCCGCCAAGAATTCCAACAAGTTGGCCTTGAAGTGGGAAGGCCCTTACCGGGTGAAGCGAGTCACTAGGCCTGGCGCTGTCCGCCTTTGAGACCGAAGATGGCATTCGGTGAGCAACTCCTGGAACATTGAGCATCTTCGTAAGTTTTACCCAGAGGCGTGGTTGCGGAACCTGTTCGGCAACCACCCTTTGTACAAGTCTTGCCATGTTGCATGTAATCCTTTATGCGAAGGCGGCGCAGACCCGTGCATAAGTAAAGCTCATGTGATCCGCACATCTTGTCAATTTCATGCTTTCTACTTTTTTTTGCATGTGTTATCTGACACTTTGTGCAGCGCCTACCCCCGGTAAGCAATAACGAGCCGTAAGGCTCCATATCTTTATTTTCTCTTCTTTCTCTTTCTCAAAGAAAGGAAGGTTCCCTCGCCCACAAGTTTGCCGGGGGAAAGGAGAAGATAATGGTGTGGACCAAAAGTCGTTCGAGGAAGTTTAAGCCTTACCGGAAGCAAGCAGCGGAAAAGCTAAGTTGCTAAAGTTTGAGCAATCAGTTTTAAAATTTTAAGTTATCTTCCTCGAACGACCGTGCTTTGTATGGAAAACCTATGCGCGGAGGAACCAACTAATAGCTAGTTGCGCCCTTACTTTGTTTCGAGTCCGCTCAACAACGTAAGTGAGCTGCGACTAGTTGCGACAAGGTTTCTTGTCGATGGCGGCACCGCCGACACGCTCTTGACGTCCGCACTCAGCGCTTCATGGCTGAGGTGCTCATACGACAAGTTCCCTAAAAGCGAGGGAAAAGACATACAAAGGAAGGAATCAAGTAAAGGAAATAACATAGCAATCGCTACCGAAATAGAGTCATATTACAAGATAGCTTGTCGCAGCTCTAACAGATTGTTCTCATAACATGACCAGCAGAGACAAGAAAAAAGAAAAGCAGGCGGTCTAATCACGCGATCGCCTCAACCCTCTTGATCCCGCTCACCTTGTCCACAATGGGTGCGACAAGGGTCTTGAGCGCTTCAGATCAGCATCCGCGGCAAGGTCCCGAGGGCGTTGGTGAAGTTGAGGCACTGGGTTGCGGAAGGCCACCTTCACGGCACCTTTTGAAGAGCTCGCGCAGATCTTGCGCGACTCATCGACCAGCTACTTTGGGATCTTCTCCCGGAGTCGCTGGAGGGCCATCGCCACGCCTTTGAAGAACAAGCTGAGCTTGGCGCTGGGTTGGAGGTGCTCATCGGAGGAATACCCGAGATCCTCCATCCCCAGCTACGCCAGCTCCCTGCCAATGGCTGCGGCAACATCCACGAGACCCTCGGTCCAGTGCTCCACATTCTCCCTAAAATTGTTCTGGGCGGCAGCAGCACTCGCCAGCAGCGCCTCGTCGGCCTTGATCTTCTCCTTCAAGGCCACCTCCTGCTCCCTGGCGCCGTCCAGTGTCTTGGTCAAAGTAGTCAGCTTCAACTCAAGATCTGCGTTGGAGTCCTTGGCGGCGCTAAGATCCTTGCTCCTCTCGGTGAGACGATCCTGCAGCTCGCCAAGGGTGTAGGCGTCCTTCTCGCGCTCACGTTTGAGCGCAGCAAGCTCCTCGCCGCTCACCTTGAGATCGGCCTCCAGCTGCGCCACCTTCGTCTCCAGCTCCTTCTTGGCGGCCTCAGCAGCTGCGGCAGCATCCTCTGCTTCCTTGAGAGCCCCGCCGAATGTTTGCTCACGCGCGGCAAGCTCCTCCTCGTGGCTGTCAAGGTTAACCTTCCGCTGCACCAACTCGCCTTCCTGCGCAGACAGCTTCTCGGCAGCAAGCCGCTGTTGCTCTTCAACTTCAGCCTTCTCGAGGAGGAAGGCTTTCGCTCCTCGGCGAGTTGCTCCGCTCCTCTGCCGGGGACCGGAGAGCTTCTGGTTGAGGCCCCGGAGCTCCTCCGCGCTTCTCGATGTCCCTCCGCCTTCGCGACAAGCGCTTCTCGGGATACCAGCTTGGCCTGTCGGAGGCGGTAGGCGACAACAGCTTCGCAGCAGCTGCTCCTCCTTAGGCTCGCCGCTGCTGCTGCTTTCGCGCGTCGACCAGCGTCGGCCCTAGCGGAGGCGAGCAACTCTTCATCAAAGATTCCTCCTTGATCGGCGCCACAGGCTCGGCGCCCGGGGAGCTTGATGAAGACGCCATCGCGGCCTTCAAATAAGCGTCGGGCTGGGGCTCTTGAACTGGCGCTGCGGCAGCGGCGGAGGGATCGGCGGTCGGCGTGGCGCTGGCGCTCCTGCGGCCTCGGGGCCGTCGGTCGATCGCGGACCCTCGCCGGCTTCTGCGGCGGCAGCTTTGGCGGCCTCTCGCGGCCGGGATCATCGGCCGGCCTCTTCTTGATGACAATGGCGTCGTCGGTATTGCAGCGCGTTCTCCTCGCCGGCGACCTCGGTTTCCATCGGCTCCGTGGCAGATGGACTGACGACCGGAGAAGGAAGAAAAGTCAAGCAAATATTCAAAAGAAAATCAGAAGAAGAAGAACCCAAGGGAAGTTTTCAAGCAAGAGGATTACCTGTACTAGGATCTCTGTCATTGTCTCCGCCACCGGGGTCGCTGGTGTTGTCCCTTGCGGAGAACTGTCCCTTCTTTGGAGAATCTCCTTGCGGGAATCCTCCTTGGCGGTGTAGTCGAAGCAGATGGCATGTCGGGGGCGGCTTCCGGGCACTCTGGTGAGACTGCTGCTCCTACTCATAAACCAATAGTCAGATGTCAGCAAAGAAAGAGCACCCATGCGCGCCTAACAGCAGGAAGTAAACCATATACTTACGCTGGGGGTTGCGTTGGGGGCTGCTTTGGGGAATAGTTGCCGGGTCCGGCAAGGTGGCTCGGACACACTCCCTGCTGTCGCGGTGGGTTCGTCCTCGATGACAATCACCGGGACCTTGGCTCTCTTCGCCGCTCTCTGGGCCAGAGTCCTGAAAAGGAATGGGTTCGGAGTAAAGCAAATCAGACACAAGACAAAAACAGCAAGAATTGAAGAACTACAAGTACAGCAAAGAATCTTACTCTTCCTCTTCCTTGTCGGAGCTGAGCGTGGAGAGGTCGAAGTCCGGCTCACTTTCGGCGCGACAAGGCGGAGGAGTAGATTCCCTTAGCCGCTTGGTGGGGGCAGAAGCGGTGGTTCGGGAGGGCCCGCTCCGGTTGCGCAAGCGGCGTGAGAGGCGATCCGGCAAGCGATGCTTGCCACGGTGGAAGCGTCATGGGCAGCGGCTGTTGACCGTCTACCGCCCGCTCGTCCCGGCCTTGCGGATACGCCTTCTTGGTGGGGCTGGGGGCTCCGCTTGCGTCGAGCTGTCTGAAGGTGAGAAAGAGGAGGAGTCGATGTTCAACGAGTCGCTCGCGCCCTCGGCGGGCTCGCTCGACTCAGCTTCAGGCCCGACAAGCTCTCCCTCGCTGGCAAGCTCCTCTCGCTCGGCAAGGCTTGCCGCCTCTGCTGCCTCTGCCTCCTCCACGGTGAATCCAACTTCGCCCGCGACGGCTGCCGCCGCCTCTTCCAGCCTGGTGGCGTCGCGCATCTTCGCGCCGGTGGTGTCGCGAGTAAAGGCTCTTGTTCATCGGGCGGACCGGCATTTCTACCAAGCCGTCAAAGAACTCCTGCGGCGTCGTCTGCGGGCTCTTGCCAAGTTGGGACAATTCCATGCGAATCGCTGGCGGCATCATTATGCGGATGCGGTCGGCGAGGAGTTGTTACTGTGAGCGACACCCTCGGCAACCTAAACACCGGGATGTTGAGGATCGTGCTTGAACAGTTCCAGAGCATCGCGTCGGTTCAGTGCAGTGAAGTTGAAGTTGAGGCCCGGCGCAGCCTCATGATATCCGCCGCGTTCGGAACTCCCAGCGGGTCTCCTCCTCTCTGTAGAAGCGTCGGCGGCGAAGAAAATCTGCGCCAGCGGCGCCTCGGTGAGCCCGGCAAGCCCGAGGCGTAGGATCCGGGTGGCGGCAATCTTCAGCCTATCTTCTTCCGGGGCCACGTTGCTCCAATCGTTGCTGCTGGCTCATCGGGCTTGGCTGGGCGGTAAATGGCTGCGGTTCTCCTCGACAATACAGCACCAGTCTGCTCTCCATTCATCCGACTTGCTGCGGAGCTCTCCTCGAGATAAGCCTCCTTCTTGCCGTTCTCGAGATCCGGCGATTCCGTCGGATAAAGGCTCCCTCTCTCAACTCGGGGCATAAAAAGTGGCGAAAAAGAGCTACATTTGGATAGACTCCGACAAAGTTTTCGCAGAGATGTGCGAAAACTGCCATGGTCGAAACGGCGTTGGGGTGAAGTCAAGGAGGTGGAACCCGTAGGTGTTCATAATGTCACTGAAAACTTCAGAGAAAGGCGGCAGAGCCCATGATGAAGAACAACGCAAAGAAGGATATCCATTCGAGCCGTTCGAGCGGCAGTGAGAGTACCTTCGTCTTGTGGATGCGCTTCGCGTCTCCGTCGACCGAAGAGGTAGTAATACTCCCTCAGCTCGCCGTGGCGAGCTGAGGGGGAAGGTGCCGCTCCTTCGCGGCGCCGCAAGCCAGCTGCGCCTCGCCGACTTCACAACCTTCCCGCTTTGAGCCATGGCGGAGGTGGTGAGAAAGATCGGCGGCGTTGGTGGTGCGGTGGCGATGAGGGGGGCGCTGCTCTCTTTCAGCTTTGGGAAGAAGGGGAGCGGCGGAGATTTTGAGATTGGAATAGCAACCGGCGAGATGGGCGAACTGCCCTGCTTCCCCTGCTTATAAAGAGGGAAGGGGCAGGCGTTCCGTCTTTCGAATAAAGAAACCACCCACGATCTCTCCCACGGCGCTTGAATTCGACGCGTGCCGTTCGAGGAGGCGCGGTGGATCTGAGTGAGATCTGGCGCAACCCGGGCCGCGTGCCCGTGCCCTGTTTTGGGCTGGCCATTGATGCTCGGCACCGTGTGTGGCCAGCCCAGGGGCTCTGCCGGTGTACTAGAGTAGGGGTACCCTAGTATCCCGAACTTGTGCCGGGCAGTTGCAGCACCTTTACGGCAAGGCTTGCGGGTGACCGCCAAGGTCCTCCGTGGTTCCTTTGGAGCCATTCAAGAACAAAGTATTCAAACCAAGGAGACAAGGCCCGGCAAGAGGAGCTTGCGGAAGGCCAACCAAGGCATCTCAAGGAACTTGCCGCGACCGCCACACGTCGGCGAGGCCCGGCGGCGACAAGCTTCCGGACGCGACAAGACAACAACGCGGCAAAGGCGCTTGCCGCGCAAACTACCTCTGTACCGGCGCTCCACATCCACCAGCGTGTCGCATACAGGACCTTTCTGGCGCAGCGTTGCAAGAGGTCTGTCTTGACCAGCGGTCTTGTGAAGCGACGCTGACAAGATTGCCATCGTGGCAAGCGGTGGCGTCCCTGACGGTCCCTTTTTGCACTATTTGGGCGACGTAGATGGGCATTTAATGCCTTTGTCCCCTGCCGTCAGGGTTAGGTATGGTACACTGTGCAGGTAGTTGTACCAACCGCAATTCCTTTTCCATTTTTACCCTTGTCTACGTTGCCACCTGTCGGAGACCCCTTTAGCATATAAAAGGAGGCCCATGCGCAACATAGAAGGGGGTTCGAAGGCAGAAAAACACTCACGCTCGGTCTCGTTAGCAGCTAGTGTGTACTCTAGCACTCAGCGCTCCCGAGCAAGAACTCAATACACTCAGACATGCAGCAGTAGGATTGTTATCTCTCTGGAGAGCTCCGAAGCTGGGTAAACTGCTCGTGTGCTTCGCCTCGATCCGCTCTTCGTGCGATCTCTGTCCCCCCGCCGAACCGAAAGGGGCTCGGTCCGCCGGTCCCATAGGTGTTCGTGGATCAGTTTCCCCGACATATTTGTTCCCATTACGATCTTGTGGTAGATCTACTCTTGTAACACTCATATTCATCAAGATCAATCAAGAAGGAAGTAGGGTATTACCTCCATAGAGAGGGCCCGAACCTGGGTAAACATCCTGTCCCCCGTCTCTTGCAACCATCGACCTTAGACGCATAGTTCGGGACTCCCTACCCGAGATCCGCCGGTTTTGACACCGACAGTCGCCCGGCCTCCACGGCCACGCTTCCACTCCGTGGAGGTGCTGCCATAGTTTGTTGTGTGGTCGGAGAACCCGGACGGCACCTGGCTTCAGCTTCCACACTCCTTTGCTGGCGAGCTGCCAGCCCCGGTCCTAGCGGTCTCTTGCTGCAGGCCGACGACTGCTGCAGCAAGGCTTCGTGGGTCGCGATGGAGGTCTCTATCGCGGGCAACTTAGCCCTGGCCCGTGGCTGGCAGACATTCGCCCGCGCGCGGCCTGAGCAGGCGGTGCACCCTCCACATCAAGTACGACGGCGCAGCAACCCTCTTCGTGAGGGTGTTCGGGGAAGACGGTCGCCGCGCCGGATGCTACCCTGAAGACAACGATGGTGAAGAAGTGCACGGCCTTGGCGACGGTCGTGACAAGGATGACGGTGAACTCGCCCTCGACGACGGCCACGGCTCGCCTGGCGACGACAACTCCTCCCCCGACGGAAGCTCCAGCAGCGGCGGCTACGACCAGCCGCCACGTCGCTGGGCCCGCTTCTATGACGGCGGCGGGTCGTCCCATCGCCGTGCCCCAGTGAAGTGCGAGCAGGTCTCCGTCTGAGTCCGAGGGGCTAATCCTCGTGAGCAGGTGCGTCGTAGGAGCCACTTTCTCTTGTCCTTTCCTTCCCTTTCTTCCTGCATCATCAGAAACAATTATCGGGCCCTGCGGGGGCGTGTAATGAACTATGGTGCTTATGTTGCTTTTGTGGCATGTTTATTATCTCCGGGTTGTGTCGTGAGATCCGTGCCTTATACAGGTGTAGAGGGGTAACTTAGCTTGATGCATCCGAGGTAGCTTTGACCTCGTGAGGGCGCGCGCCTTTGGGCGCCTGGTGGGGTTTCCCTGCCGAAGATTTAGGTGATATCGCGAAGCTGCAAAAATTCGTTAAGAAATCCTTAACCCCTCTCGTGCGAGGCCTCGGGCATGGGCTGGTCATGGCCAAATGTACCACGTCGCGGTACCCGTGGGGCACGGACTAGAAAAGGGATGCGCTGATCACAAGCTCAAACGAGAGCGCCTCACGGAGACCAGGGGAGTGTGCACGCATGAGTGCCTGCCCAGCCCCCTCGTGAGGCGCGCGAGGGAGATCGTCGGGCAACTGCCGCCCTCCCAGGTGCAATACGAAGAACCGAGGGAAGACTCAGAGAGAAGAGGGGGTTCAACCAAGCCATCGAGAAACACCAGAACTTCAAATTTCATTAAAGAAAAAGGGGAAAGCCAACTACAGAAAGCAAATGAACAGTCGCGTACAGCACCTAGTCTAGTCTTCTCACCAGCGCGGAGCTAAGTGCTGCCACTAGGATGTGGGAGGGAGCCCCCGAGGCCCAAGGGCGGCACTCCGGAGACTCCAGGGCATGTACAGCCCCACTCATTATTACGTGAGAGTGTCACGAGCGGAGACCTTCACAGGCACTGGGCCTTGCTTCATGGGTACAACCTCCGGAGATGCTGGATGTTCCAGGCGTTCTGGATGGGGATCCCGTCCTATGTCTCCAGGCGCGCGGCACCAGGCCTGGAGACGCAGGCGATCCTAAACGGGCCCTCCCACATGGGCGAGAGCTTGTGCAGCCCTTCCCTGGAGAGCACCCGCCTCAGGACGAGCATGGCGTCCTGCTGTGTCTCATCAAACGCCAGGACCCGCGCGGAGCGATGCCTGACCTCGTGAGGGAGAACCGCTTCTGCTCCATAGACGAGGAAGAACGGGGTCTTGCCTGTTGGCTTGGTGACGGTGGTGCGGATGGACCACAACACGGACGGGAGCTCGTCGTGCCAGCCCCTGCCGCAGGCCTTGATCTTGTTCTTGAAGGTCCTAGTCTTGAGGCTCCTCAGGTCCTCCGCGTTGGCGCGTTCGGCTTGGACATTGCTCCTGGAGTGTGCCACCGAAGCGTAGCAGATCTGCGTTGCAAGGTTAGCACAAATATGTCTTGAAGAGGTTGCTAGTGAACTGCGAGCCATTGTCGGTGATGATGAGGTTAGGAACCCCGAACCGGCATACGAGGCCCTTGATGAACTTAGCTGCCGACCCGGCTGGGATGGTGCGGACGGCTTCCACCTCTGCCCATTTGATGAATTTGTCGATGGCGACATAGAGGTATCGGTAGCCCCCAGGCGCTCGCGGGAATGGGCCTAGGATATCCAGCTCCCAGACCGAGATTGGCCACAAAAGTGGGATAGTCTGGAGGCCCTGGGCTGGCTGGTGGATCTGCTTGGCATGGAATTGGCAGGCCTCGCAGGACTTCACCAGCTCGGTTGCATCGTTGAGTGCCGTGGGCCAGTAGAACCCACTACGGATCGCCTTGCTGACTAGGATCCGTAACGACGAGTGATGCCCGCAGTCTCCATCGTGTATGTCAGCTAGCAACTCGTTCCCCTGCTCCCTGGAGATGCATCGCAAGGAAACGTCATTTGGTCGCCTTCTGTATAACTCACCATCCTGTATGCAGTATGCCGTAGCCTGCCGGGCCACGCGCTCCGCATCCTCCTCTTTCTCCAGCAGCGTCCCTCTCATCAGGTACGTCTTGAACTCCTTGGTCCAGCACCCCTCCCGAGGTTTGAGCGCCAGGTGCAGGCGTGCGCCTGTGGTAGGACCACAGGCGGGGGCTCCCGAGGTTGGTGGTTGGGGGAGCTCCTCCAAAGATGGTGCAAGCCCCGCAGATGGGGTTGCCGCCGAAGGCTTGAATAGTCGCTCTTCGAAGACGCCTGGCTCCTGGGGCAAGTGCTTGGACGCCCTTCTGGTGATGTCGGCGGCTTCCTGTTTCATGCCGCCAGGCACATGTCGTAGCTCCAGGCCCAAGAACTACTTCTCCATCTTACGCACCTCCGCGAGGTACGCCTCCATGTGCTCGTCCTCCGGCTCGTACACCTTGTTGGAGAAGTTGACGAGGAGCTGTGAGTCGCCCTTGATGTTGAGACGTTTCACCCACAAGGCCACGGCGGCCTTGAGGCCGGCGATCAACCCCTCGTACTCCGCGATGTTGTTTCAGACCTTCTCGCCCCGCTGGAAGCAGAGCTGTACTATGTAGTATAGCTTATCTTGAGTCGGGGAGATGAGCACGGCGCCGGCCCCCGAACCTTGGCGTGCGAAAGCGCCATCGAAGTACATGACCGAGCCATCCGGCGCTTCGCTTCCTGGCGAGAGGGATTGGCCCTTGTCTGGAGCGTCGGTCCATTCTACCACGAAGTCGGCGAGGGTGGCTCCCTTGATGAACCTGGTTGTGCTGAACTCCAGCTGAACCGCTTGCAATTCGATGTTCCATTCAGCGACCCTTCCTGCAGCGTTGGGGCTACAGAGCACCCTCTCGCGGGTATGCTGAGACGACCTTAATTGGGTGGCCTTGAAAGTAATGACGCAGCTTGCGCGAAGCCACCAGGAGTGCAAGCAAAAGCTTCCGTGGCATGGGGTATCGCGCCCTTGTGTCCTGCAACACCATGCTGACAAAGTACACCGGGTGCTCGACAAGGGCGGGAGCGTCGATGGAGCTCGTGGCGTCCGGGGTTTGTGGCACCTCCCGAGGTGGGGTATCCTCAGGAGCTTGGTCATGTACCAGGGCCTCCGTAGGCCCAAGAACGCCGTCTTGCAGGGCCTGATCATCTGCGGGCATCGTCGTGGCTTTAGCAGCGTCGCCTTGGTGCCGCGTCGTCTCAGCCGAGGGTGTGGCATCACGCGGCGCACTCTTGTCCTGGCGCTCCTCCCGGATGGCCACCAACGCTGCGCTGGCTGAGTAAGGCGTGGCAGCTGGGTATAGCACCAGGGGCTTGAGGGGACGAGGCGCTACCATCACCGGTGGGCTGGTCAAGTATCTCTTGAGGTCTTGAAACGCTAGGTCGGCCTCCGGGGTCCATTCGAATGGGCCCTTCTTCTTCATCAGCTTGAAGAATGGCAAGGCGCGCTCCCCCATCTTGGAAATGAAGTGCCCCAGCAAGGTCACGCAGCCCGCGAGCTTCTGCATTTCCTTCAGGGTTTGTGGCGGGCTCATGCCTATTTCCTTGACCTTCTCTGGATTGGCTTCGATCCCCCGGTGCGACACGAGGAAGCCCAGTAGTTGGCCGAAAGGGACACCAAACACACACTTATCCGGGTTGAGCCGCAGGTCCACCTGGCGTAGGCTGGCAAAGGTCTCCTCTAGGTCTTGAATGAGGGTTCCTGCTTCCCGAGATTTTACCACGATGTCATCGATGTAGGCTTTTGCGTTCCTCCCTAGCTGCTAGCCCAGTGTGATGTGCATCAATTGCTGGAAGGTCGCCCCCGCGTTTCCTAGTCTGAACGGCATGCAGGTGTAGTAGTATACCCCGCACGGGGTCAAGAAGGTTGTCTTCTTCATGTCCTCCACCGCCATCTTGATCTGGTGGTAGCCTGAGAACGCGTCCAAGAAGCACAGCAGGTCGCACTCGGCGGTGGAGTCGACGATCTGGTCGATGCGCAGGAGCAGGAACGGGTCTTGAGTGCAGGCTTTGTTGAGGTTGGTGAAGTCGACACACATGCGTTCCTTCCCGCCCTTCTTGGGGATGACGACAGGGTTTGCCAGCCATACCGGGTACCTTACCTCGCGAATGACACCCGCCGCTTCTAGCTTGCGAGTTTCTTGGACGATGAAGACCTGCTTCTCCGTGGATTGTCGCTGCGCCTTCTGCTTCACGGGGCGCACATTGGGGCACACCCTTAAGTGATGCTCGATTACCCCTCTGGGGACCCCCACTATCTGCTTGGGCTCGCAGGCGAATACCTCCTTGTTCATGCGCAAGAACTTTACCAATGCCTCCTCTTGGACTGGGCCGAGGTTGGCACCTATGGTGAAGGTGGCTCCCGAGGACCCATCTTCCTCGACCGGGACTTGCTTCATTTCGGCCCGATCTTGAGTGAACAACTGCTTCTTCTTCACTGACGCGGCCTCTTTAGCCCCTGGGGCGGCTTCGTCGGCTGGGTGTGCTGCCACTGCGGCCCTATAGGCAAGCTTGAGGGCTGCCAGTGCCTCCTTGGTGTCCCCAGCCACGGTGAGGACGCCGCTGCTGCCCGTCATCTCAATGAGGTTGTAGGCCGGATGGGTCGCCGCCATGAACTGGGCTAAGGCAGGGTACCCGAGGATGGCATTGTACGGGAGACCGATGCGGGCGATGTCGAAGTCGATCAGCTCGGTGCGGTAGTTGTCCCGGGTGCCGAAAGTGACCGGAAGGCGTATTTGCCCTAGGGGCTGGCGGACCCGCTGCCGACCCCGGAGAAAGGCTTGGTGGGGCGGAGCCGGCCATGCCGCACGTGAAGCAAGCCGAAAGCTTCCGCGGAGAGCATATTGAGGCCCGCTCCGCCGTCGATGAGTGTCTTGGTCATGGAGACGTGGCATATGGTGGGCGTGTAGAGCATTGGGAGCGTGCCTGAGCCGGTGGCGGTGGCGGGGTGATCTCCTTAATCGAAGGTGAGGTCGGCCTTGGACGCCGCCCATCCTAGAGGGGCTCCCTGCTGCACAGAGGTAGCGCCGATCTGGCGGAAGAACTGCTTGATGTGGCAGTCCATGGGTGGCACTTGCGAGCTGCCGAGGAGGGCCATAACGGCGACAAGCGCCGGTGCCACGAAGCGTGCAATGAAGAGGCCACGTGATACGTCTCCAACGTATCTATAATTTTTTATTGTTCCATACTATTATATTATCTGTTTTGGATGTTTAATGGGCTTTATTATGCTCTTTATATTATTTTTGGGACTAACCTATTAACCGAAGGCCCAGTGCAAATTGCTGTTTTTTTTGCCTATTACAGTGTTTTGCAGAAAAGGAATATCAAACGGAATCCAAACGGAACGAACCCTTCGCGAGGATCTTTTTTTGGAACAAAAGCAATCCAGGAGACTTGGAGTGGAAGTCAAGGAAGCAACGAGGTATCCACGAGGCAGGAGGGCGTGCCCAGGGGGGTACGTGCCCCCCTCACCCTCGTGGGCCCCTCGTAGCTCCACCGACCTACTTCTTTCACCTATATATACTCTTATACCCTGAAAACATCCAAGGGAGCCATGAAACCACTTTTCCACCGCCGCAACCTTCTATACCCATGAGATCCCATCTTGGGGCCTTCTCTGGCGATCTGCCGGAGGGGGATTCGATCAGGGAGGGCTTCTACATCAACACCATAGAATCTCCGGTGATGTGTGAGTAGTTTACCACTGACCTTAGGGTCCATAGTTATTAGCTAGATTGCTTCTTCTGTCTCTTTGGATCTCAATACAAAGTTCTCCTCGATCTTCTTGGAGATATATTCGATGTAATTCTTTTTGTGGTGTGTTTGCCGAGATCCGATGAATTGTGGGTTTATGATCAAGATTATCTATGAACAATATTTGATTCTCTCTAAATTCTGATATGCATGATTTGATATCTTTGCAAGTCTCTTCGAATTATCGGTTTAGTTTGGCCTACTAGATTGGTCTTTCTTGTAATGGGAGAAGTGCTTAGCTTTCGGTTCAATCTTGCGGTGCTCGATCCCAGTGACAGAAAGGGAAGCGACACGTATTGTATTGTTGCCATCGAGGATAAAAAGATGGGGTTTATATCATACTGCTTGAGTTGATCCCTCTACATCATGTCATCTTGCCTAATGCGTTACTCTGTTCTTATGAACTTAATACTCTGAATGCATGCTGGATAGCGGTCGATGTGTGGAGTAATAGTAGTAGGTGCATAATTGTTTCGGTCTACTTGACACGGACGTGATGCCTATGTTCATGATCATGCCTAGATATTCTCATAACTATGCGCTTTTGTATCAATTGCTCGGCAGTAATTTGTTCACGCACCATAATATATGCTATCTTGAGAGAAGCCACTAGTGAAACCTATGGCCCCCGGGTCTACTTTAAATCATATAAGTTTCCGATCTATAATTCTAGTTTACTATTTTGCAATCTTTACTTTCCAATCTATATAACAAAAATACCAAAAATATTTATCTTATTATCTTTATCAGATCTCACTTTTGCAAGTGCCCGTGAAGGGATTGACAACCCCTTTATAGCGTTGGTTGCAAGGTTCTTGATTGTTTGTGCAGGTACTAGGCGACTTGTGTGTAGTCTCCTACTGGATTGATACCTTGGTTCTAAAAAACTGAGGGAAATACTTACGCTACTTTGCTGCATCACCCTTTCCTCTTCAAGGGAAAACCAATGCATGCTCAAGAGGTATCAAGAAGGATTTCTGGCACCGTTGCCGGGGAGATCTACGCACAAGTCAAGACATACCAAGTACCCATGACAAACTCTTATCCCTCGCATTACATTATTTGCCATTTGCCCCTCGTTTTCCTCTCCCCCACTTCACCCTTGCCGTTTTATTCGCCCCTTTTTCTGTCCGCTTCTTTCCGCTTGCTTCTTATTTGCTTGTGTGTTGGATTGATTGTTTGTCACGATGGCTCAAGACAATAGTAAGTTGTGTGACTTTTCAAATACCAACAACAATGATTTTATTAGCACTCCGATTGCTCCTATTACCGATGCTGAATCTTGTGAAATTAATGCTGCTTTGCTGAATCTTGTCATGAAAGATCAATTTTCTGGCCTTCCTAGTGAAGATGTTGCTACCCATCTAAACAACTTTGTGGATTTGTGTGATATGCAAAAGAAGAAAGATGTGGATAATGATATTGTTAAATTGAAGCTATTTCTGTTTTCGCTTAGTTATCGTGCTAAAACTTGGTTCTCTTCTTTGCCTAAAAATAGTATTGATTCATGTAATAAGTGCAAAGATGCTTTTATCTCTAAGTAATTTCCTCCCGCTAAGATCATCTCTCTTAGAAATGATATTATGAATTTTAAGCAACTTGATCATGAGCATGTTGCACAAGCTTGGGAGAGGATGAAATTAATGATATGTAATTGCCCCACACATGGTTTGAATTTATGGATGATTATACAAAAATAATTATGCCGTATTGAATTTTGCTTCTAGAAATCTTTTAGATTCGGCCGCGGGAGGCACTTTTATGGAAATCACTTTAGGAGAAGCTACTAAACTCCTAGATAATATTATGGTTAATTATTATCAATGGCACACCGAAAGATCTACTAGTAAAAAGGTTATTGCGATAGAAGAGATTAATGTTTTGAGTGGAAAGATGGATGAACTTATGAAATTGTTTGCTAATAAGAGTGTTTCTTCTGATCCTAATGATATGCCTTTGTCCACTTTGATTGAGAATAATAATGAATCTATGGATGTGAATTTTGTTGGTAGAAACAATTTTGGTAACAACGCGTATAGAGGAAACTTTAATTCTAGGCCGTTCCCAAGTAATTCCTCTAATAATTATGATAATTCCTACAGCAACTCTTATGGAAATTTTAATAAGATGCCCTCTGATTTTGAGACTAGTGTTAAAGAATTTATGATTTCGAAAAAGAATTTCAATGCTTTGCTCGAAGAAAAATTGCTTAAGATTGATGATTTGGCTAGGAACGTGGATATAATTTCTCTTGATGTTGATTCTTTGAAACTTAGATCTATTCCACCTAAGCATGATATCTATGAGTCTCTCAAAGCTCTGAGAATTTCCATTGATGAGTGCAAAGAAAGAACCGCTAGGATGCGTGCTAAAAAGGATTGCTTTGTGAAAGCGTGTTCTTCTAGTTTTCATGATAATAATGATGAAGATCTAAAAGTGATTGATGTGTCTACTATTAAATCTTTGTTTTCCAATATGAATCTTGATAAAGATGGGACTGGAGATGAGTCAACTTTAGGTAAAAGGCGTCCCAATGATTCGGAGTTTTTAGATCTTGATGCAAAGATTGGTAAAAGTGGGATTGAAGAGGTCAAAACATCACATAGCAATGAACCCACTATTTTGGATTTCAAGGAATTTAATTATGATAATTGTTCTTTGATAAATTGTATTTTCTTGTTGCAATACGTGTTAAATTCTCCTCGTGCTTATAATCAAAATAAAGCTTTTACCAAACATATCGTTGATGCTTTAATGCAATCCTATGAAGAAAAGCTTGATTTAGAAGTTTCTATCCCTAGAAAACATTATGATGAGTGGGAACCTACTACTAAAATTACAATTAAAAAATCATGAATGCTACGCTTTATGTGATTTGGGTGCTAGTGTTTCCATGATTCCGAAAACTTTGTGTGATGTGCTAGGTTTCCGTGAATTTGATGATTGTTCTTTAAATTTGCATCTTGCGGATTCCACCATTAAGAAACCTATGGGAAGTATTAATGATGTTCTTATTGTTGCAAATAGGAATTATGTGCCCTTAGATTATATTGTTCTTGATATATATTGCAATCCTACAGGTCCTATTATGCTTGGTAGACCTTTCCTTAGAACGATTGGTGCAATTATTGATATGAAAGAAGGAAATATTAGATTCCAATTTCCATTAAGAAAAGTCATGGAACACTTTCCTAGGAAGAAAATTAAATTACCTTATGAATCTATTATGAGAGCCACTTATGGATTACATACCAAAGATGATAATACCTAGATCTATTCTTGTTTTTATGCCTTGCTAGGGGCGTTAAATGATAGTGCTTGTTGGGAGGCAACCCAATTTTATTTTTGTTTCTTCTTTTTTGTTTCTGTTTAGTAATAAATAATTTATCTAGCCTATGTTTGGATGTGTTTTTATGTTTTAATTAGTGTTTGTGCCAAGTAGAACCAATAGGATCTTCTTGGGTGATAGTTGTTTGATCTTGCTGGAAAAAAACAGAAACTTTGCGCTCAAGAATATAATTGTCAAAATTCACCAGAACGTGATAAAATACCAATTATTTTTGCAGTAGATGAATATACAAATTATCCAGGCTGTCCTAGGTTCTCAGAATTTTTGGAGTGCCAGAAGTATTCGAACAATTCAGATTGCTACAGACTGTTATGTTTTTGACATATTCTGTTTTCGTGTGTTGTTTGCTTATCTTGATGAATCTATGGCTGGTATTGGGGGGTATGAAACATAGAGAAGTTGGAATACAGTAGGTCTAACACCAATATAAATAAATAATGAGTTCATTGCAGTACCTTATGGTGGTGATTTGTTTTCTTACACTAACAGAGCTCATGAGATTTCTGTTGAGTTTTGTGTTGTGAAGCTTTCAAGTTTTTGGGTAAAGATTTGATGGATTATGGAATAAGGAGTGGCAAGAGCCTAAGCTTGGGGATGCCCAAGGCACCCCAAGATAAAATTCAAGGACAACCAAAAGCCTAAGCTTGGGGATGCCCCGGAAGGCATCCCCTCTTTCGTCTTCGTCTATCGATAACTTTACTTGAGGCTATATTTTTATTCACCACATGATATGTGTTTTGCTTGGAGCATCTTGTATAATTTGAGTCTTTGCTATTTAGTTTTCCACAATCATCCTTGCTGTACACACCTTTTGGGAGAGACACACATGAATCGGAATTTATTAGAATACTCTATGTGCTTCACTTATATCTTTTTGAGCTAGATAAATTTTGCTCTAGTGCTTCACTCATACCTTTTTAGAGCACAGTGGTGGTTTTATTTTATAGAAATTATTGATCTCTCTTGCTTCACTTATATTATTTTGAGAGTCCTTTAGAACAGCATGGTAATTTTCTTTGGCTATAAAATTAGTCCTAATATGATAGGCATCCAAGATGGGTATAATAAAAACTTTCATATAGAGTGCATTAAATACTATGATAATTTTGATACTTGATAGTTGTTTTGAGATATAAAGGTGGTAATGTTAGAGCCATGCTAGTTGGGTAATTGGGGAATTGAGAAATACTTGTGTTGAGGATTGCAAGTCCCGTAGCATGCACGTATGGTAAACGTTGTGTGACAAATTTGAAGCATGGGGTGTTCTTTGATTGCTTTCCTTATGAGTGGCGGTCGGGGACGAGCGATGGTCTTTTCCTACCAATATATCCCCCTAGGGGCATGCGTAGTATTACTTTTCTTCTAGGGCTAATAAACTTTTGCAATAAGTATATGAGTTCTTTATGACTAATGTGAGTCCATGGATTATACGCACTCTTACCTTTTCGCAATTTGCTAGCCTCTACGGTACCGTGCATTGCCCTTTCTCACCTCGAGAGTTGGTGCAAACTTCGCCGGTGCATCCAAACCCCATGATACGATACGCTTTATCCACTACGAGGAAAAGGGCTAAAGATGAAATGGACACTAATGGCGCACCATACCTACCTATTATGGCATTTCCATAGCCATTCCGAGATATATTGCCATGCAACTTTCCACCGTTCCGTTTATTATGACACGCCCCATCATTGTCATATTGCTTTGCATGATCATGTAGTTGAGATCGTATTTGTGGCAAAGCCACCCTCATAAGTCTTTCATACATGTCGCTCTTGATTCATTGCATATCCCGGTACACCGCCGGAGGCATTCACATAGAGTCATATTTTGTTCTAAGTATCGAGTTGTAATATTGAGTTATAAGTAAACAAAAGTGTGATGATCATCATTATTAGAGCATTGTCCCATGTGAGGAAAGGATGATGGAGACTATGATTCCCCCACAAGTTGGGATGATACTCCAGACAAAAAGTAAAAAAAAAGAGGCCAAAGAAGCCCAAATAAAAAAGAGGCCAAAGAAGCCCAAACAAAAAAAATGAGAGGAAAAGAGAGAAGGGACAATGTTACTATCCTTTTTCCACACTTGTGCTTCAAAATAGCACCATGATTTTTATGATAGAGAGTTTCTTATTTTGTCACTTTCATATACTAGTGGGAATTTTTCATTATAGAACTTGGCTTGTATATTCCAATGATGGGCTTCCTCAAAATGCCCTAGGTCTTCGTGAGCAAGAAAGTTGGATGCACACCCACTTAGTTTCTTTTGATGAGCTGTCATATATTTATAGCTCTGGTGCATCCGTTGCATGGCAATCCCTACTCCTCGCATTGACATCAATTGATGGGCATCTCCATAGCCCGTTGATTAGCCGCGTCAATGTGAGACTTTCTCCTTATTTGTCTTCTCACATAACCCCCATCATCATATGTTATTCCACCTGTAGTGCTATATCCATGGCTTGCGCTCATGTATTGCGTGAGGGTTGAAAAGGCTGAAGCGCGTTAAAAAGTATGAACCAATTGCTCCGATTGTCATCGGGGTTGTGCATGATGGGAGCATTTTGTGTGATGAAAATGAAGCATGGCCAAACTATATGATTTTGTAGGGATAAGCTTTCTTTGGCTATGTTCTTTTGATAAGACATAATTGCTTGGTTAGCATGCTTGAAGTATTACTATTTTATGTCAATATTAAAACTTTGTCTAGAATCTTTTGGATCTAAACATTCATGCCAGAATAAAGAGAATTACATTGAAGATTATGTTAGGTAGCATTCCACATCAAAAATTCTGTTTTTATCATTTACCTACCCGAGGAGGAGCGGGAATTAAGCTTGGGGATGCTGGATACGGCTCCAGCATATCTATAATTTTTGATTGTTCCATGCAATTATATTATCTGTTTTGGATGTTTAATGGGCTTGCTCTTTTATATTATTTTTGGGACTAACCTATTAACCGAAGGCCCAGTGCAAATTGCTGTTTTTTTGCCTATTTCAGTGTTTCGCGGAGAAGGAATATCAAACGGAATCCAAACGAAACGAAACCTTCGCGAGGATGTTTTTTGGAACAAATGCAATCCAGGAGACTTGGAGTGGAAGTCAAGGAAGAAACAAGGCAGCCACGAGGCAGGAGGGCGCGCCCAGGGGGGTAGGCGCGCACCCCACCCTCATGGGCCCCTCGTAGCTGCATCGACCTACTTCTTTCGCCTATATATACTCTTATACCCTGAAAACATCCAAGGGAGCCACGAAACCACTTTTCCACCGCTGCAACCTTCTGTACCTGTGAGATCCCATCCTGGGGCTTTCTCCGGCGATCTGCCAGAGGGGGATTCGATCACGGAGGGCTTCCACATCAACACCATAGCCTCTCCGATGATGTGTGAGTAGTTTACCACAGACCTTCGGGTCCATAGTTATTAGCTAGATGGCTTCTTCTCTCTCTTTGGATCTCAATACAAAGTTCTCCTCGATCTTCTTGGAGATCTATTCGATGTAATTCTTTTTGCGGTGTGTTTGCCGAGATCCAATGAATTGTGGGTTTATGATCAAGATTATCTATGAAAAAAATTGATTCTTCTCTGAATTCTTATATGCATGATTTGATATCTTTGCAAGTCTCTTCGAATTATCGGTTTAGTTCGGCCTACTAGATTGATCTTTCTTGCAATGTGAGAAGTGCTTAGCTTTCAGTTCAATCTTGATGTGCTCCATCCCAGTGACAGAAAGGGAAACGACACGTATTGTATTGTTGCCATCAAGGATAAAAAGATGGGGTTTATATCATATTGCTTGAGTTTATCCCTCTACATCATGTCATCTTGCCTAATGCGTTACTCTGTTCTTATGAACTTAATACTCTAGATTCATGCTGGATAGCGGTTGATGTGTGGAGTAATAGTAGTAGATGCAGAATCGTTTTGGTCTACTTGACACGGACGTGATGCCTATGTTCATGATCATGCCTAGATATTCTCATAACTATGCGCTTTTGTATCAATTGCTCGGCAGTAATTTGTTCACCCACCGTAATATATGCTTTCTTGAGAGAAGCCACTAGTGAAACATATGGCCCTCGGGTCTACTTTACATCATATAAGTTTCCGATCTATAATTCTAGTTTACTATTTTGCAATCTTGACTTTCCAATCTATACAACAAAAATACCAAAAATATTTATCTTATTATCTTTATCAGATCTCACTTTTGCAAGTGGCCGTGAAGGGATTGACATGCCCTTTATCGCGTTGGTTGCAAGGTTCTTGATTGTTTGTGCAGGTACTAGGCAACTTGCATGTAGTCTCCTACTGGATTGATACCTTGGTTCTGAAAAACTGAGGGAAATACTGACGCTACTTTGCTGCATCACCCTTTCCTCTTTAAGGGAAAACCAACGCATGCTCAAGAGGTAGCACCGCGCAGCTCTCGCCAAGAAGCCACAGAGGATCCTGGCAGGTTGCGCAGCAAGGCGCGCGGCGCGCCACCGAGGGCCATGGGAAACTAGTTGGCCATGACCTTGTCGACGCCTCCTGCCTCGAGGAGGCCTCTCGTAAGCCAGCAGGAAGGTCGACGGATCCGCCGCACCGTCGAAGTGGGGCGGCATCCTCGGCCTGAACTTGGGCGGCTACCGCACCCGTTGTAAGGTGGGGGTGAGGGCCCTGAGCCCCCTGGCACCATCATGGTCGCCCGTCGAACCAGTCGGTGAAGCAGCGCCGGCCATGGGGACCGAACAGAGAAGCGGATCCGTTGGATGAGTGAAACTTCGGCGCACCCCTACCTGGCGCGCCAAATGTTGGATTCTGGGTTCCGGCAAAACCCTTGAGGTTCGAACTCTAGGGGGCGCACAAAGATCTCTCTCCCCATAGCTCACGCTCTCGCCACGATCTCAAAGCCTAGCTCGTCGAACCCGAGGAACAAGGGACACAAGAGTTTATACTAGTTCGGGCCACCGTTGCGGTGTAATACCCTACTCCAGTGTGGTGTGGTGGATTGCCTTGCAGGCTGAGGATGAACAGGTACAAGGGATGAACAACCTCCTTAGGAGAGGTGTTCTTGAGCTCGATGAGCTTGTACGGCGGCCTTGGTGGAATGGATCCAGTCCAAGATGAGATGCCTCCCACGGTAGTGGCTAGTCCTATATATAGAGGCCCGGGTCCTCTACCCAAATATTAGGCGGGAAGGGATCCCCCAATGGCCAATTTGAAGGGGGACAACTAGTACAAGCTATCCTGACAAAAGGTGGTCTTCGCCTGCCAAAGGCTCTGGTGGTGACTCCGCCATGGGCTCCGCGATGACCTCCGTCCTGCTGGTCCTGGTCTCGTTTCACCGATATGTAAACCTTTGCATGATGCCTCGGGACTCCTCGTCCGCGCCTGCCCCTTTAGCACCAAAGAGGCAATCGGTACTCTACGTGCGCTGGCGCCCGCCTGGCACCCGCCTGGCCTTGGTCGTCATGGCTCACATCATGCGAACCTCGCAAGGTGCCCCTTGCGTAGATCTCTCCACTCCTCGGGAGCCAGCCTAGTGAGGCCACCCCTGAGGAGGTCTTGTGTCGTCCGCCTCACAAGGCTTGGCCCCTCGCGAGGGTCTTGAGTGTTTTCTGGTGAAGATGGGCCATACCAGGCCGTTAGTGTGGCACGCCATGGGCCGCAGGCAGGCAGGTCTAGGGACCCCCATTCCCAGAATACCGAGATTGTCATTTGATGAATGGGACTACATCATTAGAGAATGATGTGATGGACAAGACCCATCCGTTAGCTTAGCATAATGATCATTTAGTTTTATTGATACTGCTTTCATCATGACTTATACATGTTCCTCTGCCTATGAGATTAAGCAACTCCCGAATACCGGAGGAACACTTAGTGTGCTATCAAACGTCACAACGTAACTAGGTGATTATAAAGATGCTCTACAGGTGTCTCCGATGGTGTTTTTTGAGTTGGCATAGATCGAGATTAGGATTTGTCACTCCATGTATCGGAGAGGTATCTCTGGGCCCTCTCGGTAATGATCATCACTATAAGCCTTGCAAGCAATGTGACTAATGAGTTAGTTGCGGGATGATGCATTATGGAACGAGTAAAGAGACTTGCCGGTAACGAGATTGAACTAGGTATGATGATACCGACAATCGAATCTCGGGCAAGTAACATACCGATGACAAAGGGAACAACGTATATTGTTATGCGGTTTGACCGATAAAGATCTTCGTAGAATATGTCGGAACCAATATGAGCATCTAGGTTCCGCTATTGGTTATTGACCGGAGATGTGTTTAGGTCATGTCTACATAGTTCTCGAACCCGTAGGGTCCGCACGCTTAACGTTTGATGACGATTTGTATTATGAGTTATCTGATTTGATGTACCGAAGTTTGTTCAGAGTCCCGGATGAGATCACGGACATGACGAGGAGTCTCGAAATAGTCGAGAGGTAAAGATTGATATATTGGAAAGTAGTATTCAGACACCGAAAGGGTTCTGGAGTGCATCGGGTACATACCGGAGTACCGGAGGGGTTACCGGAACCCCTGGGGAAAGATATGGGCCTTATGGGCCATATGAGGGAGGCTAACCAGCCCACAAGGGGCTGGTGCATCCCCCACAAGGGAGGAGGCCGAATTGGACTTGGGAAGGGGGAGCCACCCCCCTTTCCTTCTCCTACTCCCTCTCCTTCCCCTTTTCCCCCTCCGGTAGAAGGAAAAAAGGGTGGGGCCGAATCCTACTAGGACTGGAGTCCTAGCAGGACTCCCCTCTCCCTGGCGCGCCCCTTGTTGGCCGGCCTCCTCCTTCCCTCCTTTATATACGGGGGCAGGGGGCACCCCAAAGGCACAACAGACAATCTCTTAGTCATGTGCGGTGCCCCCCTGTAACGACCAGACCTCAAACAGTCTAATCTTTGTGCATCAGTGTCATCCCTGGATCGGTAATGCTGACACGCACAGTACTTGAGAATTTATAACAGAGTAGCAATCACACACTTATTACAACGAATGTTTCAAAAGAGAACTTATTACAATAAATATGGCTTAAGGCCATCTAAACGATAACAGCGGAAGGCTTGGAAGATAAAGCGAGTCCATCAACTCCAACGACATCACTGAGTGAAAGACAACGACCTGTGGCTCCTTACTCGTCGTCTGAAAAGTTTGCGACATGATACGTTGCAGCCCGAAACGGGTCAGCACATGGAATACGCTGGCAATGTAACACAAGATAGTAATGAACAGAATAATGGCTATCACTACATGCATATATGGCTGGTGGAGGCTGTATGGTTAATATGTTTTGCGAAAAGCCAATTTTTTCCTACAACAAAGGAATAAATTTTATTTAACTATCATGGTAGTTGTTGAACATTGAGAAGGTTCCTCCAACTCAATCCCAATTAAGCATCATCATTAACCCAATCAAATTTATATTATGTGTGATGAGATCCACATGATAATCCAAGAACTAGATACTCAAGATGTCCATAACCAGGGACACGGCTAACCATGATTAGTTTATACACTCTGCAGAGGTTTGCGCACTTTTCTCCACAAGACTCGATCTCCTCCGTTGGTTTTCTCGCACTACATGGTGTTTGAGAAACGGATGACCAAGACACAGTCTTTCAGAAGCATTAACTCTCTACTCTGGATAGACAGTACCACCTACAACCCACTACATCTGCTAGTCTACCTCTTCAAGAGCTTCACGCAACTTACTCAACTATGCCAGAGCCTATAATGGATGGTGGCTGCACACGGAAGTTTCTAGCATGAATAATCTTATGATCCCTTTGAGCCTGAGTGGCGGGCCATAGGATGATCACACGGGTCCTCCGGGATATCCTAGGACAACACTGGATTCTCCAGGTGCCCACAAGCAATCCACCCAAATGTGTATTTAAGTAGCCACCTTAAGTTGAACCATTAATTAACAACCACACATCTATCATGAATACACTCAAACCCAAACCACGTCTACGAGCATAGCATAGCAATATAAGCAACGTAGAAGTAACTCCCATAGGTTTGACAATAAACAGGTGAATAGGTACTACCTCATCTACTTCCCAAAACCCACAATTTAATCAGATCCTAACCACGCAAATATTTGAGGATTGAGCTAATGCAATAAAACTGGGTAGTAAAGAGGTATGATCAAAGTGTTACTTGCCTTGCTAATGATCCGCGAAACCTAGAGACTCGTAGTAGCACGCTTCGCACTCCGGGAACTCTATCGCAAACAAACAAGCATACAATAAGCACACAACTAGAAACACGGGTAAAACTCAAATAAGAGATCTAACCAGAAAGTTCAACTTAAGAACTCCGGTTTGCAAAAAGAATCAAATCAAATGAAGCAACAAAACTCAAACTGCAAAAGAAACAAGATCCGTTTACTAATCTGGACTAAAGTCACATTTTATAGTAGCAAAATCTTGTTCAAGTTGGTTAAACAGAAAGAGGGCTTCGAGACAAAGATCTAGGCGCTTGAATCGCCTGATTCGGATAAACGAGCGAAAAGATAAACTAAAACGAAAATCGGATCAGAAATCGCGACCTAAAATAATCGTGAAAAATCCGAGAAAAAGAAAAACTGACGAACAGGCTAACGAATGAATGTTCGATGTCTGCGTTTAACCAGTGAAAACAGTTCGTTAAAACGAACGTACGATCGGGCGTCCGCTAAATAACTAAACCGAAAAAAAAACGATCCAAAATAAAAAAACGGGATCTAGTGTTTCAAAAAAAACCGATCTGTTTTCTCATGAAAACCGACAGCGGCAGCGGCTACCTTCGGCGGTGGGGTCGGGCGGCGAGGTGGTCTGACTGCTCGGCGGGGCTCACGAGGCGCCAGCGGAGCGAGACGGGCTAGGGTTGGCGGGCTGGCGACTTGGGCCTCGGGGTCGGGGGCCTCGGCTTTTAAAGCCGCCCGGGCGCAGTGTCCCGGTCGGACACGGCCCGGTAAGTCGGTTGACTTTTTCTAAAAATAATTCCGCTCAAAAAATGAATAAAAGAAATACTAAACAGACTCCAAAAATCTTGAAATAAATTTTCCCCGTCCTCTAAAAATCTACCGGACAAGGTGAACATTTATTTGGGCCTCTAATGAAATTTTGAAAAACACATGTTTTTCCTAATTCAAATAAAATAGCGATAAAGCTCCAAATAAAAAATCTTATTTGATTTTAATATTAAATCTCCAATATTTATTTATTTTGAGGAAGTCATTTTATCCTCTCTCTTTTATTTTCATAAAAGAAATATTCAAAGAGAAAATAATTAAAATCAAATGATCCTCTTTTCAAAATTTGAGAAAACTCAAATATGAAAATAAAGAAATCCCCAACTCTCTCCATGGGTCCTAGAGTTGCGTAGAATTTCTAGGATCATGCCAAAATGCAATAAAATATGATATGCAATGATGATCTAATGCATAACATTCCGAATTGAAAATTTGGGATGTTACACCCCCTCCACAGTTTACCACCTCGGTCATATCGTCGTAGTGCTTAGGTGAAGCCCTGCGCCGGTAACTTCATCATCATCGCCGCCACGCAATCATGCTGACGGAACTCTCCCTCGTCCTCAACTGGATCAAGACCTCGAGGGACATCATCGAGCCGAACGTGTGCTGAACGCGGAGGTGTCGTACGTTTGGTACTTGGATCGGTTGGATCGTGAAGACGTTCGACTACATCTACCGCGTTACTAAACGCTTCCTCTTTCGGTCTACGAGGGTACGTGGACACACTCTCCCCGCTCGTTGCTATGCTTCTCCTAGATAGATCTTGTGTGATCGTAGGAATTTTTTTGAAATACTACGTTCCCCAACAGTGGCATCCGAGCCAGGTCTATGCGTAGATGTTATATGGACGAGTAGAACACAAAGAGTTGTGGGCGATAATAGTCATACTGCTTACCAGCATGTCATACTTTGATGCAGCGGTATTGCTGGATGAAGCGGCCCAGACCGACATTACATGACCACGTTCATGAGACTGGTTCTACCGACGTGCTTCGCACACAGGTGGCTAGTGGGTGCCTGTTTCTCCAACTTTAGTTGAATCGAGTGTGACTACGCCCGGACCTTTTTGAAGGTTAAAACAGCACACTTGACAAAAAATTGTTGTGGTTTTGATGTGTAGGTAAGAATGGTTCTTGCTAAGCCCGTAGCAGCCACATAAAACTTGCAACAACAAAGTAGAGGACACCTAACTTGTTTTTGCAGGGCTTGTTGTGATGTGATATGGTCAAGATGTGATGATATATAATTTGTTGTATGAGATGATCATGTTTTGTAACAGTTATCAGCAATTGGCAGGAGCCATATGGCTATCGCTTTATTGTATGAAATGCAATCGCCATGTAATTGATTTACTTTATCACTAAGCGGTAGCGATAGTCGTAGTAGCAATAGTTGGCGAGACGACAACGATGCTTCGATGGAGATCAAGGTGTCAAGCCAGTGACGATGGTGAAGATGACGGTGCTTTGTAGATGGATATCAAAGGCACAAGATGATGATGGCCATATCATATCACTTATATTGATTGCACGTGATGTTTATCCTTTATGCATCTTATTTTGCTTAGTACGGCGGTAGCCTTATAAGATGATCTCTCACTAAAAATTTCAAGGTACAAGTGTTCTCCCTGAGTATGCACCGTTGCGACAGTTGATCGTGCCGAGACACCACGTGATGATCCGGTGTGATAAGCTCTACGTTCACATACAACGGGTGCAAGCCAATTTTGCACACGCAGAATACTCGGGTTAAACTTGATGAGCCTAGCATATGCAGATATGGCCTCGAAACACTGAGAACCAAAAGGTCGAGCATGAATCATATAGTAGATATGATCAACATAGTGATGTTCACCATTGAAAACTACTCCATCTCACGTGATGATCGGACATGGTTTAGTTGATATGGATCACGTGATCACTTAGATTATTAGAGGGATGTCTATCTAAGTGGGAGTTCTTAAGTAATATGATTAATTGAACTTTATTTATCATGAACTTAGTACTTGGTAGTATTCTGCATGTCTATGTTGTTGTAGATAAATGACCCGTGCTACTGTTCCGTTGAATTTTAATGTGTTCCTAGAGAAAAAAAGTTGAAAGATGATAGTAACAATGATGCGGACTGGCTCAGTGATCTGAGAACTATCCTCATTGCTGCACAGAAGGATTATGTCCTTGATGCACCACTAGGTGACAGACCTATTGCAGGAGCAGATGCAGACGTTATGAACATTTGGCAAGCTCGGCATGATGACTACTTGATAGCTTAGTGCACCATGCTTTACGGCTTAGAACCGAGACTTCAAAAACCTTTTGAACGCCATAGAGCATATAAGATGTTCCAAGAGCTGAAATTGGTATTTCAGACTCATGCCCGAGTCGAAAGATATGAGACCTCTGACAAGTACATTGCCTACAAGATGGAGGAGAATAACTCAACCAGTGAGCATGTGCTCAGAATGTCTGAGTACTACAATTGCTTGAATCAAGTGGGAGTTAATCTTCCAGATAAGATAGTAATTTAAAGAGTTCTCTAGTCACTATCACCAAGTTACTGGAACTTCATGATGAACTATAATATGCAAGGGATGGAAAAGACAATTCCCGAGCTCTTCGCAATGCTAAAGGCTGTGGAGGTAGAAATCAAAAAGGAGCATCAAGTGTTGATGATTAACAAGACCACTAGTTTCAAGAAGAAGGGCAAAGGGAAGAAGCGGAACTTCAAGAAGAATAGAAAGCAAGTTGCTACTCCCGGGAAGAAGCCCAAGTTTGGACCTAAGCCTGAAACTGAGTGCTTCTACTGCAAAGGGACTGGTCACTGAAAGTGGAACTACCCCAAATACTTGGTGGATAAGAAGGATGGCGAAGTAAACAAAAGTATATATGACATACATGTTATTGATGTGTACTTTACTAGTGTTCATAGTAGCCCCTGGGTATTCGATACCGGTTCAGTTGCTATGATTAGTAACTCGAAACAGGAGTTGCAAAATGAACAGAGACTAGTTAAGGGAGAGGTGACGATGTGTACTGGAAGTGATTCCAAGGTTGATAATATCACCATCGCACACTCCCTTTACCTTCGGGATTAGTGTTGAACCTAAAATAAATGTTATTTGGTGTTTGCATTGAGCATAATATGATTGGATCATGTTTATTGCAATACAGTTATTCATTTAAGTCAAAGAATCATTGTTATTCTGATTACATGAATAAAACCTTATGTGGTCATACACCCAAGGTGAATGGTTTATTGAATATCGATTGTAGTGATACACATATTCATAATATTGAGGCCAAAAGATGCAAGGTAGTAATGATAGTGCAACTTATTTGTGGCACTGCCGTTTAGGTCATATTCGTGTAAAGGGCATGAAGAAACTCCATGCTTGTGGGATTTTGGAATAACTTGATTATGAATCACTTGATGATTGCGAACCATGCCTCATGGGCAAGATGACTAGGACTCCGTTCTTGGAACAATGGAGCGAGCCACTGACTTATTGGAAATAATACATAACGATATATGCGGTCCGATGAGTGTTGAGGCTCACGGTGGGTATCGTTATTTTCTGAGCTTTCCAGATGATTTGGGCAGATATGGGTATATCTACTTAATGAAACACAAGTCTGAAACATTTGAAAAGTTCAAACAATTTCAGAGTGAAGTTGAGAATCATCGTAACAAGAAAATAAAGTTTCTACGATCTGATCGCGGAGGCGAATATTTGAGTTACGAGTTTGGCCTTCATTTGAAACAATGTGGAATAGTTCCGCAAATCACGCCACGTGGAACACCACAGCGTAATGGTGTGTGTGAATGTCATAACCGTACTTTATTAGATATGGTGCGATCTATGATGTCTCTTACCGATTTACCACTATCGTTTTGGGGTTATGCATTAGAGACAACTGCGTTCACGTTAAAAAGGGCACCATCTAAATCTGTTGAGACGACACTGTATGAATTATGGTTTGGCAAGAAACCAAAACTGTTGTTTCTTAAAGTTTGGGGTTGTGATGCTTATGTGAAAAATTATCAGCCTGATAAGCTCAAACCCAAATCAGAGAAGCGCGTCTTCATAGGATACCCAAAAGAAACTGTTGGGTACATCTTCTATCACAGATCCGAAGGCAAGATCTTTGTTGCTAAGAGTGCATCCTTTATAGAGAAGGAGTTTCTCTCAAAAGAAGTGAGTGGGAGGAAAGTAGAACTTGATGAGCTAATTGTACCTTCTCTCGAATTGGAAAGTAGCTCATCACTGAAATCAGTTCCAGTTATGCCTACACCAATTAGTGAGGAAGTTAATGATGATGTTCATGAAACTTCAGATCAAGTTAGGCCCTGTTTGGTTCATAAGTCCTAGGACTTTTTTTAGTCCCAACTTATAAGTCCCAAGTCCCAAAAAAGTTAGGCCCTGTTTGGTTCCTGGGACTTATAAGTTCCTATAAGACCATATTACAACTATAAGTCCCTATAAGACTCTCCTTGAGTGTCTTATTTCATAAGTCCCAAATGCCCACTTTTAGTCCCTATAAGTCCCTCATGTTTGGTTTAGATGGGACTTATAGGGACCTTTTTAAGTCCCTAAACCAATAAGTCCTGGAAACAAACACCCTCTTACTACCGAACATCATAGGTCAACCAAAGTATGATCCGTACCAGAGTGGTACGGTAATCCTGTTCTGGAAGTCATGTTGCTAGACCATGATGAACCTACGAACTATGAGGAAGCGATGATCACTGAGATCACTTCTTAGGTTGGCGGGCGCGGGGTTGTGCAAAGAGCGGGTCTGCCGGTCAGCACAAGGATCGTTTACCCAGGTTCGGGCCGCGAGGATGCGTAATACCCTAGTCCTGCTTTGGTGTATGTATTTGAGTGTTCTTGAGTTCTTGAACTAGCTACGGTGTGTCTCTAGTCCAAAAGATCTGAGGCCCTCTCATGGTCGCCTCGGGCCTCCTTTTATAGACGAAAGGGGTCACCACCAGTGGCACACAGGAGGTGGAAAGGTGTACAGTGGATGAGTCTATCCTCTGGCACCGTTGGACAAAAGCATTTACTGCGCTGCCGACGTGCCCCTCTCGCTTTATCAGGGATGGCTAGGAAGCTCGTCCCAGCTGTCGCCACCTCGCTTGGCTTCGACACGCATCCGAGCTGACGAGGCGTTGTAGCGCCACGTTGGCTGGCTGCTGTGCTGGCGTGGGGTGGAGCCTTCACGAAGATCTGCATGTCACCACACAGTTGCTTGCTGAGTCGGTCGTGGAGGCTGCTCGTCGCCACGCAGGTGCCTGCCCAGCTGGTTGAGCTGGTAGCTGCATGGGGACGGCGGTGGAGCCTTGGCAGACGGGGGCCCTGTTGCTGCCCCGTAGGTGTCTCCGGCAAGGGCCTTGCCGGGGCCCCGGTACGGGTCTTTCCGTGGCATCGTCGTCTTCCCCGGCAAGTGCCTTGTCGGGGGGGTCTCGTGGATTTCCTCGGCTAGGATCCAGCCGAGGATTGACGTCTTCTGGTCCTCATCTGATCTCGTGTGTTTATGATCTTGATGAAGATTTGCATGCCATCACGGGGGTGCCTCCCGAGCCCCGGTCCCAATGTGGTTGTTGGAAACCCTTGGGCTCAAGGGTGGCGCGCCCCGCTGGCGTCGGGCAAGTTGCCCCGGCAAGGCTCTTGCCGGGGCCACGGAGGCCAGCTGGTAAGGGTCTTGCCGGGGGAGTCCGCCTTGCCCCTTTGCTCTTTGTGGTCTCTGGTCTTGGCGTTGCCTTGGCTGTCTTGTGCTCCGACTTCCCTCCCTGCCCTGCTAAGTGTGGCCGCGGGCGTGGCTCTGACTGCCCGTCCATAAGTAAAGGGGTCAAAATGAGAGCCCCTACTTTTGTACACCGACAGGAGCCCCCGGGCCTGGGCCACACATAAGCGCGACGCGCTATTGGGCTAGGCCCAGAACGGTGCGCGGGCAGGTGGGGCGGATTTTTTTACCATAGTAACTTTTTCATCTGCTGCACTTCCCCATGACCCGCATTGACCGCGCGTCATGGAGGGTCGTGCGTGACGTGGGGGTCATGCGTGGGGCGGTTCCTGCACGCATGCGTCACATCACAGTAAATGGGAAAGAAGCGGCCCGCACCTTCCCCATAAAAAGGAATAACCGCAGGCGTGCTGCTCATTTACCCTCCGTGCCTTCTCCAATCATGGAACCACTATCCCCTTCTTCCTCCCTCTCAAGCTCTTGCCTTTGCTCGCCGCCGCCGCGTCTTCGTCGTCCTTCCCCCTTCGCCTCTCGCAGCCACCATGGCACCCAAAACCAGTAAAGGCAAGGGAGTGGCCAAGGACGTTGGGGCGAAGGAGCCGCCGGAGAGCGAGCTGGTGGCGCGGCGGACACAATCCGCCTACTTCCCCACGACGGTCGACGCGATCCATCTCCGGGACTACTTCAAGCACCTGTGGGGGTGCAAGACGGGGGGAGACGACGGGGCATCCGGCCACGCGTGTCATCCCTGCTGCTTTCGCCGAAGCCGGCCCGAATCGGTACCCATTCTTCGTTGACTACTTTTCCTGCGGCCTCTGCCCCCCTTCTCTGATTTCTTCAATGATATCATGCACACCTACGGCTTTCACCTTCTGGATTTTACCCCAAATGCCGTGGTGTGTGTCGGATTTCGGGTTCCGGCAGACCCTCTAGGTTCGAACACTGGGGTGCGCGCAGAGATTTCACCCTCTACCTACCTGCACCTTGCTGCCTCGCTAAGATCTAAGCTATGAAAGGAACAACACAAGAGACACAGGGTTTATACTAGTTCGGGCCACCATTGTGTTGTAATACCCTACTCTAGTTTGTGGTGTGGTGGATTGCCTCTTGGGCTGATGATGGTGAACAATACAAGGAAGAACAGCCTCGCGAGGGTCTGTTCTTGGCTGGTGCGATGAACTGCTAGAGGGAGTACAGTCGCTCTCTCTCTCTCTCTCTAAGATTTCTCGATGCCTCTACCCTGTTCTGGATTCCGGATCTGGTGCCCCTACTATGTGGGTGGCTAGTCCTATTTATATGCAAAGGCCCTGGGCCTCTTCCCAAATATTGAGCGGGAAGGGCGCCAACAATTGGCCATTTTGAAGGGGAACATCTAGTACACTTATCCTGACTAAAGTTGGTCCTCGCCTGCCAAAGGCTCTGGTGGTGACACCATCTTGGGCTCCACAATGACTTCCTTCCTGGCGTTGCGACGGTCTTGGTCTTGTTGCACCGAAACGGATGCCTTTGCTTGATACTCTTGCCTGCGCTTGCTCCCTTTGCACCAAAGAGGAAAGGAGGACACTACGCGGGCTGGCGCCCGCCTGGCGCCCTTGGTCGTCATGGCTTGCGTCTTGGGCACCTCGTGAGGTACCCCGCTTTGATCTCTCCGCCTCCTCGCGAGCCAGCCTGACGAGGCCGTGCCTGAGGAAGCTTCCTATCGTCCGCCCCGCGAGGCTTGGCCCCTCGCGAGGGTGCGCCGGATGGTGGCGGCGCAAGGCATCGATGGGGCAGAGGTGTTCAAGGCTGGCTCCGCCCTTTCCGAGGGCCAAGGAAGCACCTTCTATCCGCTCTTCGTGAGCGCAATTGCTGCCGGTCTGGTGCCTCCCTTTTACGAGTTCTTATTCTCGCCCTCCGCCACTACAAACCGCAAGCTCTGCACCTCCACCCCAACTCTGTTCTTCTTCTGGCGATCTTCGCCTACTATTGTGAGGCTCACGTCGGGGTGCAGCCCTCAGTGGCCTTGCTACGCCACTACTTCTCCCTCCGGACCTCTCGAGGTCCCATCTCTACGTGCGCGAGCTTTGTCGCGTATGGCAGCTCCAACGCCATCTCGAAGCCCGGGAAGAGGATTCAGGGCTTCAGGAGCAAGTGGGTCATGGTAGATGCCGGGCGCATCCACCCTCGGCTGATTCTGCCCACGGAGCAGCCCACGCCCATCGACGCTTGGTCTCGCGCGGAACTCGTGGATCCCCGCGCGAAGCCGGTGCTGGAGAATATGGACGCAGATCTGCGGCCAAGCAACATGGCGGCGGCAAAGCTGACTGGTGCGTCGCTCCTGAGGGAATTCCTGGAGCATCGGGTGGCCCCGCTTCGTCAGTACTCGCTTCCGCTGTGGAGGCCCCGCCCGAGCACCGCAGTCTTGGCTGACGAAGATCTGGCCGCGGTACTCAAATCTTTGGTTGGGGAGACGTGGCGAGGCTGGAGGGCGCCCCTGTACCCTTGTTCCTTCAAGACGATTGGGAGCAGGCGGTGGAAGCCATGCCCGTCTTCAATGGGGACGGGCCCTTGCCTGCGGAGGTTCCCGAGGACCCGGCGGCCCTGGCAATGGTGAACGTGTCCTCCAACGACTCCAGCGAAGAGGAGGAAGGAGAGGAGCGAGAAGCGGGGCCTGACTCCGAGGCAACCGACGGGGAGTCGAGAGCGCCCCTCCCCAGGCGCAGGTCCCGCGCTCTCCGCCTCTTGCCGAGCGATGACGACGAGGATGGCGACGAGCGGGGCGGCGAGAGCTTGCCCCCGATCCCGAAAAGGGACAAGACTGGGCTAGTCCCCCGCGGGTCTGCCCCGGCTCCGAGACGATCCGCCGACGTGCCTCCTGCTCCCGGGCCTCTTGAGGCTGATCCCTGCAGCCGGCATTCGGGCTTCAAGTATGGCCGGAGGTTGCTCAAGCTCGCGAGTGATGACCAGTAAGTGCTTGATTCTCGTTTTATTCCTTGCTTTGTCGCTGAGGCTTGATATCTGTATCTCATGGCTAGGCTGGCGCCTGCGGCGAAGAAGCTGAAGGGAGCTCCTGAGGCTCCGTCTGGGGCAGCGCCTCTGCCTATGAAGGAAGGCGACGGCAAGACACGGGCCTCTCCTGCCCGGTGATCCTCGCAAGGCCTGGTGGAGCTGGCTGGGGCAAGCTCAGCCCCCATAGCCCAAGCGACTCCTGAGGTGTCCTTGCCTGATGCCACCGCCACAGCTGTTGGGGCGCAGCAGGTCCCGGCCAGATATCTTGGCTTACGCTGCCGTCCTCTCCTCCTACTCCACCGACTGCTGTCTCTCCGACTCCTCCCACTGTCCTGGATCATGCTGCTGCTGAATTGGACCGGCTGCGACAAGATCTTCTGGGCGCCGACCCTCGCTTGCTGGCCGGGCGCTTGGAGTTGGCCTCTGGCTGGATTCGCTCTGACGCTTCGATTCAAGTGGCGATGGTTCAGGCCTCGACGGCTTGCGACGAGGAGAAGCAGGCCGTCCTTGGGGCGAAGGCTGCTCGCAACGCCGCCTTGGGGGAGATAGCCGATGTCCGAGGTCGCTGCAAGGCGCTGGAGAGCGAGCTGCGGGGCCTGCGGGACCAGCTTGCCAAGGAGGCCCGCATTTGCCAAGAGAAGGAGGACGACATGAAGGCTCGCGAGGCGGCCGTCAAGGACCGGGACGCCAAGCTTAACAAGCGCCGTGACCGCCTGGGTGCGCTGAAGCAGGAGTTGGAGGCGAAGGAGGTCGAGCTGGACAGCAAGGCGCGGGTTCTTGCCGAGGACCGCGAGGCCTTCACGGATATGGAGGTGAAGGCTCGCACCTTGCTGAGGACGCTTTATGATAGCGGCCTGGAAAGCCCGCTGGCCGGCGCCGAGGACGGCCCCGCCAAGCTGACGAGGGTCCTTACCCACGTCTACCTTCGCGATCCCAACGTCGACCTCGACAGCCTGCTAGAGCCAGCGAGCGGCGAGCTTGCCGCTGCCGCTGCTGAGGCCGTGAAGGTTCGAACGGAGGCTCTGCTGTCGAAGTTCCGGGCCTTCGGCACCAAGCCGAAGCGAGGTGCTGCCGGTCCTGGGGCTTCGTGAGGCGAACCCGCTCCGCGCAGCTCCGCCGCCAACAAGTGACTCCGTCGTGGCTCTGCTCGCTGGCTCCTGCAACATGCATCATGCCTCGGGGGCGTTTAAACTGCGTTTGGTGTTGTGATAACATTTATGGACTGTAATATTTGCTTTTGAATTCCTTGAGATTTATGCTTTTCCTTCCTACTTGCTTATGTTCTCACGCCGTGAGCCTGCCTCTTGATACCTCAAGCGCCGTTAGCCCCGACCGAAACAGGGACGGGACCAAGGAGTGAGGGGCTACGTGACAAGTTAGGCTCCTGAGTCACGATGCTCAGGAGTCCCCCTTGGCACACGAACAACAAGTAGGGAGGTGAGATGTGTTGGTGAATCTTCCATTCTACGTCTGCAGAGCCCGGCCCCGCGCATACCTCAACCGCTGTTAGCCTTTCGAAACTAAGGAGTGAGGGGCTACGTGACTAGTTAGGCTCCTGAGTCGCGATGCTCAGGAGTCCCCCTTGACGCTCAAACGGCCTTCGTACCTTGGCTCCACTCGGGGAGAGACGTGCGACGAACAAGGCCCGAGGGGCTTGGCTGGGTGGCGACGTCTGGCGCGGACCAAGCGTAGCCCGTGCCCAGCCCCTCGCTGCACTCCCGAGGGGAGGCGTTGCGATGAGGCGGACACCGAGCTGGGCTCCCTAAGGTTGATCTTGGCGGGGGCCACCTCGATTGTTTATCACCAGCGAGCATAGCGCTTTGTATGTGTACGGGCATAGCCGCTCCTCGGCAGCGTCGTCGGCCAGTAGGAGCATGATGCTTCCATCGTGGGAGGGCTCCCCTTGGGAGGAGCCTCGGCGTCTCAGCCCGCCCGAGCGTGGCTGGCACGGTAGGGCTCGATGAGGTGTGTCTGGGCACCCGTGAGCCAGCGCGGGACTCACGGGGCCCTACCTCAAGGCGGGTTGCGCCTGGCACTGGGCCTTAACTTGTGATGTGTTCTGCCGATTTGGTTAGATCTTGGACGCTCTCGTCCCGGGTCCCGGCCCTCGAGCAGGTCTCGGCCGTGCTGGTATGCTGTGTCGCGGTGCCGTGGACAAGGCCAGAGGGTGAGGGCTGGAGAGCCGATGGGAGCCATGAGTCGCGATGCTCATGTACCCCCCCTTTAACGTGCAAGCGGCCGACATGAAGGAAGAAGGGGTGCCGTGGACAGGAATCAAATAACAATCACGATGGGTCGAACGCATGACCCGAAATAAACGAAAGAGGGGTACATGCCGCTGGGTCTGGCCCTAGCAACTTGGGGATGATGCAGCCCGAGGGGCGCCCCCAACAAAGTAAGCTAAGAACATGAAGTAAAAGGGATACACGCCGCAGGGACGGACCCACGAGGCCTGGGAATAATGCAGCCCTGGGGTGCACTCCCAGCTGAAAATGAAACTTGAAGGATGTCACCTGATAACGTTGAGGACGAAGGGATGTTGAAGTGGCAGACGTCGTGGGCTGCGGAAGCCGACCTTCACGAGCCCCGGACCAGGAGCCTCGGGAGGCTCCGAGAGGCAGTGGCTCCTCGTGAGCATCTCCATCTCCGCCAGACTGCGGAACGCCTGGCCTCTTGAGCCTCTAGGATGCTCCCCATGAGGCGCTGGTACGTGGCGGCCGCGTTCGGCACGCCGTAGGGCATGTGAACGTAGTTGTGGGGTGGACCTTCGCAGCGCCCCGCGCGTGAGGGCCAGAAGCGCTCCTGAGACGCGGCTCGGTTGAGCCCTGGTATGTTGATGCAGACGCACAGCCCACCATCCTCACCTGGATGGGAAGCCACGACGAGTAAGCGGCGGCTGCCACTCATGACTCTTGACTCCTGCAACTCCTGTGTGATCTGACTGACAAACTCCTGAGGGTTTGGCCCTCCTTGCCTTGCTCCTTCCTGAGGGAAACGTGCTTTGAAGCATGCCTCCAAGTGGTGCCCAAGCGCCTCCCTAGTGACCTTGGCAAGGTTGGTGGCCCTCCAGGAGAGAGCCCCCGAGCCTTGTTGAGGAGGGCGCGGCGCGCCTTCCTATCTGACAGGCGGTGCCCCGAGACGGCGGACCACGAGGGGCCTGCCTCTTGAGGGGTCGGGCCTGGCGATGTTGTCTTCTTCTTGGGAGCGGTCTCAGGGAGCCTCACGCTCCTGCGATCTGGGTCTTCAAGTGACGCGGCTTGAAAGGCCCCCTCCAGGGAGCACACTGCGTCTCTCTCTTCATAGGGCACCGTGATGACTCCGCCGCTTCCTGGCATCTTGAGGACATTGTAGCCGTGGTGGGTCACGGCCATGAACTTGGCCAGAGCTGGGTACCCGAGGATGTCATTGTATGGCAGACGAATATGGGCAACATCGAAGTCGATTTGCTCGGTCTTGATGGTGTCAGCGCGCCGAAGGTGACAGGGAGGCGGACCTGCCCAATTGGAACCGTGGAGCCATCGCTGACTCCGGAGAAAGGCTTGGTTGGCTGAAGTTGATTGTAAGGCACTTGGAGATTGTTGAATGTCTCTACGGACAGGACATTAAGCCCTGCTCTGCCGTCGATGAGGGTCCTGGTGACTTGCACGTTGCTGATGATTGGGGAGCAAAGCATCGGGAGGAGTCCGGCTGTGGCCGCGAACTTCAGATGATCCACTAAGCTGAACGTGATGGCGCATGCTGACCACCTGAGAGGGCGCGTGGCTTCGAGGTTGGGGAGGACTGCATTCACTTTGCAGGCGAACTGCTTGAAGATCGTTGGGAGGTGGGGCTTGAGCTCCGCCAGGATGCAAGCGATCGCGTGGCTCCCGGAAGCCCCAGCCCCTCAGCCCCGATGATGGTCCTCGTTTCTCCTTGGCTGTGGCCGCAGAGGAGGGAGGCCTGCGTTTCCTTGCGGGCGATCCTCACGAGGCTGATTGTCAGAGTAATGGGCCACGGGTAGGCAAACCCGAGCCCCTGGACCTTTCAAAACATCGGGGCAGGCTGCGCCCCTCAAGACCCCAGACGAAGATCCGCCTTCTAAAAGTCGGCGGAGGAGCCGCCGACTGTCCCTCCCAGCCGAGTCCCAGAGACGGCCTGTGCGACTACGGACGGGACGGGATGAGGCCGCCTCGTAGCCCATCCCTGCCCCGTTCACAAAGGACAGGCATGGCCACAGAAGCGCCAGTCGACGGAGATCTCCGTCCGTGCCTGCATCATGCCACGCTGCCCTCGACATCAGCCCGATGGGCGATCCTCGCACTCCACGACGGCTGTCTGCACGACCGAAGCAGCGGGACCCGCTGTCGGCGGGGAGTGTAGAAGACGGCAAGAGCATCCCTAGACGGACCAGCTGGAGTCGGCCTCCAAGAGTCGGCTGCCCCTCCCACGGCTTCAGCGCCATAAACCCGATAAAGACGGCGAATGGCAGCGGTGATCGCCCGTCGGCGGCAAGATATTGCTATGACCCCATGACCAAGCTCGCGTCATTAGAAGCACGGCAACAGTAATCCGCAGCGGCAAGAGACCAAGGGCGGACAAGGGCTGTCGGCCCCATGCTGGACGTCGGTGGGGCCCGCTAGTCGGCCGGGCCCCGAAGTCGCTTCGGAGGAGGCGGCGACCGAGAGATCGACGGTTGGGACTGCCAGCGGATTACCATTGTACCACCGGGGTAGGCTATATAACCCCCCGGGGCACCCATGCAGGAGGTTGGACACTACTAGTTTTAGACACACATAGAGGGAAGAGAAGAGCTAGCGTGCCCTTCTCCTTCCTCACCCGAACAGCTCAAGGAGCAACCTTGTACCCACTTTGCCATAGTGATCATGTGGAGACCCCGCAGAGCAGCGATGGGGTGTTATCTCCACGAAGAGCCCCAAGCCGGGTAAGATTAGCTAGTGTGCATGCCTTCGCCTCATCCCGTTTCTGTGCACCGCGACGCTCTACTCGCCCCCACCATGATAAGCCATCCTTGGCATATGTCGCACCTAACCCCGACATTTGGCGCCCACCGTGGGGCTAGGTGCACCGTCGTCCGAGACCTGCCGGACGGGAACCCTCTCCTCTGGCGGCGTGAGCTAGCCGTAAGACGCCAGACGGAGTCTGCGCCGACAGCTACATGGCTCGAGGTCGCTGCGCGGTGAGCTGCCTCGCCCGAACTTGTCGGCGAGGTTCGCTCCGACGAGCCTGCATCCGACGCAGAGCACGGACGACCCCGAGCCTCCTCGCGGGCCTCCTCGAGCAGCTCCACGCCGCCGGGCGCCTGGCCGCTGACTGGAGTCCGTGGGCTCCACCGACCTGATCTGGTCGACTCCGACCGCAGCGTCGCTTGACGCGTTCCCCACCAACGTGGTGGTTCACGATGAGCCGCCTCGCGCGGAGAGTGGCGGAAGCACCGTCACGGAGGTGCTCGTCATCGGTCATAGCGAGCCTTCCGGTGAGGGAGCTCATGACCCTCTCGACGCTGTTCTACAAGACCTGACCGCGCCTATTCTGGAAGACGCTGATGCTGGGGCGCTGGAGGTACGCCGCCTTCAGCTCCTCGTGGGCGTGAAGAAGCTGGCAAGCATGAGACGCTTGTCAGAAGCCTATCCACTTGAGATGATCGCGCCGTGGGCGGCTCGCCAGATCCGACTGGGCCTAGCCGCCTAGGCGCGGTCCAGCAGCGCGGCGTAGCCATCGCCAGCCTATTCGGGGCCAATCGCCTGCTGTACGCTTATGCTCATGGAGAACATCCGCGCGCCAGGCGGTGGCGGACGAAGCTGGATAACTTCGAGGGCGAGGAGCGCCACCGATGACGGAGCGAGTCCAGCAGCTCGACGCGCTACCGTAAGACGGCCGGTTGCCGCAGACGGAGGCGCCATGACGACAACACGGGCGATTTGCCTTCCCGCCGAGATCAAAGCGCTGACGTCCAACACCGATCGGCGGTGTCGGCGAAGAAAAACAAGGATCCGGCTGCCAGCCACAGACGGACTCACATCTCCATCGAAGCGACGAAGACGGGCCGCCGAGAGCGTGGAGCGGCGGATTTACCATTCCGCCCTCCTCCCTCGGGCAGAGAAAGGCGAGTCTCCCGCCACCCATCGAAGATCCGATTTCGGCGACCGCTTAGGCCGAGAGGGAGTCGGAGAAAACGACGCCCGCCACCGGATCGACGACTCCACCGATCTCGGCGCCGAAGAGGAAGACGAAGTTGGGTCCGCCTGCTTCAGACTCACATCCGAGACGGAGCCCTTCCCGTGAGGGTTCACACTCCCCGAGATACACCCAAATACACCGCCCGTGGAAGCAGGAGGACTGGCTAGTTGACTACCCACGGCCGTCAGATAGCTTAACGCAACAAGCGCTGTCCGTAAAGTATGTTCCCTCATGCTCCTGTGGCACGACCGGACATGGCTGAACAGCCCAAGCCCCGCGAGATCAACAGCCTAGGTCGATTTCACCGAGGCCTTTGTCCGCAACTTCACGAGCACATACAAGCGAATCCCAAGCCTCGCCAGCTTCCTTGTGCGTAAGGCCCCAACGAGTCCACTCGCGACCTACCTCACGCTACCGGGCCGAGCTCCGAACTCCCGCGAGGTGCACGAGGTGCAAAGGCATCGAGTATTTCACCGCGGGTAGCAGAAGGCACCTCCTCAAGCACAAGCTCCTTTGCGACGAGCCGTAAACCCTCGACGAGCTGCTGATCATAGCGCATAAGCACGCCACAGCCAACCTCCATGAAGACGGAGATTGAAGTCAAAGGCGACCGCAAGGTGGCTCGTGCTCCCGTAATCCGGCACGGCGAACAAAGAGTCGGCGATACAAGCAGTAACGATCATCAAGTTTAACCATTCAGCCTGCTTCCAATACGGTAGGTGGCTATGCCGAAGACCAACAGCCAGAGGCAGCTCCGCCAGCGACTGTAAAGGCGGCAATCCAATTGGTTGCCGGCCTTCTCTTATGAGCATTCTAGATGGTCCCCCAAGTTCCATAGCGCGCCGGGTCACGAACCACACCACCCGAGAAATGCAATCGCTCACTGTAATCGCCAAGGGAGACGGCTTTCACCTCCCGCTTCATTGGGTCATTCCACCGGCCGCTTCAAAGAGCTAATGTTCACCAAAGGGTTGACGATCGACGACGAAAGGTGTGGTCAGAACAAAGAAGAAGTGAACGCAGAGCCGACATCCTAATTCATGCACCGGGTCCGAGAAACCTATCGCTTGAGTCGAGCTGATCGCCTGTGAGGTGATGCTGAACTGGCTCCTATGCCCTAGTCGTGGAGCCACCCTGCACACGGATGTAAGCGGGTCACCGCTTCTCGAAAGTGTTGATGGACGAAGGCAGAAAGATCAACATCCTCGTATAAGGACACAATGGAAGTTAGGAATCACAAAGACAATCTTCTAACAGCCGGATCAGGTTCCACGGCATTGTACCTGGACTTTCCCGCCACCGATCGGCAAGATCCCCGATAGACGCCTCTTTGGGGA